>CM021107.1:214527704-215132835 GCA_007115665.2 Sequoiadendron giganteum | reverse complement strand
TCCATCTCCCACGAAAACTAGTTTTTTTTAGAAAACAACATTTTTAAAAAGTGACGCACACCATATAACACATAAATTTTTTTCCATGAAGGATAAAATTCTAATTCTTTCAAATTTAGATTTATAACTCTGATATCTAGTGCTTCCACTTGGTTAGATAGTTTTTTAGTGAATATTTTTTCTTTAATCAAGTTTTGAAGTCAAACCAATTACAATTCAGACATAGCATGATTGTATAACGCGTAACTTTTTTTTGTATATATCGAAATTCAATTTTTTTTGTTGGATCAAGGACTTCAATATCTGGTGCACTCATATTTTTCAAAAAAAATATTGATAATCTGCTATTTTTCTACATGTGTAGAACAGAGACCTTCATTTTCGATGAAAAACCTATGTTTAATAAAACTAAAAAAACAAATACTGTAATAAAACCAAAACATATTAAAATTATATTCATTGGATAGCTCATTCTGAGGACTACCTAATTCCAGTTGGGTTTGTGAAGATACCTCAACTTTCATCCTCTACCCAAGCTTCGAAGTGCCAAAATTTAGGTTTTTTTTGTGTCTCAGGGGGTGTTGATGTATTCAGGCAGTCATGGGCCTCTACTTCTAGGCGTGAATTCTCTTGAAGAAAATAAATTGAATATAGCTATGGCTATTAAATTTATATGTGTTTGATTTAGAAGAGGTGCTTCTCAAATAAAGAATAATAAATATGATTTGCATTAGTTAATAATTAATAATTAATAAATTGGGGGCCAACCTCATAGAAGGGCGTGATTTCTTGAGAAGAAAGACGTCTTCTTTCAAGGCCGACTTAATGATATGAAAGGGCGTGCCTTATCTCTTGGGCCGACCTCCTTGATGAAGAGTCACGTCTTGGCTATAAATACAAGGTGTTGATCATTCATTTGATCATCAAGTTCATTTATCATAATTCGCATTCAAAGGAGAAGTTCGGGTCTGAGCAGCAGACCATTGTTTTGTAATAGCAGATCATCATCTGTAGCAGTCGATCATCTTCCTGTAGTAGCAAATCATCTTCTTGTAGTAGCCGATCATCTTTTGTAGTAGCAGATCGGTTAAAAGGAGAAACATATTCATTTGTATTGCATATAAGAGAGGTGTTCTTATTCATTGTATTAAAACGACACTATCTTGTGCCTGAGTTGTAAGCAAATTTCTGCTCTTATTCAATCAATATATAAGAGATATATTGGCCGAGATTTTCTCCCTTAGGTTGGAGGGTTTTCCCAGGGTATCTTGTTGTGTTAATTGTCTTATGTGCTACATTTTCTGATTACCTTCAGTTTGAATTATCTGATCATGAAAAACTAACATGGTATCAGAGCGCGTATAAGAAGATCTAGATCAAATTTCATTCAAGCAACATATCCTCCATTATTGTTCACATTTCAGTCACATCTACCTTATCGTCAAGATGGTGAATGGACTCAAGATTGAGGACAGACTTGAGGGAGCAACAAATTTCACATCTTGGAGATTCAGAGTTACGCTTGCGCTGGGGGAAAATGAATTGGTTGACTTCATGGATAGCAGTGTCCCCAAGTCTACTAATAAGGAAGAGAAGATTCAATGGAAGAAGAAAGATACTAAGGCGAAGAAGATGTTAGTTGATTTCGTGAAGGACCATATTGTTCCAATCATCTCTAAGTTGAAGACAGCGAGAGGAATGCTTAAGAATTTGGAGGAGATGTATGAGATCAACAACACAAGCCATGCACTTGCATTAAAGCAACAAATTCATCATGTGAATATGATGAAAGGAGAAACTATCATTGCTTACTTCATGAGGATCACCAAGTTGAGAGATCAGCTCTCTACTATTGGTCATATTGTTGATGTCAATGATTTGACCATGTTGGCTCTTAATGGTCTTCCTTCATCTTAGGATTTACATTCAAGGAATCAGTGTGAGATCGAAACTTCCCAAGGTTGATCGTTTGAGGGCAGATTGTATTCAACAAGAGTCTAGGTTGGCTGCAAGAGGTATTGGTCGAAGTTTTACAAATGAAGACATTCATATTCTTTCCACTCAATCCTCAAAGAAGAAAGGAAAAGGAGGAAAGAAAGGATACTTCAAGAGGAATACGGATAAAGGTTCTGATGATGCTCTCACATTCAAGAAGAAGAGGGAGCTCTCTCGTGTTCAATGTTCTAGATTTGACAAGTTTGGTCACTATGCAAAGGATTTCCCAACCAGGCCTAATCAGTATGCTTCATTTGCGGATGTGGATAAGATCTCTCCTCAAAATTATTCTAGGGAATTTCTATTATAAGTAATGGGCCTATGTTTAAGCTGTGAAGGTTGTGTACTGATCTGAGCGCAAGAGCAGCGTATCTTACTATGTCCAGTAATTGCATCCATCAAAATATTTAAAGAGATAAGTATTCTTTGTTTTGTTTGAAATCACCCTTCTAGGCTGAATTTTTTTTATATCATTTATTTGGATCATGTGTGATTAGTAAAGAGAGATCGTGTTTTCTCTTGAAATGTGTTCACTAACATAAGATCCCTTGAAGATTCAAAATATTATTTACAAGTCATTTTTCATGCTAATTGTGAAGATTTTTGAGTGTGACTCTAAAATGAAAAGAGAACTACAATTTCGATGTTGATAAGTTGGTCACATCGATATAATTCTATAATGCATGAATTGTGATAGAGTGTCACCTCTTGGAGAGGCACTCTCGAGAGGAGTAAAAGATGAAATAAAGAGTTATATCAAAATTTAATAAAGATAAGTTTTTTTTATCCCTTCATTCTGATCTCTTGATATTTTCTACAATGTTTCACCTATAGGTTGATCTCTTTATTCATGTTTTTAATATTATTTAGAATACTCTTATGTGTTCATGCTATAACTTGTCATAGTAAGCCTTGTATGATTCTAGCCTTGATATTTCTTTGGATAGTTATTGTGATCAGGAGAAATGCAAAACGAAGTAGAATGCAAGATAAGCACAAAAACACCCAACACCACAATGATTAGCCTAGTTGGATTCAAAACAAAGAAATATGAAAATAAAACCGATTATACTTTTTCCTGAATTGATCCTTTAGTTGGCCCTTGATATCGTTTTGATGTGTGCTCCTTGGATTGATAAACTTGCAATAATGGTGGTAGATGTATGACTAATGGAGGTGGGTGGATGTAATAATGGATTCTAAGATGAAAATGCAAATGCTAGAAGGCTGCAATAAATGGCTTAAGATGGCTTGAAACGCTTGAGAGCATAAGTTTGGTATGAATCCACTAATTCATAAAGTCGCTAACTCAATTAATGAGAAGAGAGGGCTATTTATAGAAGAAATTGAATTCTCTAGAGGATTCAACGGTCAAGATTGAACCACCATGGAAAATATGGATGGCTATGATGATTTGAGGACTCACAAGCCCTTACATCTCACCATGTGGCGGATGAAGTTTCCAAAGGACAAGGTGATATGGAAAGGGTACAAGTGATGTGGAAAAGACCAAGTAGTCCCAAGGTACTTGCAAGTACCTTGGAATGAGAAAGGATCTCCAAAAAAAGTAATCCCTTGTCCCCAAGTGGGGCTGAAAGTGACAAGTGAGAACTTTTAGAAAGTCCGCCTTTGTCAACATGGGGATTGGAGATAGCCTTGGAAGAATAAAAGTGAATAAAAGTGAATTTTTAATTCACTTTTTGGAAGAGACCAAAGGGTAAAACAAGATTCCCCTAAAAGGGGTCTTTGTCCTTTGGGTATGATGTGACATATGAGATGTCATGGGGAAGACAAATGCATGGGGGGAATAAGTGTGAATTTTTAATTCACATTGGGAAGAGGTCAACCCAAAAAAGGTAAGTATCCAGAAAGGTTCACCTAAGGACATGCTAGAAAGGGTAAGTGATTAGGATTAGGATTGTGCAAATAGGTGATTAGGCTAATTAATGATGATTAGAGACAAGTGGAGAGACATGGAGGATGCGAAATTAATCCTAATTAAAGATATGCACATCTTAATGAAGGATTAATTAGATTAACCCAGATTAGTGAAAGGGTTATGGAGGATGGGACAAGGAGAGAGAAAGAATGAATTTAAAAAATGAAAAGGATAATTGACTAAATTAAATAAATTGATTGATTTATTTAATTTAAAGAGGAAATGGTAAAGGATAAAGTATTTATTTAAATACTTTTGGGAACCTTAGGGAAAAGGGATAATATTAATTAAATGTGTCATTTAATTAATATAGATGGATTAGATGAATAAATGATGGGATTATGACCATATGGAAGTGGTCAAATTTAGGTGTCTACAGTTATAAATTGCTTGTAATCTCTCTCTAAATCACTTCCAGGATGGATCGAGGAGAAAGAAGGTGATGGGAGATTGTTTAGTGATGAAAAGCTTGAGGCATCTTGTGAGGAAGCCATGCCGACCAAAGAAATGATCAAGCATGAAGTCTCAACTTACAACCATGGGACTAAGTTGGCAGCTAGAGGGAGTTCATTTCCAGAAGTCTTCTTAGCAATCTTTGAGGCAAGGATCAAGAGGGAGTTATGTGACTCACTGAGAAGAAGTGAATGTTGCAGCGTTGCAAGTTCTATGATAAAGTTCTTGGAAGACCTCTTCAGCTACTGAGTGCACAAGCTAATCTATCTATATTTGACATTGGTAGCTCTGCAAACCTATAGAGTGATTTGGGTTGAGGTCGAGGAGGACATTATTCTATATTAGAGGTGTACTCTGGAAAACCTTCTCTAAGGCAAGTAGGCAATCTTGAACGAAGAGGTTAGAAGGTTGATGCAAGTACTTAAATATTTAGAGGGAGCCTACTAAACCTGGAGAATATGGTTCGGGTCTGTGATGATATCTTGGTGTAGCAGGAAGCAATCTTCAATGGGATTGAGTATAGTAAAGGCAATGTGGCTTTGAAAGCTCCTTGCAGGATTTTTTGGACAATCAATGGAGCCTACTATCATTCATTGTGATAACCAGAGATGTGTGAATCTTTCTGTCAATCTTGTGTTTCATGATAGAACTAAGCATGTGGAAATCAAATACCACTATATCTGAGATATGGTATTGAGGAAAGAAATTCAGTTGAAGTATATCAGCACTGATGAGTAGACGACAAACATTCTCACCAAGCCTCTCTCCAAGATAAAGTTTGTGTATTTTTGAGATAAGCTTGGTATGAAGGAGAATGAAGCCCTAGCTAAGAAGGAGTCTCAATATCAATGATCCTCTTTAATGCATTTCTCTTTGAGAGATATTTGAGGTGCAAGCACTTGTTAATGCATTTCTCTTTGAGATTTAAGGTGAAAGCCCTTGTTTCCACCCTTTGGGATATCCATGGTGGATGTCATGTGTGTGACTCCATGAAAACATCACGTGAGAGTCTATGATAATTTTCTTGTACTTGTGTTTACACCCTCTGGGAGATCCATGGTGAAACGTCACGATGAGGTGTATACATCACGTTGAGTGATGAGAACTTGTACATACCATACATGGGTGTAGCCATGATGGTTGATATCACGATGAGGTGATATGCTTATTTTCCACACATGGGTGTAGCCATGGTGGTTGATATCATGATGAGGTGATATGTATTGTGTAGCTGGAAGTATTCATCCCTATATGAGAGGGAGTGTTGATGTATTCAAGTAGTCGTGGGCCTCTACTTTCAGGCACGAATTCTCATGAAGAAAATAAATTGAATATAGCTATGGCTATTCAATTTATATGTGTTCGATTTAGAGGAGGTGATTCTCAAATAAAGAATTATAAATATGATTTGCATTAGTTAATAATTAATAAATTGGGGGCCGACCTTCTGGAAGGGCACAATTTCTTGAGAAGAAAGATGTCTTCTGTCAAGGTCGACTTAATGATATGAAAGGGCATGTCTTATCTCTTGGGCTAACCTCCTTGATGAAGAGTCATGTCTTGGCTATAAATACAAGGTGTTGATCATTCATTTGATCATCAAGTTCATTTATCATAATTCGCATTCAGAGGAGAAGTTTGGGTCTGGGCAGTAGACCATTGTTTTGTAACAACAGATCATCATCTATAGCAGTCGATCATCTTCCTGTAGCAGTAGATCATCTTCTATAGCAGCGGATCGATTACAAGGAGAAACATATCCATTTCTATTGCATATAAGAGAGCTGCTCTTATTCATTGTATTAAAATGACACTATCTTGTGCCTGAGTTGTAAGCAGATTTCTACTCTTATTCAATCAATATATAAGAGATATATTGGTTGGGTTTTTCTTCTCAAGTTGGAGGGTTTTCCCAGGGTATCTTGTTGTGTTAATTTTCTTATGTGTTGCATTTTCTAATTACCTTCAGTCTGAATTATTTGATCATGAAAAACTAACAGGGGGGGATGAGGAATAAGGGGGGTTCGAGCGAACCACCCTTCCATAAGGGATTTTGTTGGGTTTTTGGGTGGGAAAGAATTAAAAGGGTTCTTTCGAACCCTGGTTTGAACAAACCCCTTATGGGCTTGCTCGCTCGAATGAGTAGGTTCGTACGAACCCCTAAAATCAAGTTTTTTTCCATGTATTCATTTTCTGTGAGTTTTCCTTCCTCACTTGAATTGTAAACCACAATTGTGGCTTCACCCATAATTTATTTTCTATTTTAGATAAATATTTAATATAAAAGTTCACGTTGACTGGAAACGGCCGTGTCTTAATTCACGCACATTTAAATATTTATTTTAAAATATCTATTCATTAAAATTGAAAAAAAATATATCCATGGCCTAAAGTTTCTAGTTATAAATATACACAAAAAAATTGAAGGAAAAAAAAGAAAAATTTACTATATAAAGCTTGACATCTCATGTAACGTCATTTTTCAGTATTTTATCAGCAACTAAAATATATTGTTAATTTATAAAAAACTATATTCAAATAATTTTTTAATTTCTTTTTAAAAATACAAACATAAAATATACTATAAAACACACATTTTATTAGTTTACATTATTTCAAAATTCAAAACATATATGCCACTTTCTAGTGATTGAAGTTTAAAAGTTAGATCAGTATTGGTCGTTTCCTTTATAAAAGTGTGACACGACTTTATACTTTTACCCTAAAAGGACTTGTGAGACGAATTAAAATAGAGCAGAGCAGAAGAGAAGAATCAGATAGAAGGTCAAGAAATCGACTAATGTGCTTAAAGAGAACTGTAATCAGGCATTAGCAGATGTTATTCCTTCAGTTCAAACTCTTCAGATGGATTTAATCTGAATAATTTGTAGGACAATGAGTCTTCATCTCTGAGAAGTGAGCTCTAGGAAGTGTGCATGAATGTATGTGCATTCCCATTTGTAAAACACTTATATTTGAGTACTCAAATTGTGGATTGACCTCCACCGTGGTTTTTCCCCTAACAAGTTTTCCACATAAAATCCTTGTGCTATGGTGTTGTGGATGATTGCTTTATGTTCTTGCATGTTTCTTTTGGTCCAATGTTGTAAGTAGTTTAAAGATTAGATTAATAAAGTTAAATTTTTCAGAACACTGATTCACCCCCCCCCCCCTCTTAGTGTTCCTTGATTCCAACAATTGGTATCAAAGCCTAGTTCCTCTGAAGAAGTTTAATAGCTTGAGGTGGATCTTGGAATGTAATGGACTTCGAGTCTCCGAACAAGGAAGAAGAAGTAATTTTACACCTGAAGAAGCAGTACAGATTATCACTCACCAAGCTAAAAATGCATATGAATTAGCTAAGGAAATGCATAAACACAACAAACAACATCTACAACTACTGTCTTCGATGGCCTCATGTAATCGACAAGTACAAAGAAAAGTTGGGACAAATTGAAACAGAGCTGAACATTATTGGACAAGACTTTAACATGTTTCAGGATCAAGATGGTGTAATTAAGAAAAGGATTCAAGAATTACAGATAGAGCATACAAATTTTCAAAACACCAGAAACAGGATTGTTGACACCTTTTGGAAAGTGAAGGACATAACAGAATGCAGATTGGAATAGTTGATTGAGATATTGAGGAAAGGAGAGATATTAGAAGAAGCCATCACCATTCTGGAATCCCCCATCAAGATTATCAACTGGACATTTGAAAACAATAGCATGATCATAATCACTGAGATTGCAATAGAAGCATGGAAGAAGTTTCTTTCGGAGATAAAGGAGAAATATAAAATAATCTTCTAACACAAGTAGCGGTTGTATCTCTTCAAAATTTTGAACTATTTTTTGAATAAGTAAGTTTTTGGTTTTTCATTAATGTCAGAGGGGGAGAGAGAGCAGTGAAAAATGCCTTGCCAACTTTAAGGGGAGTTGTGTCAGCTATGAATTTTTGAAGTCTTGAAGGATTGCGGTATGTTGGTTCCGACACTTAGTCATTTTTCACTAAGTGTTGCGATCAATGCCAAAGGGGAAGATTTTTGGCATATGGCAACCTAAGTCATTGATCTGGTTTGCACTTCAGTATTTATTCATACCGGGTGTGTGTTGTGAAATATGTCTTGTAATGTCAATATAACACACCTTCATGTAATGTATTACATAAAAGGAAAACTAAATAGCAAAATTAAAGGCTATAGTTATCCTCTTAATTCATTACATGGCTCTCTAATCTCAAGGAACCTTGCAAATCATGCTCTCGGATCTTATTAGTGTTGCACATGAACCTGCAAAGATTGGCAACTCAAGATACGAGATGCTACAATGAAGTCTACATGCCTATATTTTTGGATTTTCGATATTTGATGCTTGAAGACTAAATGATCCTATGATGAGATAATGCTAAAATATAGATGCTAAATTGATGATGATGATTAAATGGGAATGCTAAATGAAAGATCAAATGAGCTAAACTATCCAAAACAAAATTGACATTATGACACTATATGAACTAAAATGCAAAACTAAGCTAACAAGCTCTCCAAATTCTCTCACAAATGCACTAAAATTTAGCAGCATAAGCTTATCCAATTCTTCATGTTGAAAAGTTGTAGCAAAGGGTCCTATTTATAGATTTTCTAAGGCTCAAGGTGATGTGGCAACAATGGACGATCGGGATTGCGATCCTGCGACATCAATGGTGAACCATCAGGAGGTTAGAGGGAATCAGGGAGATGGTTCCCTTCAACAAGACAAATTGCCAAGTGTTAAAGGGAATCATAGAGAAGGAGGAGTCATGTGTCTCAGTTAGTTCCAAATTGGTTGCAAATTTGTTGAAGATATTTCATATTTTCCAATTTATAAAATTCATTTTTGTGAGACACATGATGAGGTGGCAGGTGAGTTGGAGGTGGTTAGAGGAAATATGTAGAAATGTGCTTAAATTGAATTAAAAAATCAATTTAAATGGAGATGGTAAATTAGCAAGATGCCAAATTAATTCATTTGTGCATTTTAATCAATTTAAGAAGAATATGTCAATTCAAATTTAAGATGAAGAGGGAAAACCAATTAAATAACAAATCAATTTTAATTTGTCCATTTAATTAATTTAGGAAGAAAGTGAATTTTGGAAAAGAAGGATTAAGATATGAGCCATATAAATAAATTTAACAATTTATTTATAATAGTAGAGGAATTAAGAATATTAATCAAATAGCAAGTATTTAATTAATAAATGCTCCAGACCATTTTTGTGTGCATAAATCGGGAGATAGAGTGAAGCACAAGGTATCCGACTGAGTTTGAGTCTGTCAATCCATATGCCTTACCAATTTATTTTGAGTTGTGGATCTCAAGGAAGGTCGTTGGGTATCTAGAATATCTTATTCTCGAGTTTTGTGTTGTCACATCAATTGGCGTACAAGTTAGGAGATCCGGTCGATTGATTTTCTGTTTAGCAGTGCTAGAAGGTCGGCTAAGTAATTGTGGCGTATTGTGGATGATCGAGGCGAAATTGTTTCAAGTGTTTTCAGGTTTGAGGATTTTATTTTGGGTCCTCACTATGTTGTGATTGACTTTGGATGGTGCGCATTGAAAATAATTTATGGTTTGAGCCAACGGTTGGAAAATATTTTATGTTTTATCAAAGCTGACGTATGGTTGATTAAATCTCTTATTGCGGATATATTTATGTGATCGATTATATCATTTTGAAATAGGTGAATGAAGTGTGTGAAGTATGTTGCGAATATTAGAAGGATTGTAGAGTGATAATGCACAGTTTCACTTGTGATACGAATTGAAGCAGAGCAGAGCAGAAGAGAAGAATCAGACAGAAGGTCAAGAAATCGACTAATGTGCTTAATCAAAATTATCATCAGGCATTAACAGATGATATTCCTTCAATTCAAACTCGTCAGATGGATTTAATCTGAATATTTTGTAAGACAGTGAGTCTTCATCTCTTAGCAGTGAGCTCTCAGAAGTGTGCCTAAATGCACGTGCATTCCCATTTGCAAAACACTTCTATTTGAGTACTTAAATTGTGGATTGACCTCCACCATGGTTTTTCCCCTAACAGGGTTTCCACGTAAAAATCCTTGTGTCATGGTGTTGTGGATGATTGCTTTATGTGCTTGCATCTTTCTTTCAGTTCAATGTTGTAAGTAGTTTAAAGATCAAAATAAAAAAGTTAAATTTTCCAGAACACTGATTCACCCCCCGCCCCTCTCAGTGTTCCTTCATTCCAACATAGTTTACAAGATGAAATAAGCCTTTTTTACCCTAAAAGCATAGAAGAGGTTTATCAACTTGCCCTAAAGGCAGAGGATAAGTTGCAAAGAAATCAAAGTTAGCAAGAGAAGAAGAGAGGAGGAGGTTTTAGAGGAAGGGGGCAACAAACAAGTAGGGGGCAGCAGCATCATCAAGGAGAAGAGGTTGGAAGTTCAAGTGGGATAGCCAATAATGATAGAGGTGGTTATCAATGAAAAGAGGGAAGGCCTTATGGAAGGGGTGGCTCACAAGGTAGAGGTAAATGATTTGTTGGAAAATGTTTAAGTGCAACCAATATGGGCACAAGAGTTGGAAATGCTCTGAATCATCACAAGCAAGACATTCAAAATTTGAGAGGAGTAATCAGATTTTGCATGCTGATTAAGAGAGTGTGGGGTCACCAGTACACCACAAGGATGAACCAAAATCAAGAGAGTCTTTATTGCTCAAGAGGGTGTCTTTGAAGCCACAAAAATAAAGTCAAGAGCCAATTCAAAGGAGAGAATTGTTCAAAACCAAGTGTAAGTCACAAGGTAAATGTTGTAAACTCTTTATAGTTAGTGGTAGCACAGATAATATTGTTGTAACTGAGATGGTAGAAAAGTTGAATCTGAAAAGGATTAAACACCCCTCCCCATACAAGGTGTCTTGGTTACAAAAAGGTCATCAATGGATGTGTGCCATGTTTTGCTTGGAAGACCGTAGCAATTTGATAGGAAAGCAGTGCATGATGGACAAGAGAATGCATATACCATTGAGAAGGATGGAGAGAAGCATACCTTGCTATCCATCAGAGAGAAAGAAGAGGACAACAACAATAACAACAATAGTAAGGTAATGGTGGAAAGTGATAAGGAATTTCTTCATGATTGGAAACAAGAGGAAGAAGGGTTTGCTTTGGTTCTTAAACCTAAATGTGTAATGATTTCTACAAGACTTGATGATTTTCCTATTGAAGTACAAGATATTTTGAATGAGAATATGGATATTGTTGCATCTAATTTGCCTAATGAATTGCCTCCTATGAGAAGCATTATCCATCATATTGTTTTGATTCCAAGAGCTAGCCTTCAAAACAAGGTTGCTTATAGGTTAACACCTATGAAAAATGAGGAGATATGGAAGCAAGTGGAGGACCTCTTGAAGAAGGGTTTGATAAGGGAAAGCCTAAGTCCTTGTGTTGTTCCCACATTACTTGTGCCAAAGAAAGGAGGGGAATGGCGTATGTGTATTGATTCAAGGGCTATTAATAAGATCACTATAAGATATAGGTTTCCTATACGTAGGATATAGGATCTAATGGATTGTTTGAGTGGGTCTATGTATTTTTCTAAGATAGATTTGAAAATTGGCTATCACCAAATAAGAATCAGATTTGGGGGTGAATGGAAGAAAACCTTTAAGACTAGTGATGAGTTGTATGAATGGCTAGTTATGCCTTCTGGATTATCTAATGTCCCTAGTAATTTTTTGAGACTAATGCATGAGCTTTTGAAACCATTTCTTGGTAAATTTGTGATTGTATATTTGGATGAAATTTTGGTGTTTAGCAAGTCTAAAGAGGAGCATATAGAACATTTGAGGCAGGTTTTGAGGAGGCTACATGAAGAGAAATTGTTGATCAATCTGAAAAAAATGTGTGTTTATGCAGACTAAGCTAATTTACTTAGGCTTTGTTGTGTCCAAAGATGAGCTAAAGATGGATAAGGAGAAGGCTCAGACCATACTTGATTGGCCAAAACGAAGAAGTGTAATGGATGTAAGGAGCTTTCATGGTCTCTATTTTTTATAGAAAGTTTATAAGAAATTTCAGTCATGTAGTGGCACCCATATTGGAGACTATTAAGGGGAATAAAAGACCATTTGTTTGGAGTAAGGAGGCTGAATAAAATTTTAGATTTCTTAAGAAGAAGGTAAGTGAGCAGCCCATTCTTGCTTTGCCTGATTTTGACAAAGTGTTTCAAGTGGAATGTGATGCTAGTGGGTTGGCTATTGGGGTAGTCCTAGGTCAAGAAGGTAGACCAGTAGCATTCTTTAGTGAGAAACTCAATGATGAAAAAAGGAAGTATTCTTCTTATGATTTGGAGTTCTATGCTTTGGTTCAAGCTTTAAAAAAATGGAAACATTATTTTCTGCCTAAGGAATTCATTGTGTATATAGATAACCATGCTTTGCAGTTTATCAATAACCAACACAAGTTGAATTAAAGACATGCCAAGTGGGTTGAGTATCTTCAGAGTTTTAATTTTGTTTTGAAACATAAGAGTGGCCAAATGAATAAAGTTGTTGATGCTCTAAGCAGGAAGAATTTTTTATTATGTGAAATAGAAACTAATAGTGTGGGGTTTGAAAGTTTGAAGGAATTGTATGCAGAAGATGCAGATTTTAAAGAGGCATTTGCAGCCTGCCATGATCCTATTTGCAGAAACAGAGAGCCATGGATGGAATACATGATTCAAGAAGGTTTTTTGTTCAAGGGGAACAAGTTGTGTATCCCTAGAGGCTCCATGAGAGATAATTTATTGTAGGAAAAGCATTATGGTAGTCTTGTTGGTAACTTTGGACAAGATAAGACTTATTTACAATTGAGCACTCATTATTATTGGCCAAAGATGCAAGTGGATGTGAAGAGGTATGTGGAAAAGTGTAGAATTTGTCAACATACTAAAGGAAGAAGTAAAAATGTTGGGCTTTATCAGTCGTTACCAGTTCCAACCAGGCCTTGGGACTCAGTGAGTATGGATTTTATTTTGGTTTTGCCTCATACACAAAGGGGCAATGATTCAGCCTTTGTTCTGGTAGATAGATTTTCAAAAATGATGCATTTCATACCTTGTAAGAAGACTAGTGATGCCACTAACATTGCTAATTTGTTCTTTAAAGAAGTTGTAAGGTTGCATGTTATTCCAAGAAGCATAATTTATGATAGGGATACTAAGTTTGTGGGTCATTTTTGGAGGACCCTATGGAAGAAATTGGGCACAAATCTGAACTTTAGTTCTGCTTATCATCCACAAACGGATGGTCAAATTGAGGTTGTGAATAGAAGCCTTGGTAATCTGTTAAGGTGTCTTGTTGGTGGTTCACCCGAAAATTGGGATTTGATGTTGGCACAAGGTGAATTTGCCTATAATGATTCTCCAAATAAAAGTACAAGTTTCGGCCCTTTCTATGTGATGTATGGCATTAACCCGTGAGGTGTGTTTGAACTTAGAGATCTTGCTGGAATGGAGAAGAGGAGTGTGGATAGAGATGATTTTTCTCAAGCCATTCATGACATTCAAGAAAGGGTGAAACAAAACATAGGAGCTAGCAATTTGCAATATAAGTATGTCGATCAAAAGCAGAGGCAATTGCAGTTTCAGATTGTAGACCTTGTATTGGCTCACCTTTGGAAGGAGAGATATCCTGCTGGAACATACAATAAACTCAAGATGAAAAATATTGGCCCCTACCAAATACTTAGGAAGTTCTCTGCCAATGCATATGAGATTTCGCTACCTGCAGATTTGAATATATCTCATATTTTTAACATGGCATATTTGTATCCACATAAGGGGGATATAGAAGTGGATGGAACTGAAGCATCAATTTCATCTCATAAAGAACAATCTAAAACAGTCTCTGCTCCACCGTAGATAGAATGCATTTTAGACAAGCAGTTACTGAAGAAGACCCATAAGCACAAGTACTTTAAGAATCTTGTCATGTAATACCCCCTCTGTTTTCCTTCCTGGACTGGATAGTGTGTTCTGGTTTTGTTTTGGTTGCCTTGATCATGTATTTCTAGATATTCAGATACCTTATTATGTGGGTGTGATTTGATCGCTATTTATAGAGCAACGAACTATTAGTGATGTGATGTATCTTATTTGATGCTTTATTTGGCATGCTTTAATTGGTGTAATAATGTTGATTATTATAGCATGTTTATTGCACATGAGATTTAATTATTATGGAACTGTCAATTTATGATGAGTGTATTGGTGAAGGGGGATGAGATCGCATCACTCGCTTGTGAGCGCCTTGCGATTCTGTGATTCCCTCTTCACAATGTGTTTTATATGATGCAAATATACATGTGCGATATACTTTTGTTCGCAGGTTAACAGGTACAGGACATCGACTCCACCTGGCTTCACAGGTTTGAGCATGTCCATTGGCCAACAACATTTGATTGAGAGATAGTAGCTAGGTTTCCCATGTCAAGTCATCACCCTGGTCATAGTGTGTCATCGGTTTTAGTCTAGTTCGGTTGTTTTAGTATTATTCAATTTCACTTTGATTTTAGTTAATGGCAAGCTAAAAAGGTAATTAAATGACTTTATGTATTTAAGTTGTTGATTAAATTAATCCGGTTATAATGTTAAAAATGTTATTTGATTTATTAATTAATTTAATTTAATTGATAAGATAATTTAATCTTGGATTAGAATTATTTTATTGATTGATTAAATTAGTTGTGTTGAATTAAATTAAGCTATGCATTTTCAAATTTATAGATATTTTGTGTGAAAGTAGAAAATTGAAAAGATTAAATTGCAAACTTTGAAAAAGGTTTTAAATTTCATTTTTGAAAATTTGAAAATGAAAATTGAAAATATGTTTTAATTTGCATTTTATTCAAAATTTGAATGCAAAAAGAAATTGAGATATTTTCTATTTTGTTTTGGAAAATTTATTATGGTGGTTGACTAGATATTTCATTTTTTTTCTATTATTTGGATTTTTGGATGAGTTTTTCAAAGAGGATGAAAAAATTGAAAATAGGGGAAAGATTCTGGTTTGGTTTTGGATTTTTGGGGTTTTGGATTTTGGAGAAGCCAAGTTGGATTGCTTGGAGGAGCTGGAATCAGAGGAAGAACCAATGCACCATTTGTCTTCTCAAGCTTTTGAAACCGGGTTCATTTATTTAGTTTATTTTGATTTTGAAGAAAAAACATTCAAAGCTTGATATGTTGTTTGCAAATCCATGTTTTGAAAAACAAAGAAAAAGAAATATGTGATGAAAATAATCCCATGTTAGATTTTGTTTTAAAACCTGAAACCTTTGTTGGCAAATGTTTTTCTTCAAGAAAAAAAGAAAAAAGAAGGTATATTTGACTGTATTTGATCATTTTGGAAATTAATTGCCCTATTGATTTTATAAATTTTGTTAACTCGGATAAAATATATATATTTGTTGTTTTGGGGAAAATAGAATAAAAAAATTAAAATCTGGGCGGATTTAAAAATCCACAGTCGTGGGTTTTACAAAAAATAGAAAAAAAAAATTTTAAAAAAAGAAAGAAAAAGAAAATTAAAAAAAAATCGGACTGGTGGAGGGTCGCTAGGGGCTCACCCCCACCGCACCCCCCATGGGAGGCATGTGGGGGGGAGTCTCACCCAGCGCGCTCCCCACTCCCACTCCCCTACGTCGATCGCGCCCTTACCCAGGGGTTCAGTTGTGTGTAACACAGCCGACGCCCCTTAGGGGGATCCGATTGTGTTACACACAGTCGGCCCAGGTTTAGGGGTCGGTTGTGGGTTGAGTCGGCTGCCACCCAACACAAAAACATGCACGGTTCCCAAGAACGCGTGCCCTAAATAAAACCTTGCCTTAGTTTAATATTTCTTTTATGAATAAAATAATATATATATTTAATATTATATATTATATATATATAATATTAGAATATTAATATATATTTAATATTTTATGTTATATATATAATATTAAAATATTAATATATATTAAAAATATATATATATAATATGAATTTTTATATTATATGTATATATATTTTGGAGATTATTAATAAGGTTTTACCTTATTTTAAATAAAACAATTTGGTATCTTGTAAAACAATTGCATGATTTAAATGTAATTGGGAAGATTTAAAAGTATTATGCTATAGTTGAGATTATAAATTTTAATATATATATATATATATTAAAATGTTGAGTTGATTAATATAATGTTTTAAATGTAGTTGAGAAATCTTGGATCAATATGCTATAGTCAAAATTAATGGATTTATTTTAAGATATCATATTTTGAAAGAACAAATATTGGATTTAAAGGTATTAATGTTTAATAGAGAAATTAATTGATTTTTTTTAAATGATTTATTTTGAAAAGAAGAAATAGATGATTTGAAAATAGGATGTTTTAAATCGACGAAGTAAATATCTATTTTATTATTATTTACAAGTAATTGAGGAATTAAATGTTTGGTTTAAATTTCATCCTTTGTCTGAACAAGACGTTATTGAATTAGTTTATTGTGCAATAAATTATTGAATGTTATTAAGGGAAATGGATTTAATATATCCAAAATTAGTTATTTCCTCGCAATTGCCTTATGTGATTATTTCCCTATGTTCATGTTTGGGGAAATGGGTTATGTGTCTTTAATATGTAAGTCTTCCAGATAGGGTTTTAATTATGCGGGTTGTCGTATTATGTTTGTCAACCTGTTGAATCCCTTGGATAGTGCATGGTGCGTTGTCAGTAAATTACCCAGTTTCCACGAATGAGAATGATTTGTGCCTCCTTTGGATTAGGAGTGGATTATGTGATTTGTGACTCCTTCTTAGGAGTGACTTTGATATGTTTGTTACCTCCAGTGTTTGGAGAGGGTTTTGACTTATGTTTCCACCTTGAGTTGGAGTGGTTGTAATGTCTATTTTGTACGCACTTGGGTTCCTTTGGTAATTGGTTTGAATGTGTGTTGTCAAGTAGAAGAGTGGCTTCCGTTAGGGGCCAGAGCCCGTAAGAGGTAAGACTAGGTAACCTTCGAAAGTAGTTTAAGCAAGTGATAACTAAAGCAATGTAACCCATGTCAGTAATGTAATGGTGTACTTGTGGTTGTATGGTTCATGTGTTTGGTTGTATCAATATGAGTTAGTTTGTTTCAGCCTGTGTCTAGAGGTAGATGGTCTTGTCTAGGAATCCTTGTTACTATCTCCTAGCACGGGGGGTGGGCCTTCGGGTACCACTTGGTTGGGTGGAACGTGCACCTTACTCCGTTGGGTTTTCTTCTTGTTCATGTGGACGAGATTTCCAGTTGGAAAGCTCGTGTGATCCAGTTTCATTTTATGCTTTGATTTTTCTGATGTATCTTGTGATTTATTACCCCTCATTTGTATCGAGGTGGAAGTTGTAAATTGTAATCATGCTTATTGGATTTACCTCATTCGGGGAATGAGAGTTGTAATCTTATTGTTAAATGTCATCATTTGATATCTCTATTCTTTGATGAATTTATCTTATATGGAATGTATGTGTTCTTATTTTCATAAGTAATTAAATGTTATGGCTTCAATTCATTAATGTTGTTCGTGGGTTAATAAGTAATCTCAGTCTCGTAACCTTAGAGGTTGTTGGCAATGGGTAGTGAACTTGCATATTAATTATACTTAAAAAAAAAAAAAACAAATTGGTTCGTTTGAGTAGTTAATTGCAACTTCCTCTAGGGTTGTGTGGCGAGGCGTTACACATGGTATCAGAGCCCCAGGTTCATACACTAGGTACTCTGGGTACATTTGAGTCCACTAGGTTGTCCCTGTGAATCTGTTAATGGAATTGTTATGTGATCGCGTGATCATGACTTTTACTTTAGCATGATGTACTTTGTAGAAAAGAGTAGCATGAAAGAAACCTGATAAAAGATTATGGTTGGAAATTTATGATACGTATCCCATGGGTTATGGAGTTGGATGTTCTTATGGGATTATGTATGTAGTTGTACCCCTGTAAATGTGAGAAACCTGTAATTGTATCTTGTTTGAGGGTTGTGAATACCCCGTACTTGCTTTGTGTATCCATGTGATGGTGATACTTGGTACCCATCCTTGAGGAAAAAGTTACACTTTGGTGTGGGATTTACCATACCCTTATGTGTGTGCATGTTTGTTACCTGATTGAGGGCCAACCCATGTGTGGTTGAAACCTATATATAAGAGTAACCAAAAGTAGTTATTTTTCTTTTGGTTCTCTAGACCCTCAATCCGTGAAGGGATAGTAGCAGCCACAAGTTCCTTGGGTGGAGTGTGTAGCGTACGCATATTGCAGCACAGAGCATCTTAGCTCAACAAATCCCGAGGAAACGTACCCACTACTTTCCCTTATGATGGATCAGGATACTTGATCCATAAGTGTTAACCTAATCCCCACATATTTGAGTACAGCAACATAGGTATGTTAGCTATGCCTGGGTGTCCGTGGAGGCGTTGATCTGGCATAGCAAGTAAACCTCGTCTATAAACTCAGTAGCCCCATAGTGATATTATCGTATTGCATTGTATACTTAGTGCATCTACACATGCTCGGACATGATGTGATAGATACAATGACACACCACACTGATGTTCCGACATAGTACTGGTGATGATGATGTATTTGCACATATTTCGATATGATGCAATACGATCCCACACCCCACTCGTGTTCTGACACAGTGCTGGTGATGATTCCATGTTATACGATGCCACGTACAAAGACATGTGAAGGTGCATTTTGAGATTGTCTTTGTTAGCCTACTTGTGCGATGAGCGTTATGAGGCCTCGAACACTTGTAGAGGGATCCTCATGGTTGCCTTGACCATGTTGGTCGAGTAGCATATGGGTAGATCCTAGCCATGTATACCTCTGGCTATCGCGAGTTCCTGCGTGTGTGTTCTCCACGAGGTATCGCGGGTGGAGTGCATTTTGCATGTGCCTATTTCTATGGACCCTCAGACACATTGCCACGTGGCATATGACCATTCCGTGCCTTCTTCGGCTGGCGTATGACCAGGTAGAGTGACGATTTTTTTTATAGTCGTGGATACATTTTGGGCCATGTGGAGGGTGTGCTCATTCCGCACCACATGAGGGCTATTATCACTCTAGCTTGACGTTGTTTCCTCTTTCCTCGTTTGGTGGCTATTAATTAGTCACATAGTGATCTACAATGTAATTTTAAAGATTGTGAACTTTCTTTTGGTTATTGATGATTTTTCAGTTGATTGTGAGGGTCGACACTTTGTTGTATTTGATTGTGAAGGTTTAGCCACAACTTGTGATCTTATTTTCTTATAACCCTAGTGGTTATATATTTGATTTAGTGTTGAAATTATGCGCATTATTACCTTATTGTTGAAAATTGAACTTTAATTTTCTCTTCTTTATGAACTTGGTGGCTAAGCTAGTTATCATTGTTGTTGTCAATGTCGGCTATGTGTTGTATTGTGATTCCTCTCCAAGGACGTATGAGACGGACTTGGTGAGTGTGTACGAGGAAGTAGACGCAGGAAACGTAGAGGATGGGGGTATGTGAGGTTGTTATGTAGCTAGGACCCACTACTCGCCTATGTGTGATGGCTATCACTTGGAGGCTAATCACCTTACACAACAAGAGACAGGTCATTGTGATCTTGTTTGGATGGTCACACTCTATGTATGACCTAACACCATCAAGCCGCTGATATGATTGATTTATATGAGATGGTTATTTGTTCTTGGTTCATGGATTCTTCTATCATGGATTGGTATGTTGATTCCCGGTGTCTAGATGGACACTTGTGTGGACTTATGTTGTGATTTCTGGTGTTGTTTGTTGGTATGTATATGTATTATGCATGATTAATCATGGGTATGGTGTATTCTTTTGATTTTATGTAAGTTAATTTCACTTTTTGGTTGTGACTCCTTTCTTGGATGGTGTGTATAGGATGCCTAGAAGAGGTAGACGTGGCGTTGAACATCGAAACCCTACTTTTTGGAGTCTCCACGAGAATGATCGTGAGGATCACCTGGGTCCACTATTACGTTCTACACTTGGGGAGATTTTGACCCGGCTGGGCTCTAGTCGAGATGGTGGTCTTCAAATTTTTAGGGAAAGGGAAAGGATCCCTAGGAGAAATATTTCTACTTTGGCAGCACTTATGTTGGATATTTTGAGGGCACATTCTCCGCCCAACAATCATTCTAATGAAGGTTCAGGGTTTGGAAACTGGATGATTGGTGCTCCTTTTTATGGGGTGTACCTAGTAATCATCCGATTCTAGGGTGATCATCTTACGAATAGGAGGATTCAGAGTTGGATACGAGCCCAACTCCATCATCCCGGCCAGTCAGCTCAGAGCACTCAAATTTCAACAGGTAGTGGTACAGGATGTTACTCTTGTGGCCAACAGGGCCACTTAGCGAAACAGTGTTCTCAGAGGAACACACCTAGAATCAATCAAAGATCGACAGTTATGGAGCTAGGAAGGAATCGTGGAACAAGTGTAGCAGTTGATCATCGTCAGTCAGAGCATCAGGGTATAGACGTGGAAATTATTGAAAGTGGATGAGCAACCAATTCAGAAGCTCATGGGAATCCTTCGGTACAGGAGGCCGAGGAAATGCCTTCAGTGTTGTCTCCTCTGCTTGATACATGATATTCTTGGATTGGTATTTTGAGTCTATGTGGTTGTTTGGATTGACAGTTTATTCAGCTCAGAGCCCTATGGCTCTGGTTATTGTTGTTTTTATGTTAGTTTATGGAGTGGTTTAGTTTTGGAACCATTGATTATGTGTATTTTGTGGAATTTTATACTAGGGGTTTTTGCAAGCTTCTAGGAATAAGCCTGACCCTAGGGGGGAGGATGTAATACCCCCTCTGTTTTCCTTCCTGGACTGGACAGTGTGTTTTGGTTTTGTTTTGGTTGCCTTGATGTGTTTTTGGATATTCAGATACCTTATTATGTGGGTGTGATTTGATCGCTATTTATAGAGCGACAAACTATTTGTGATGTGATGTATCTTATTTGATTCTTTATTTGACATGCTTTAATTGGTGTAATAATGTTGATTATTATAGCATGTTTATTGCACATGAGATTTAATTATTATGGAACTGTCAATTTATGATGAGTGTATTGGTGAAGGGGGACGAGATCGCATCACTCGCTTGCGAGCGCCCTGTGATTCTACGATTCCCTTTTCACGGTGTGTTTTATATGATGCAAATATACATGTGCGATATACTTTTGTTCGCGGGTTAATAGGTACAGGACATCGACTCCACCTGGCTTCACAGGTTTGAGCGTGTCCATTGGCCAACAACATTTGAATGAGAGATGGTAGCTAGGTTTCCCGTGTCAAGTCATCACCCTAGTCATAGTGTGTCGTCAGTTTTAGTCTGGTTCGGTTGTTTTAGTATTATTTAATTTCACTTTGATTTTAGTTGATGGCAAGCTAAAAAGGTAATTAAATGGCTTTATGTATTTAAGTTGTTGATTAAATTAATCTGGTTATAATGTTAAAAATGTTATTTGATTTATTAATTAATTTAATTTAATTGATAAGATAATTTAATCTTGGATTAGAATTATTTTATTGATTGATTAAATTAATTGTGTTGAATTAAATTAAGTTATGCATTTTTAAATTTATAGATATTTTGTGTGAAAGTGGAAAATTGAAAAGATTAAATTGGAAATTTTGAAAAAGGTTTTAAATTTCATTTTTGAAAATTTGAAAATGAAAATTGAAAATATGTTTTAATTTGCATTTTATTCAAAATTTGAATGCAAAAAGAAATTAAGATATTTTATGTTTTGTTTTGGAAAATTTATTCTGGTGGTTGACTAGATATTTCATTTTTTTTCTATTATTTGGATTTTTGGATGAGTTTTTCAGAGAGGATGAAAAAATTGAAAATAGGGGAAAGATTCTGGTTTGGTTTTGGATTTTTGGGGTTTTGGATTTTGGAGAAGCCAAGTTGGATTGCTTGGAGGAGATGGAATCAAAGGAAGAACCAGTGCACCATTTGTCTTCTCAAGCTTCTGAAACCAGGTTCATTTATTTAGTTTATTTTGATTTTGAAGAAAAAACATTCAAAGCTTGATATGTTGTTTGCAAATCCATGTTTTGAAAAACAAAGAAAAAGAAATATGTGATGAAAAGAATCCCATGTTAGATTTTATTTCAAAACCTGAAACCTTTGTTGGCAAATGTTTTTCTTCAAGAAAAAAAAAAGGTATATTTGACTGTATTTGATCATTTTGGAAATTAATTGCCCTATTGATTTTATAAATTTTGTTAACCCGGATAAAAATATATATATGAACACACACACACACACACACACACACACACACACACACACATATATATATATATATATTTATTGTTTTGGGGAAAATAGAATAAAAAAATTAAAACCCAATTAAAATCTGGGCGGATTTAAAAATCCACAGTCGTGGGTTTTTAAAAAAAAAGAGAGAAAGAAAAAAAAAATTGAACTGGTGGAGGGTCGCTGGGGGCTCACCCCCACCACACCCCCCATGGGAGGCGTGTGGGGGGGAGCCGCACCCAGCGCGCTCCCCACTCCCACTCCCCTACGCTGGTCGCGCCCTTACCCAGGGGTTCGGTTGTGTGTAACACAACCGACACAACCGATGCCCCTTAGGGGGGTCCGACTGTGTTACACATAGTCAGCCCAGGTTTAAGGGTTGCCTGTGGGTTGAGCCGGCTGCCACCAAACAAAAAAATGTGCACGGTTCCCAAGAACACATGCCCTAAATAGAACCTTGCCTCGGTTTAATATTTATTTTATGAATAAAATAATATATATTTAATATTATATATATTATATATATATAATATTAGAATATTAATATATATTTAATATTTTATGTTATATATATAATATTAAAATATTAATATATATTAATATATATATATATATATAATATGAATTTTTATATATATGTATATATATTTTGGAGATTATTAATAAAGTTCTACTTTATTTTAAATAAAACAATTTGGTATCTTGTAAAATAATTGAATGATTTAAATGTAATTGGGAAAATTTTAAAGTATTATGCTATAGTTGAGATTATAAATTTATATATATATATATATATAAAAATGTTGAGTTGATTAATATCATGTTTTAAATGTAGTTGAGAAAATCTTGGATCAATATGCAATAGTCAAAATTAATGGATTTATTTTAAGATATCATATTTTGAAAAAACAAATATTGGATTTAAAGGTATTATTGTTTAATAGAGAAATTCATTGATTTTTTTTAAATGATTTATTTTGAAAAGAAGAAATAGATGATTTGAAAATAAGATGTTTTAAATCGACAAAGTAAATATCTATTTTATTATTATTTACAAGTAATTGAGGAATTAAATGTTTGGTTTAAATTTCATCCTTTGTTTAAAAGAGACATTATTGAATCAGCTTATTGTGCAATAAATTATTGAATGTTATTAAGGGAAATGGATTTAATATATCCAAAATTAGTTATTTCCTCACAATTGCCTTATGTGATTATTTCCCTATGTTCATGGTTGGGGAAATGGGTTATGTGTCTTTAATATGTAAGTCTTCCAGATGGGGTTTTAATTATGCGGGTTGTCATATTATGTTTGTCAACCTGTTGAATCCCTTGGATAGTGCATGGTGTGTTGTCAGTAAATTACCTAGTTTCCACAAATGGGAATGATTCGTGCCTCCTTTGGATTAGGAGTGGATTATGTGATTTGTGACTCCTTGTTAGGAGTGACTTTGATATGTTTGTTACATCCAATGTTTGGAGAGGGTTTTGACTTATGTTTCCACCTTGAGTTGGAGTGGTTGTAATGTCTATTTTGTACGCACTTGGGTTCCTTTGGTAATTGGTTTGAATGTGTGTTGTCAAGTAGAAGAGTGGCTTCCGTTAGGGGCCAAAGCCCATAAGAGGTAAGACTGGGTAACCTTCGAAAGTAGTTTAAGCAAGTGATAACTAAAGAAATGTAACCCATGTCAGTAATGTAATGGTGTACTTGTGGTTGTATGGTTCATGTGTTTGGTAGTATCAATATGAGTCAGTTTGTTTCAGCCTGTGTCTAGAGGTAGATGGTCTTGTCTAGGAATCCTTGTTACTATCTCCTAGCACAGGGGGTGGGCCTTCGAGTACCACTTGGTTGGGTGGAACATGAACCTTACTCCATTGGGTTTTCATTTTGTTCGTGTGGACGATATTTCTAGTTGGAGAGCTTGTGGGATCCAGTTTCATTGTATGCTTTGATTCATTCTGACGTATCTTGTGATTTATTACCCCTCATTTGTATCAAGGTGGAAGTTGTAAATTGTAATCATGCTTATTGGATTTACCTCATTCGGGGAATGAGAGTTGTAATCTTATTGTTAAATGTCATCATTTGGTATCTCTATTTTCTTTGTTGAATTTATCTTATATGGAATGTATGTATTCTTATTTTCATAAGTAATTAAATGTTATGGCTTCAATTCATTAATGTTGTTCGTGGGCTAATATGTAATCTCAGTCTCATAACCTTAGAGGTTGTTGGCAATGGGTAGTGAACTTGCATATTAATTATACTTAAAAAAAAAAAAAAATTGGTTCGTTTGAGTAGTTAATTGCAACTTCCTCTAGGGTTGAGTGGCAGGGCGTTACATGTCAAGTGCAGGAATCATCCCATTGAAGATGTTCCTAGCTCACAGAGGATGAGATCAATCAGAGGGGTCATTCAATTGCGTACCTCATGATCAGGAGCTCATAAACTTTTTTTCCTTCTTGGGGAGTCTGATGCAGGGCATCGCTTCCATTTTGTCTCAATTTCGGTTTTGTTCCTTAGTAGCTTAGTTTTGTTTTTGTATAATCTGCTTTTAATATGTTGTTTAATTTCCTGGTCAATTATGTTGGCAAATCAACAGTTGCAAGTTTGTTGCATCGATAGTTAGCATAGAGGATGTTGTTAGTTGTCAAAAATTTGAAGGCAACTAAGTATTTTGAGAGAGCAACACACTGAAACATAGGTTGGCTCATTGTTGAAGAGAAAACATAGGTTTAAGATTGTGAGGAGGCATACCATCAAGTGGTCTAAAGATTTATGGAAGATTCAGTTCTTTGAGCGGTTGGAAGGAGGGTAGAAGTTTTGGGTTGTATCGATAGGGCAGAGTAACCAACTGATCTGTGAAGGACAAATGTAATGTGACATGTATGCCTATGTAGTATATGTTCAACGCTATAACTGAGCAATTGTTTGAGCCATCGATGCCAATGAGAAAATAAAACTCTTCCAATTCAATTTCCCCTGTCATTGTTTGTGAATTGATGCATTGAGAGATAAAACCTTCCATTTTGATTTTCCTATCATTGATTATGAATAACCAAAGTTTTGAATTGTTGGTTAAGTTTTAGTCTTGATTTCTCTGTGAAGTTTATGAAGGTTTGATCGATCTTGAAAGCTCTGTGGAATTGTAATTTGTCCCATGACTGGCAAGACTTGCCACCATATAATTGCATCCATGTGGCTACTAGTTTTATCCCCAACACCTATGTTTCTTGTATCACTTCTCCTCATCCTATGACCACCTTACCATATAGTGTGACTTCTTTCACCTCTATTCCATTACCTATTATCTCTCACCTTCTTAACACATTATCCATTATGTCACATGCTCCTGATATAATGATCATTCCCACCTCTATTACATACAATTCTCTACATCATACTATAATATAAATATTAGGATACGTCTAAACTTATATTACATTAATTGAGTTGAGAGATGAAAATTAAAATAACACAAAATAGACATATAGAATATTAAAAATAATATTAGAATAATAAAATACAATAGAAAAGGAACTTGGAGAGTGGTCTAGAAAGCTAATTGGTCTACATGCTAGTGTGTCATTCTATCATTATTTTTTTCTATTGTCATCCAAGGTGCAAGTTATAGTCTAGGAAAGCTTGAAAATGAAAGTTGTGAGACTAAGGTCAGCTTTTTCTATTCACCACAAGACAAATAAATATAACATCACACCTAGAAAGAGTACTACAAAATACCAAATCTAATCACATATCTAAAGAAAATTGTTTCAATGAAATATTAAAGTGACAACAATGAGAAGGATAATAGGAAACCTCTATGCATTGAAAATTTATTGAGTACCTATTCTAGGATAGAAAAATGTTGGGGTTGCTTAGGATCTTACCTTCAAGTCAAGCCCCTATTTTGGGTTTTTGACCTCTGCGGAAAATTAATGGAATAAGGGAAAATTAGAGATTGTGTGTTCTCTTAAAACCCTTCATGTATATAAAGTCTAAGAACAATAATATAAAATTAAATCTATAAGTATTAACCTCTAGTCTATGGAGAGTAATACCCTATTGTGTGTGAGAAAAATAGGGTAATGGTTAAGTGCAAGATAATGGGTCCAATTTAAGGGGTAAAAATACAAGAACAAAAAAGTCTTTAGCAATGGGTACTCATTTCTAAGAATTCATATAACCAATTGTAAGAAATAGAGACATATTATAGTTCAGATTATTGAACCCAAGTAGATAGTTATTAGTATATACTTTTAGTAATAGGAATTTGTTACTAAAAAGTATATCTTTTTTTATTTTTCCCATTCCCATGAGATTTTTTCATCGTTTTCATAACAAATACCCATTTACATAATGGGTGCCTCATATACAAAATTTAATATGTATCTATTTATAGAAAGGAAACCATTACCTTTAAATTCAAATCTTCCCTACCCATGTTGTTGCCTTGCATTTAGGCTTGGAAATCTAAACTTAACCCTTGGACTTGCAAGTAGAATTTCATAGTAGCATCTACTAATAGAACTAACTTCAACAATATGGCTAATGACTTTAGTTTTAATTCCTCCCCTTTCTACATGAAGCCATTAGTTAACTAAAACCAATTAGTTAATTAATAAATCCACTTGCACATTACTAAGCATGACTAAACCATGGTCAAAATTGCACATGTAATGCATTTTGTCCCATGCTTCCCACTTCCCCAAAAAATATTCTCATTCATTTCCATCAATCCATTTCTCCAAGAAAATATTGACCCATTAGATGTCTTAAAAAAGGAATTTTTAGACTTCAAAAATGGTCCTTTTTTATCTTCACCTTTCATCCTTTCCCAATATAATATTGACCACCCAAATCCATTTAACCATAGACCACTTCAATTCCACTATCACAAGGTGACACTTGGAGGTTTCTCCTTCTCCCAATCTTTTTAATTGACCTCATTCATTGATCTCTTGGATCAATCTCAACCATTGATCAACCAACCATCCAATCTATAAATAGAACCTCCTCGAAGCCATTTTCAAGGGGGCTCATAAGTACAAGGTCATGATGTCAATTAGAGAAATGACATACTATTATCTCTTAATAAAAAAACTATTGGAGCACAACCACACACATATTGTGTGCGCAACATGGAGTTGTGGGTGAGAGAACTCTTATTTTATTTCATATTTATAGAATTCCTTAGGTTAATTAGAGGTGTCAATTATTTGTAGAGTAGGATTTGAATTTATTAATTAAGTCCTCATTTTATGTTTTGTATCTTTGTTGATCATATTTTGGTACACTTGGTGGGACCCTCATTCATAATCTAACTTTTTTTTTGCTTTTTGTGAAGTTTTCTATCACAGGTTAATAGTTTGATGTGTTCAACTTTGATTTTTGTGCCTATACTTTATATTGATATTTTTACTTTAGAGTGATGTTTCTACTATGGATTGGTGTTTCTACTCCAAATTTATGCATTTGTATTTACTTTAGAATTTCTACATCACAATGTAATGTATCTATATCTACTTTAGAAATGCTCCTCTCTAATAGCTCTAATATCATTTTTTCTCTTATTTATTGGGATTTTAACATGTTTTGGGAATTTTTTTTGTAGGTTTTCTCATTTTTAACGTATTTTTAATGCTTTCACATGATCATTTTTTTTATATATATAACCCTAACTTATAGATTTTATAATATGTTGTTACCTCCACAATGGTTTACCACCTTCACTTCAAAAATTGACAAATTGACAATTTTCTACAAACTAATGTTTTTGCTCCTCAATTTGGCACATTTACAGATATTTTACCTAACACCCTCTTTTCTATTATTTTGGGCCTCATTTTCTCATCTTTTCTAGTTTCTCACAGCTCTTGAGCTTCTTAGCTTCTCCATCATCATTTTTTCCTATGCACTTGCAAATTTTCATCTTTTTGGAAAATTTTCTTGTCACCATCTATTTTGATGTGAAATTCATCCAGATTGGAATTTCTACAACGAAGTATTTTTTCTTCACAAAATGACATTTTTGTATCTATCTTTTAGTATTACTACAAGTAAACTTTAGTAAGTGCATAAACTATCTTTTGGAATTTCTACCATTGTTTTAACACCTTTTTTTTGTGTTTAAATGTTTTTTCCTCTTTCATAGCATCTTTTATATACATAAAAATTTATCATCTCATTGGAGTTTAAATTTTTAATAGGCCACATTTTTTGGCCTAACCCCTTGTTATTGTAGCTTCTTGATAGTCCAAGACTCCTTTGAGAAACTAATAACACATTTTTGTAGGGTTGCTTTTTAGAGGACCCGTAATTTTCAACTAATTCTAGTTGGACATTTTATTTTCTCAAGGGAATTAACATTGTGTGTCATTTTTATGGGAATAACATGGTTGGTGTATATGCTCTCTCTTCACATTGAAAGGTGATATTGGAGATCAAAAACACCATTTTATTCTTTTTTATTATTTTTTATCCCAAGAAAAAATTCATGTATGCTCTTTCTCCATACTGCAAGGTGATCTTAGAGATAAAATATTTTTTTGTGTTTTATTTCCCTTAGTGGGGTTGTCTTGGATTGCATTACCAAGGGGATGACCTAAACCCTCATGTTCTAGCAGGGTATACAAATTTGAGAGAGAATTGAAAGAGTATCCCATTGGGAGGACAATTATTGTTAGGTTAAGCTTGCAATAAATTTATACCTTATAAAGTGAAGGAGAGTGGTTTACCCTCTTGCACTAGAGGCCATTAGACATACCCTCTTATTTCATAGAATTATACCTCACATACCATTTAGGTATATCGAGGATATCCCCTAGCAACCTTATATAGCCTAAATAGGACCTATTACTCATGGTTGGTTGTAATGCACTAGTAAATAATTAGCCTTGAGAAGTTACTTTTACCTCATTCAATGGATAAGTGCAAGAAGTTGCCTCTAATTTTTAGCCAAAAAGTGGAAGCTTTTTTTTTTTAAATCAAATTTTGTCATACCTGGAGTAGAAATTTGAAACAATTACACATAGAATATTAAGTAACTATAGTAATATAAAATATAGATATTGATTCTAGTTTTTACATATATATTTTATTCTAATACCTAGATGATACAAGCTAATTTAGTATAGGATGCACAAAAACCACTTTTTAAAAGTCAAATGTTTAGGGCCATAACATGCATGTGTACGACAAGCATAATTTGACCTAAATAAAATATTTTTTATAAACCATAAATTAGGAAAAGATGCGTATTATAGTGAATTTTGATGAAGATTCAATAAAAAAATTTAAATATATATTTTATTGGCCCTAATTACTATTTTTGAAAAGCACTTGTGTATGAAAACACAATTTGAGTTAAACTAATCATAATTTGTTTTCATTGTGTAGAGAATGATGTCTACATTATTGACATTATTTTAAAAAAAATAAAAAATTAAAAGTTATTAAAAAATGCTAATACTTGACATTTCAAGTTTATGAACCAATTTCTTTAGAAATTAATTAATAAATAGAAGAAAAGTCAAATATATATATATATATATTGAAACTAGACATCACCATCTATAATGAGTTTTAATTTTTATCAAAAAAAATGATTTTTTTTGTTAGCCATATTGCTAAAGTTAGTTTTTCTCTTGTTGTTTTCATGAAATTGTACTTGCATGTCCGAGGCTAAGGGTTGGGTTTCCAAGCCTAAAACAAAAGCAAAGTTAAGGGTTTCAAATTTCAAATTTTATGAAACATGTATCCACTCCAAAATACACACCCATTCTAAAAGGGGTAGGAATATGATGTAATTAAAAATGGGTAGCTATTTTAAAATGAAACAAGCACTCGTTTTAAAAAAAAAAACAGATTCCCATTTTAAAAATCAAAATGGGTGCCCATTTTAAAATAATATTAGGTACGCATTTCATACTAGTAGAAATTCAAGTTTGGGAGCCTGATCCTAGATTGGTACCCATTTTTATGAAACAAGTACCCATTCATATTGATATTTTTCCAAGCCCAACACTTCCACTAAAACGGACCCAACTACTTGTGCTTACACTGACCTTAGAAATGGGCTTGTAGTCCATGATTCTCTCCCCTCATTCCATTGAGCATTCATGGGTGATAAAAATAGTTAACGCCTCATCATGGGCCCTACATAAGGAATATCGGTAGCCTTGGAATCATTCACATTCCTACTTGAATAATTTAGGTTTTTCATGTACTTGGTATGTTTTATTATCAACACCTATGCTTATCATTAAAATATAAAACATAATATTTGTAAAATACCCTTAACTCCAAAATATAAACCTTTCCTTCATCAACCATCCAAAATAAACCTTTAACCTTTAAATCAAGCTCAAAATCCTAAAATTATAATCCATGCTATCCTAATATCATTAACATCAAACATCAAAATTAAATAAAAATCTAAAATTTGAAGAACCCAAAATCAAAATTCAAAATCCCCTTAGAAACCAAAGGTTGAAACCCTTCACCCCAATCATAATAAAAAATCATCTCAACCAATCATCGTAACCCAGATCAACTCATCTAAATCAAAAATCATAATCCTAAACCTAATCACAAATCCTAATTCAAACCCTAGATAATCCAAGACAAATAAAGATAATTCAAAATTCTAGTAACCTTAATCAACTCATATCCCCTTATCCTAATCCAAATCATATAATCTAACCAAATAAACTCACATATATCCAGATCAAAACCATAATCAAGATCAAAACATTGAGATAAAGCATCCAATCCTAATATAAATTGCTTAAGACCTTAGCCAACCTTAAGCTAGAAAGTTATGTTCATTCATGCATGTTTTTGGAGCTAACATTGTGATGTAGGTTTCAAGCATTCAAGTCAAATTTTCAAGCATCAAGATCACATCAGCAATCAAGCCATTCATGCAAGAGAAAGACCTTGGAGTGATCTACTAAGTTTCAGTCCTTCAATGGTTTGGTGAGTTGCAACATAACACTTGTTCATTCATCATTCCTATCATGTTTTATTGTTTCATTTCAAGGTTTAATTACCAAAACAGGGTTTGACCAAGGCAAACCCCCATTCACCAAAACCAAACAATTTTTCCCTCTTGTGTGTTTTGCAGGTCCTAGGCTAGAGTAAAATTGAAGATTGGAGATCTCTAAAGTGCAAAATTACAAAAGTTGCAAAATTTGTCAAGACCACGAAAACTTGAATCTCAAATTTACTTCTGACATTTTTGTAGTGAAACCTATGGGAAAAGGCATCTCAAATCCATATTTAGAGGCTTCCAAAAATTCAACTCGAAATATTGCTCCTAGGACACATTCACTATTGGGACACTTTGCTACAGTTTTAGACACCCCTATGCAACTTTTGGAGACAGGTTTTTAATATCTCCTCCTCATCCAATTTGCATGAAATTGACTGTTTACGGAAGCTCTATGCTTCATCTACACAAATTGGGTCTTAGATCATAGATTTGAGTTTATTTACTATTTTATTTTTATGTCCCAAAAGTGTTGCTCTGAAAGATTTACCCCTTCCACACACAAAGGAAATTGCTAGATCTTCCATAGAATTGACTCACCTAAGGGCTGAAAGTTAATTCTATCTTAGAGGAACTCATTTACTAAATGAAATGGAATAAAGATAGGTTCATCACACCCCCTTTTTCCCTTTCTATTTATAGTAAATTAGTAATAAACCCCCATTTTTATATGTTTTGGTGAACCTACGATCTTTTTCTATGTTTCATTACGATTACCAAATATTTATTTGATAATGGTACAATAGAAATAAAATATCTAAAATATAATGCAAAAGGGTGTAACGTCTAAAATAAGATGTGAAAATAGAAGCTCAATAGGGTATTGTCATGCATGTACTAGAATATTTAAAATATTATAATAAAATTAAATAAATAAAATAATGAAGAGGAGTTAAGAATTTCAAAATTAAAGAGAAAATCTATCGACTCTTGAGAGAGGATTCACCATTTTGCAACCTATAACTAGGATAGGGGAAAGGTGTGACTGTATAGGAGCTTTCCAAGGTGGTTAGGCTTCTATTTTACTCTTTACACCTCCATGGGTAGTCAAATAGAAATTGATTGTGTTTGCACTTAGCCTATATGTGTCTAGGTATATGAGCTACATGAGAGTATGTGTGCACATTTGTACGTGAGATTGTGTGTGTGCATTTGCATGTGAGATTATGTTGATGTGTGTTTGCACGTGTACCCAAAAAAAGTGTATCTAGACTAAGTATTAAAGTGTTGTGAATAATAATAAATTTGGTCTATATTTTATCATTATTCTAATTTATAAATGTAAATAATAGTAATTAATATCCCAAGGAGGCTATGATCAGTATGCTTATGTAGTTGTATTAAATAAAACTAGGAGATGATGAGATCTAGAGTGCCAATAAGCAAAGAAAGAAAGTAATCTACTAAGAGATTACAATAGATCTACAAGTGTTAGCTTAGACAATATAATGATAAGTGGGATTAATTATTTCTACAAACAATATTAAAATAGAAATTAAAGAACTAATATCATGAGATTTTAGAAGACTATAAGAGAGAATAGAAGAAATCTAAAATTTGTTTAGAATGTTACTTACTTAGCTTGAAATCAAGTCTAATTTAAACAATATGCATGAAAGAATGTTTAGAGAGACAACTAATCTAACATTAATGACAAAGCATAGTACCAAATTGAAATTGTGTATGATTTAAACAATATGCATGGAAGAATGTCTAAAGAGATAACTACTCGAACTTTAATGACAAAGCATAATACTATTGGGAATGAGCATAATTTAAACAATATTGATGAAATAATGTCTATAGAGACAACTAATTTAATATTAATGACAAAGCACAATACTAAGATCTAGAATAGTTGGTGTGACTAGCACTAAAATGATATGTACATAATAAGGTAAAAAATAATATGATGTGGGAAGAATAAAATTATTTGATAAAATGCCAAAAAACCAATAATAACTATTATTGTCAATATTCATTATATGCCTTTGAATGAAACTAAACCTAAACAAGAATAATATACAAAGAATAAAAACATTTAAGAACAATTAGAGAATCCACTTGTCCTTTTGCATGCAAAATCCTCCAAACAACACATAGAAAATGACATTTATAATAAGAATCACAATATTCTTTCTGGTTGTACCATTGGAAATCCATTATATGTCTGATAGTATAGAGAATATGGCATACAAAAAACTTATACCAATCAGATTACCTGAAAAAAAGCAGCTCCTATCACCAAAGAAGAATTAGCTTGTAGAAAGTAGCAGCGAATAGGATCAAAATGTGGTGTTGTACAAGAATAAAGCCATGCTATTACCATTCTTCCATTGTAGAAGAAAAAGTGTCATGCAAATCTAATCTAAGAGAATCCCTTCCAAAAGGCTTCTATTATTGCCCCCAAAAGTGGTCTTCGAAATACAAAAGAGTGGTTTTCTTTTTGAAATGAAAGAGGCACTTGGATAGGAATGGAATGGTAATGATTAATATGTTTGGATGTGAATAGAAGCGTTACAAAATAATAGGAGTTCACCTTTTTTGCATGGAAGGAAGGCATTTAGAAGAATAGAAGTACCTATTTATTTAAAAATATATATTGAAAACATACATTGGTAATTTATAGAATGAAAGGTTTAGAATGTTTTTCATTAAAATTATTTAAAGATTAATTTAAAATTATTATTAGTATCAAATAAACTATTATTATAAAATATTAAGAATTTTTTATTTAAATTATTACAATTAACAATATTTTTGTCAAAATGATAAAGAATTTAATGAGTCAATGCTACACTTAGAGGGTGATAGTCAAAGAATACTATTTGTGGAAAAGGAGCCTTAGAACCTATTCTTTACAATTCACATTAAGACTTAGATTAAAAATAGAAATATACACCTTGTTCTCATGGAGATGTGTATGTAGACAATGTGGATAAATGAAAGAGGTTCCTAGTGTGCAGGTTTTTTTAAGTGGGGATAGTAATTTTTCTAAGGATTGGATATACCAACTTGTGCTAATATTTAAATAACTTAATTAAAGCATTTAAATATAAAGATAAAAATAAAATTCACTATATACTCAAAATAATCCAATGGATGATTTTTTTGACTCCTTGAGGTTTAAAGTCAAATTTGGAGGTAGGATTCAAGCCTTTTTAATAAATATGTTGGTACATTTTCATTATAAGTGTAGTCTTCAATGAGTTACTTAGGACACAAATTGTTAAAATGAATGGAAGTCTCAAGCCAAAGCAAAAAATTCTATCGTGTATGAATAGATTCCTATCTCATTTTGATAGATGCCTATCCCTAATGGATAGATGAATACCTATCATGGATATGGATAGATGAGTATTTACCCCATATAGATAGATGTATATCTTAGATAGACGGAATAATTATTGAGTATAAAGAGAAAGAACATATAAAAACTTTGGTTAAATTAATCATTTAATATGTATATCCCTTCTCCTTCTGGTCGGCTCATCTTATAGGAACTTTTCCCCATGTTGTCTTAGCACCGCCACGATCATCCAATGAACATCGTACCACGAAAACCACCTTCGAATTTGTGCTTCATCATTAGGCCGATGCCAATCACAGACCAAAAATCACATTGATTCACAACGAAGATGTGAAATCAACATATTGGAACATGTGTTGCCACCTTATTCGTTTGTCCTTTGCCATTTGTTCAACACATGTCATTGTCTGCCACTTCCCTATCGGTTCCCACAAAAGTCATCGCCTATCGCTCCATTAGAGGGACTCCCAAATAACTCCTTTCAAAATGGTGATGTCTCGTTGATGAAGTTCCCATTGGAATGTCAAAGAGACGCTCTAACAACTCCCACTAAAATGAGAAAGTTTCGTCAATATTCCTTGTAGCCTTGATCAGGTGGTCCCTACTACCTATGTGTCATCTTTTCCATCATCGTACAACTAACATCACCAATATGACTTGACACACCGATCAACCACATGTCGCCACTTGTCCTACTGACGTCATCCTTCACTATTGTTTGGTCCCACCTTATCGGTATGTTGAAGAGACTCTTGAGATTGTCTCACCGAGATTTCACTTTCTCTCCGATGAGGTGCTATCGAGATGTCAAAGAGACTTGCTTTGCTATCCTACCGAAAATGATGTGTCTCTCTGATATGAGCATACCAACCTTGTGAACACCTTGTTGGAATATCGAAGGGAATCATTATGTTGTCCTATCGACATTCACTTGTCAACCTGATGTAGAGCCTTCGTAACCATCCAATGTTGTTTCCCTCGCCATCGCTATGTCGAAGGGATGTGAAACAAGGTTCCTCTAAAATCTCCATGTCACTCTGATGTGTTTTTTGACCTAATGTCGGATGATGTCGACATTTTTTTTATGTCGCCTACTCCTAAAACCCGAACTCATGCAAACCGCCATACTCAGCTAGCTAAAGTTGATTCAACCCTTATTGGAAAAGAAATAACACAAAAAAAATGTGTAGATGCAAGATTTATTTTCGCCTTGGATGCTCCTGCATCAATCAAGAGGACCAAGAAAATAATCATTGCATATGTCATGGATAATGGTAGGTTATTTTTTATCTCAAGGTCACAAAATTGATTAATAAATGTACAAAGAGTATGAGTGGTACATATGTCATTTGGATGATGTGTGTCATGTGAGTAAAGAAAGGTGGTAGAAATAGGTTACTCATAATAAGTAGAAGTAAAGAGCTCTTTTGTGAAAAGAGGTGTAAGATGGGAAGTGAATAAAGATTGTGTAACCTTAGAAGTGGGAGAAAGGGATAGTAGTAAATGAGGAATAGGTATCAAAGGTTATGGGTTAGTATATGAAGTGGGAATGGGTGTGTGAAGATATAAAGGTAAGGAAGAGGTGGATGACTAATTTTAATATCAATTAAGATTTTATGAAACTAAATAAACATGTAATTATGTTAAAATAAGGAAAATAAGAAATCATAAAATCTCTATCATAGTATTATCTATTCACATTCATTTTAGAATATTTTTAATTAGCTAATGTAGACTCTTTTTATAGATGGAGTAAAATAAGACACACTATGCATGTATCACTATCACCTTTGAAAGAAAGCAACTCACTCATTGTATTCATAACATAAACAAATTGTGTTTTCTATAAAATCATCAATAGTATTATTTTCATCATTTATTTTGAAATGGGTTTCCTCATGATCAAGTGAAAATGATGTGGGATTATTGCTAGAAGGGGAAGAAGGAGGTGCCAAATAAAAGAAGAATTGGAAGGTATAAATCAATGAGTAGTATAGAGGTGGTTAGACAAGGGGTGAAAGGGTAGGTATCATAAGAAGGTAGAAAATCATGAGGACAATCATCATTATATGGACCTATATCTAGGATAAGGGAAAGTTGTGACTATGTAAGATCTTGTCAAGGTGGTTAAGCTCCTATTTTAGTCTTTCCACTTATATGGGTAGTCAAATAAAAATTGATTGTGTGTACATTTAGCATATGTGTTTCTAGGTCTAAGAGCTACATGAGAGTATGAATGTATATTTGCACATGAGAGTATGTGTGCATATTTGCATGTGAGATTAAGTGTGTGCATTTGCATGTGAGAATATGTTGATGTATGTTTGCACATGTGTACTTATTCAAAGTGTGTGTAGACTAAGTGTTAAAGCATTATAAATAATCACAAATTTGGTCTATAGTTTATTATTATTCTAATTTGTAAAATGTAAATAATAGTAATTAATGTCTCAAGGAGGCTTCGATCACTAAGTTTGTGTACTTGTATTGAAGGAAACTAGGAGATGATGGGATTAGAGTGACAATAAACAAATAAAGAGAGTAACATACTGAGAGACTACACTAGATTTGCAAGTGTTAGCTTAGACAATATGAAGAAAGTGGAATTAATTATTTCTACAAACAATATTAAAAAGGAAAAAACTAATATCATGGCATTTTAGAAGGCTATAAAAGAATTAAAAAATCTAAAATTTTATTCAAAATTTTACTTTTATATTTTGAAAATAACCTTTGATTTAAATAATATGCATGAAGGAATGTCTAAAGAGAAAGCTAATCTATCATTAATGAGAAAGCACAACAGTATTGAAAATGAGCCTAATTTAAACAATATGAAATAATGTCTACATAAACAACTAACCTAGCTTTAATGACAAAGCACAATAATAAGCTTTAAAATAATTGATATGACTAGCACTAAAATAATATGTACATAATATAATGAAAAAGGATATTATGTAAAAAATAAATAATATTTTTTTTTAATAAAATAGCAAAAGACCATTAAATAAGAATAAGAAAGAAGCAATAGGCAATCCACTTAAAATCATCCCAACAACACATAGAAAATGGCATCTATAACAAGAACCACAATATTCTTTCTTGGGTGGTACCATTATATGTCTCCTAGTATAGAGAATATGGCATATGGCAAAAAGATAAAATTTAACTTTTTCTTATACCATTCAGCGAATAAGCTCTTGTTATTACCTAGGAAAAACCAACACCTAATAATGAATAGAATAAAACCATACTTCCATGATGGAAGAAATTATTGTATAGAATGTGTTACAAAAAGTATCATGCAAATTCTAAGAGAATCCCTTCCAAAAGGCATGAGGGTATATTAATTTTGGAATGCATATATTATTGCTGCCAAAAGTGGTGTTCGAAATACATAAGAGTGGTTTTCTTTTTGAAATGAAAGAGGTAGTTGGATAGGAATGGAATGGTAATGATGAATTTGTTTGGATGTGAATAGAGGCGTTACAAAATAATAAAAGATCTCACCTTTTTAGCATGGAAAGAGGGCATTAAGAAGAATAGAAGTAATATTCATCGGCAAAATAGAATGGAAGGTTTAGAATGTTTTCAATTAAAATTTATTTAAATTTAAGATTAATTTATAAAGTTATTAATTGAAAATTTAAATTTGTAGAATGAAGAATGATGTTTTGTTTATTATTATTTTTTCGTTTTATGGGATGATAGTGTAGATATATAGATTGTGCAAATGTTCGAGATGATAAATTAATAGTGTTAAAAGATGATAAGTACATAAGAAAATATGAAAGCATCTCATTGACATCTGGATTGGGATAAAAATGGGCTAAGTGGACCCTAGAATGTTATAGGGAAATGAATACCAGAGGGATAATTTGAAAGTCAAAATTATAAGGTACATGCAATTTTCAACATTTCACTTACTACTAAATTAGGTAATAACATTATATTGACCTTATAAAAATTAAGAACTAGCTAGTTTCACCTAAGTTGTAATACTCCAATATAATTAATATAGAACTTTCCAACATAATATATTTCCCTTCAATATCCCATCAATAATAAAGAGTTACAAATGGACAAGTGATCACATCCTAAAATTTCTTATGGCCATATTAAAGATTTAATGAAAAGGTTCCTTATAAAATCCATTATTTGGCTTAAAAGTTGGTCAAACTATGAGACACTCACCTCCTAGCCACATCAAATCATTATGTACAAGGCCCAAGTCAATCACACTATCTAACCCTCTCTCTCCTATGACACTTTAACGTGATCCTTAAACACATGTCATCCACAAGTGAAATTCCTAGAAAACTACAACACTTGTACACATCTAAAATTGGTCACGGTTAATCAAACCTGTTAATTAATTAAATATGAATTATTTAATTAATATTCTTAAGTCATATACATATAAATAAATTTAATTATTTATTTATATTGTTCATTTTTCAATTCTGCTAATTTAATTAAATAAATAAAGTTTATATTTAATTAATGTTATCTTCTTCTTAATTAATTAAATAGATTTTACAATTTATTTACATTAATTATCACAAGTTTAAATTCTAAATTTAAATGATATTCTTCTCTCCACATTTAATTAAATATTTTTGATATTTAATTAAAACACATTTCCAAATTTCTCACTCTTCCCACAAAATTAAATATTCTTAATATTTAATTAAAAGGCTTTTTCTATTCTCACATAATTAAATATTTTTAATATTTAATTAAAACATTTTCATATTTAATTATGAGAGACACCTTTCAATTTGTCTCTTCATTCTCCATCCGTCTCTTAAAATTCCATCTTCTTTTCGAATTCTCGATCTTTCACTATTCATTTTAACAAGTTTGAACTCAACCGTCGATCTTGGCCAATTGAATTCCTACCTTCAAAAATCTATAAATACAACCCTCTTATGAGTGGAAAAGGATCTCGAATCTCATATTTTCATGCGTAGTTACTATAGTTGCATCTTAGCATTCATAGCATTTCAATTTTCATAGCTTAATCTTGTAGCAATGCATATGCATTTTTAATAATCTCATTCTCTCAAGCTGCCAATTCTACAAACTGTTGTTTTAAACAAACTGAGAGCAAGCATCTTGAAACGAATCCTTGGAGATAGAGGACAATGGGATGAATTTGAAGAAACTGTGGTTTAGAGTTTGCATTTACTTTCTTTAATTTAATTTCTTCAATCTAATGTTTCATTGGTGTATTAGTTTAGATTCAATTTGATTTGCACATTCTAACGTACACAACACTTATTTTAACCACTTAAAATTTACAAAAATTTAATCAATTGAGATTCACATGAGAGGAGATTTCTTTTGGGTACCCAACACATGTCACAACACACTAACACTAACCAAAATTTACACATATTTACAAGCAATATTTCATTGTATAAAGCACATGCTAGGTAAGAATAGGCATGCATAAGATGGTTGTAATCAAACAACCTCAAGACCAAGGGGATTAATAGAATTAACATGTAGGGTGGGATCCTCCTCAACCCTTGTTGAAGATATGTGGGGCTTGACAAATATTTTTGTTTCATTCATCTCCTATTTGAACACCTATATCCTACATTCTCAAATAACACATCAAATATATTCATTGTATAGCTAAAGCACCATAACTCTAGATCAAATAATAATATGATATAACATGTAGTCAACCTTTATTCTATCATCACTAGAGAAGAATCGAAAAATTACCAATCAATGTACATTTCATATTAGTTATAAACAATTAATCCTTGTGAACATAATTATATCAAGGAAACACCAAGTATAGAATGTACTTAGATGATCATATTCTTGCAAAAGAATGTATACATCATCCAATTAACACAATCCAAGCAAGAACCTATAATAAAACCCTAATGTAAAATTATTTTAAATGCATTTATAAATATCTCCATTATAACATTAATCTAATAACGAAATTATCATCACCATACTTATCACACATAAGATCTATCGCAAAATCTACTTGTAATAAAGATATTTAAATTCTTGATTCATAGAAATAATTGACATATAGTTTACAAGTACTCATTTAATATCATGAGATTAATACACACATGGTGAGTGAAAATAGGTTCACAAAATAGGTGGGCCTTATAAAATAGGTAGAATATCTTTGACTAGCTATTTCCAATCATGTGTGAGGCATCTTGTAAAACGTTTTAGTACCCTAAGGTGAGGTTATTGTCTTGACTAATTGAACCCATTAATTTTAGAGGTCAACATCCTACATGGGGAGTTTAATTCGATGTTGAGGGATGATTTCATGAGGTCGGTGCATAATTATAAGTTGTACCAATTTGAACATAGATTGGCTCATGGTTTTGGAAAACCATTTTTTATTTATTTGTTTCCTATTGCTATTCATCCTAGGATTGGGATGGAGTATGATATGGTATTTTATGGTGAGCACATGTATAGTTTTATCCATATAGAGCTAAGTATATCCTTGATATAACATTTACATTGTCACTAAAAGGAAAAGAAGAGGTGTGGAATACGCTTTCCTAACGCTAAAACCACAGAGGAGAAGTGCAAAAAACCATCATTTAAACTTTCTTGCATTTAAGATGCACAACACAGTATACCAGGAAAGACAAAAATAAAACATACATAGAGATAACACCAGATATACGTGGGAAAACCCTTACGGGAGAAAAACCCACCACACCAAGCAAAGTCACTTTGTATTACAGTAAACAAATTACATACATAGTTACGGACTTCACTTTCTGATGTTCGCTCACAACAGCATTCCAGTCAACCTTAGTCTCTATTTTTTTCTTTTTCGTCTGTTGTTTGTCTTTTCAATCAACAACCAATGTGACGTAATTAATTACATGCTTCACCGACAAGCAATCTGGATCTCTGATCAGATTTGCCTCCATTCACGCATCGGGCCACCCAAGCATTTAATTATGTTACAAAGAATTACCTAGATTTGGATTTTGTCAACCACTGAATCAGATCTTACAATTAATGCACATATCGCTTTCACATATTTAAACATTCATCCAAAAACAGTTGATTTACAACAGCAATGTAAAATCAATGAGTGTAATCACGCCACGTGTCATAACGCTATTCGTCCATTGCTTTGAATTTCAAGTCAGACCGGCCAAATGTGCCCTAAGCTCCTCCTACCGCGCTACCACTCGCCGTAGTCAGAGCCTCCACAGTATGGTGGTGCACACACCACACTACCACGGCATGGCCTAACAACCACCGCGGTATGGCGGTAACTGTCCAATCGCCAAAGTTCACCAAGACACGTGTACACTACTTGTGTAATTTCAGAGAATCAAAAGGGAATCTACAATATTCCCAATAAGTCTCCCAGAACAGGCTTAACACAACAACACATGTTCGAAGCCGGCACACCCCTAATGAGTCACTCGGGACTCACCACAAGAGGCATGGGACTAGCGAGCATCATTGATTAAGCCGGCACATGTCAAACGCTCAATCAATTCTACTTGCTTCATAAGAGTCTGTCGGTCCTCACAACAAAGGAGCACGAAATAAACGAGCACCATTGGATTAATCACATCGCAACCGTAGATCAGGATCACCTTTTTTGTTGTGGTCCCCACTGCCATCAAAATCCAAGTCTCTTATGTTTTCCATCGGTCCATCGGCATAGCCCGGTGAAGAGTTCCACCGATGACCCCAAGTCACATTGATACAGTGTTTATCGTTCTATCATTAAGACTACCAATTGGGTTCCACCAATAGTAACAAGCTACACTGATAGAAACAAATTTCCAACACTGAGCACTCATCCTTGTCCTTAACAGAGGTTCAAGACAGTAAGTTGAGGCACATTTTCCAACAGTCACCATATTTTAATCATTTTACAATGAATATAATTAGAGTTGTGTTATTGTTGATTGGGTATTTTACTAAAAGGGTTTCCTATGGTATATCTTATTTTATCAGTTGTTACTTTACTCATTTTTTAGATCATGTAACCTTCTTTCTTAACTACCTTATATTAAATTTGTACTTTTAATTTTACCTCCTTTGTATGTTACAATCATCCATTTCACAATCATTCACCAGTATCTCTTACTCTCTCTTTTGGATTAGAGCGATCCATTTTATAGTCCTATATTTTACATTTTTTTGGCATTGTCATTAATTTATTGTTCATGTTCACTTTGATATTTTTAGTAGATGATATAGATGGAAATTTATGCATTCATGTATAACGAATGAGTTATAATTACATGAAGTGTATATGTGGTAGCATCAATAGCTATATTACTAATATATGTGTTTTTACTTGTTTAGTTTAACTTCCATGATTCATTGTACTTCACATGCAAGCAAAGTGGGGAAATGTAGAGGTTAAAAGTGTACCAATCACATATTTTCCTTCTTCTTTGGACTTCATTTGATCCTTTGTCCCTAGGGTAATGGTCTATTTTTATTATTTAAATGGTATATGTCTATATATGTAAGACTTAAAATTCATCACAAGATAGAATTTGAATGTGATTCCCCATTCCTCAAGGATCTAGATCCAATGCTTAACTTTATTTTTCCTCTTCCTAGATCAATCCTATAGTTATGGTCCTAAACTTGGTTCAATATTACACATGTGGCTTTGACTCCTGTTTTCTAAAATCAATTTTAATCATGGCATTGAGCCTACTTAGTTTCAACTAGGCATTACTCGTTGACTTATGAATTAAACATTCAAATTTGTATGTTGGTGTATTATATAAAATGACAATACTCCAAGTCATTTAATTATCTACATTAGGGTAAGTGTATGGAAATGGGGAGCCAAAGGGGGGTAAAAATGTTTTTTTTTTTTTTTTTAAATTAGCAAAATTCGAACTTCACTAAGTGATTTGACATACTATACTCAAAATTTGATGATGTGATAAGAACATCAACTATAGTGCTCAAAATATAGAATCACTCCATGTCCATTAAAACTTGCAACTTAGTGCTTAAGGGTTCATGGAAAAAGACAAAGACAAGGAGGGGTGAGATAAAAAAATTTAGAAGCATAACTTGTGATGATTAAAAGTATGTTTTGGAGTGTTGAAAAGGATTGGTATGAGAGTTGGAACCCTTAATTATAAAAAACACTTTCACAAAAGTATGATATGGTTATGGCTAACAACAAAAAGTGGAAAAAGGAGGCTTGCACTCATAAAGGATTAAATTAAAATGTGTATAAATGGTAAATGACACTATGATGACAAAGGAAAAATAGTAAAGGAGGGCTTGGAAGTCTACAATTCTAAAGAACTACGGTGTGTGATAAAGGGTTAGAAAGAAAGTGAGTGGAAAAGGTTCAATGATATTGAAAAGGCTTGCAAAGAGGTGATAGAAAAATAAGGAGATGGAAAAGGATGTAAGACAAAGATAGGAAGAGGTCCATATAGAAAGTTTAGAAAAAAACTTTCATTCTCATGAAAAACCACGAAAGGAAAATTATCAACTATTTGGAAACCTTGGAAGTCAACCATCTAGTAGTAGTAAATATGTTGTAGCAATGTTTACAAGAAGAAAAATTATTGGAAACCTTAGGCTCAAATCTAGCTCTATCATATAATTTTTGAAGTAATGCCATAGTGTTGTGGATGAGTAGAAATATCAAAAACTCTATGAAAAATCCAAAATTTTAATTTTCTTATGTAAATTGAGGCAAAGGTGGCTTGTTTTAAATAACTTCCTTTGAAATTCAAGAATGAAAACTTGGTAGGTGGGAATCCTTATCAATCAAGGGTGATCCCATAATACTGTGTCTCACTTTTTAGCGTAACTAGGACACTTAAAATCAATATTTTTCAACATGTTTTAATTTGTGTCTATTATATGGAACCAATAGTCAAGAATTTAAAATTGATATAAATTAATGAGTTATGGCATTTTCCATGTTTTTGAAAAGTTAAACAGCATTTACGGGGTGTTGTACCCCTCACAACAAGCCACTAGGGCCAAAAAGGAACAAAACAACAACAGGAAAAATTAACAGAAAAAAAAACACAGACACAGCCCAGGGACAGCACACTGATAGCCGAAAAATAGCCGACAGACCACCAACAAGCGCAGCTAACTGGCCTCGTCCCAGTTCTTGATCAGGAGGTCCACTGCCTCATCGCCCACCCATTCTTTGTTTTCCTGGCTATTATTCCCCTCCAGTTCCTCTTTTATGACATTTGACAGCGCACTAGTAACAAAGTGGCTCAGTTTCATAGTAAAGCGAGTCAAGCCCCTAAATCTTTTGTCCAGGGTGTTCAATCTCTTCGCCACCATATCTGAATCTTCCCCAGTATCCCTAGTCTCCTGCATCTCACCAGGCTCAGTCACCAACGGAGTGTGCGAGTCAGAGCCAAGGCAAGGAGTCTTGTTGTCCATCGGAATAGGTAGGGGCTTCTCCCCCAAATCATCAGTCTCATCGTCAGACTCTTCCTCCTTATAACCCTTACTGTCCGACTGCTCCACCTCCGAGTCCTCAATAATCAGTCTCTTTTTGCTGTTCTTGGCCAGCCTCCCCGATCTCCTCCTACCACTTTCCCCACAAGTCAGCTTTGTGGTCCCAACAACCGTTTCCCCTCTGGAGTCAATCCCAACCACATTCCTGCCCTTTCCCTTGCCTTCCTTAGCAATCGTAGCCTGCAAACCTTTCTCCTTGCCCATCTTCGACTTAGTGACATTAGCAGCCATGTCAACCTGGGTGGCCTTTAACTCGCAGAGCCCTTCCGCCGCCCTAGCATGAGCCAAGCCTAACCCACCCTTGAGCTTCTTATTGGCCACATTGGTTTTGGTACTCCCCACATTATCAGCAACAGGCTTCCGAGGAGGGCTCATGGACTCGGTCGAGGAGATGTGAATCAAAGAAATGGGATCAATATTCTCAACACGAACAAAGATGACTTTAGGCGAGCAGAGGGCGATATGAAAGTGGTACAGGCGAAAGATAAGCCCCTGATGGAGCGGGAGAGGCGAGAGATCACCAGGATTACGACAGGCCGCCGCATTACATTTATCCACCGAGCTCTCCAGGTCCATAAGAAGGAAAAACAGAAAGCTAAGCAGCATTTTATGTCTGAGATGGTTAAGCAGAGGGAAGTGATAGAAAAACAAGTTTTGTACCTACCTTCCAGCGTCACATATTTCATCAGAGCCATGCAGACCATATCCCACAGCTTGGGGAGCTCAGCTCTTTCGAACCTCGCTTGACTCTTGACGGGAGTCTCCTCTCCTCTGAAGAAATCCTTAAGGCTCTCGTGGTCTGGATTTTTGGTGTGCTTAGGGTATTTTTTCCCTTTACAGCTCAAGCCCGTGGCCTGCGCAATGACCTCCTCGCTAACTTCAAACAAAATCCCCCCAACAGAAACCCTTCTATCCTTCCAAGAACATGCAAATTGTCCCGAAAGGATGGGATCATGGCCGACTAGACACTCCATGAGTGAGGCAATACCTCCCTCAACACAGATATGCCAGACCAGAGGGTTATTCCGGAATTCATCACAGCTATTCGGCTCCATCCGCACCCTAACTCAATTTTCCATGTTGATTCAAGCTACACACACATATTTATTTTCATTTTTTAATAAATTATTGTTTGTCTATTATTTTTATTAACATTATTTAATAATGCATAAATTTAACTACAAATTTTTAAAAATCCATGATTTATTGGAATTAGATCATTAACTCTAATGCCTAGTGTATGTATATTTTTTGATAATTTTATTAAATATTTTATTTATTATTAATTTTTGAATTAGCATTAAACAAAATAATTTAATATATATTGTTTTGTAACAAACTCCTCTTAGCATAACATTAAAACTAAGTTTTCATTTTTCATTTAGAGGATTTTTTTGTGTAGTTTCTCTATTTAGATTTTTTAACAATGATATTTTCCTAGTATCTTGAATAGAAGGTTTTTTTGCAATGGACCTACACTCATTATAAAATTAATAAATATATAATATTAAAGAAAAATAATACATATTATAGTTTTTATAAATCTAATACTATGGGCTACATACTTACAAAACATAATTTCTAAATGACTTCATTTGATCCCCCAAAAGGTGAATCAAGTTTTTTTGTCAACATTTTGATACTTGTGTAGAGAAGAATCCACTAAATGTTTAATTTAATCCTAGGGGGTTCCATCCAAGGGAGTTTTATCTAACCCCATTCAATCAAACCCCCTTAGATGGAACCCCTCTATGCTCAAAATATTATTTTTTACTAGAAAAGATGTGATTTCTAGAAAAAAAAAAATCAAGATTCCCTACAAGTGAAAAATACTATTTTTGTATCAACCTTAATTGTCTTGGATTAGAAGCTTGTAATGGGAGGATAAAAATAGGTGGGAACCCTATTAGGTGGTAAATTATGGGTAGCGTCTATGAGTAAAATTTAAGATCAATTTTCTATGGAACCTCTAAGTTGAAGGGGGCCATTTAGCGCTAACTATACACATTCACTTAGTGTTCATCACAACATGGTTTAGGAACATGAAAGTTGGAGTTTACACATAGCATGAGGTTAGGCACACTAACTTAATGTTTAACAAGAGGGTTAAAGGAGGATAAAACATAGAAAAATTAAATGAGGGGTTAGGACATAAGATAGGGACAAAAATTAAGTGAAAGGAAACACTTAGGAAGCCTAAACAAGGCTAAGGAAAGAAAATTGTAAAGGTGATACGAGTGGCTAGGACATGAGATATATAGATATTATTTTCCCTTTCTTAGCCAATGACATGTTTAATGTATTTTCTATATTTTTATTTTTTATTTCTATGTATGCTCATGTTTGTATGCAAATGATGCATCTCTAAGAAATGGTAGTACACACTCATATGCTAATAATGAATGTTGAAAGTAGTAATAATATTGGTATATTAAGATGAGTCGATCATGACATAAGAAGCATCATATAAGTCATTGCAACTGAATAAATAGATGTAGAACATGTACTATTTATAACTATATATGTAAAATATGTATTATTGAAGCTCGAACTTTTAGCTATCATAGATTTTAAAAGTTATTATTTATATTATTAAATTTGTATTTCATTCATTTTGAACATGTGGTAAAAAATAGTCAATACCTTCATTTTCTTTACTTTCTTTTGAATGGACAAGTTCAATAATGTCATTCTCATGAATTCTAAGTAATTTTCATTTATACTTGATTTTCTACATTATTTTAATCCAAGATCATGTGCCTTTTCAAATAATGTAGAAGAGATAGAAGGATCTACATTGGAAGTATTAGTCTATAATCCACTATCACATACACAAGTTGCTTTAGAATGATTTCTAATAACATTTTTCTATGGTGGTATTGAACATAGTATATATGGATCCATGTATAAAGGAAGAGTATGAAAATCCTAAGATTCATTCATCTTATCCTTATGCATGAAAGAAGGTGTAAAGCCCAATGTACCCCAATCATCTCCAAAATTATCATCATCATGTCATGTGGGGAACTTCTACTTTTTGTTCCTCTTTATGTTCTTCATGTATTTTTGCTAAATGATTTTGTGTAATAACAATTTTTAGCTCCTTAATCATCTAATAATGACTAAGTAGATGCTCATCTACATGCTTAACATAAATCATATTTTTATACTTAAATTTTAGCTTTCAAGGTTAGATGAAATCAAGTTCATGCATGAATCCATGGGCATACAAATAGAATACTATATGCTAAATGCCTAGGCATCACCTGAAATGATGTATCAAGAGTAATCATTCCCAAATTTTAATAGGAAGATTATTTATGTCCATATAAGTTACCAACCAATATTATCATAATATTTAATTATAAATTCTAATTTTTCTAATTTTGGCATATCAACTATAAGCTTTTATAGAGACTTCTCACTACATATATTCATGTTAGATCCATTATCAACCAAGGTGAAATTTATCATCATTAACCACTTTAATATGCAAAGATAAATGCTCTTGGATAACACTATCTTGTGGAAGTTTTACATATTCAAAGAAAATGTGAGGCTTTCCAATAGAGACGCTTAATTTAGAATCAATTGTTTGAGGTTAGGCATCTAAATTAACTTTAATCTTTATGGAATCATTTTCTAAAATATCTCTAATGTAGTTGACAATAAATCCTAAAGAGAAATAATAGCTTGAGTATTTTGAATATGACCAATTAAATTATAAGATTTATGTGACTTACTTTATAGCTTAAGTGGAGGAGGAAAGTTAAGATATGCAGGCTATAAAACCATCTAATTGAATGTATTGATTTGACCTCTAGTCATTTTCTAATACATGTATTCATAACTACATGATAATATTATGAAGTATATTTTACATGAAGTACTATAGATCTATGCTTAGGTGTAATAGGAACTCCATGGTGTACAAGAAGCTTAACGGATGGTGAAAAATTAGAAACAAAGCCTCTCCTAGATGAGGCAACATGAAAGACAAATGGATTCACATTTGTGAAAGTATAATCCATATTAAAATTATGTGAAGGAGATGGAAAAGTATCTAAATATGTGGCATAAAAAAACAAAGACAAATCCATATCAACCTCAATCGGTCTAGGGAATGAAATAAACTACTCAATAAAAAACATTTTCAATGTAGTGAATAAACTATAAGTAATGGAATATAAATTGAACCATTGCAATGTCTCATCAATTAAAATATTTTCAAATCCATTGATTAAGAATACAAAACCATCTATATGCTCATAATTTATAAATAATAATAACTCAACATGTAAAGGTATATTATTAGTACGATTAAATTCATTAAGCACATGAAATCCTCACTAAGAGCACAAATATCACTATGCAATGCATCATAAATAAATGGATCATTAAGAATATCAATGGAATCCACATGAGATTCTTTAAGAGTTATCATAATAAAAACAATATCATGTAGAAACTAAAATGTAACATTCACATCAATACCCTTATGTGTGTCATAGGATGAAACATCAAAAGCACCTAAATCTAGGGATATACCACTATAATGAGATGTAGGAAGAAAAACATCGCTAGGCACAAAAACATCATGAGTAATCAATGGACATGTAACATCATCATAGAGAGCACCATTCCTAGATGCGTCGAATGAATATATGACTGAAGTAAGAGAAAATTCACTATTATAGACCATAAAATAAATATCATCATAAGGAATAGTGGCATAAGAAGTGAGCTTAGCAGGAAGGAAGCAAAGATTTCCATGATAAAGATCTAACAATGAAAGCACACACATATTTAATCCCTAACAAATACAAATTGGATTTAGAATGAAAGCTGAAAACAACCAAAAATATCATATTAGAAATAAAGTAGAAGGATAAAAGCTTAAGATGAAATCCTTGGAGGTGTGGGAAATGTCAAACCTTTCACCATTTTTTTGTAGAGGAATAAAACACCCAAGTATATTAAATTATATAAGGTAAATTAATTAAAGAAATGATGAAAATATCCAACCCTAAAAAATTGATTTGAGTATAGAAATAGGTATTAATTTTTTTACAAAAATTATACTAAAATTGACAAAGAAGGATATAATTGCTTAGCTTTATATGGGCCAACAAATAATCTATTATAGCATGCATGTGCACTATGGTTCATCTTAAAATTATGATAGATCAAAAGTACATTGCTCGAGCTCTAATAGACAAGAAAATGAATTGGTTTATGTCAATTCAAACCTACACATATGGTGTTAAACACTTGAAATTGTGGCCTTGAACTTGCGATCTCTACTCTTCATTAATGTGTTCACTTGTAAATATTTGGATAAGATGGTGTTAAAAAGCACTAATATAACCTATTATCACGTGGGATATTTGCTTCTTGTCTCACTAGTATTCAATCCATGTTAGACCAATTCAATGGTGTTGTTGACATGCCAAGTCAAATGTAAATGCATGTCTATCCTAATGAACATTAATGATGATTTAATAATCTAGATGTTTGATTGTAAGTGTATTGTAACAATAATGTGATGTCCTGTAGATTATTAAATGACCCAAGGCTTTGTCTTTTTATACATCACCCTACCATTTAAATTTGTATATTTTGAGCATAAGTTAATCGATAACAACTAGTTAAGACTAACTCAGCGTATGTTGATAATTAAAAAATGATTTTGAAAAATGAGAATCACAATCTTGAATCACAACTTCGAAATTGACTCCAGAAAAAAAACATAAAAATTATAGATCGAATACAAATCCTCAAATGAAACTTCATTAAAAACTAAACCATTATATTAAGAACTAAAGATCAAAACGAGCCCAATACAACACTTTCATCTCTTTACATCTCTTCTCTTAAACTAATATAACATAAATTTAGTAGTCGACAATAATATAGATTCCCGTTCTATGCTTGCATGTCCACCATTTACGTGTAGCATGCCGACAGAAGGGAAAAACGCATTCCTGAAGAAAAGGAGGTTATCATTTTCAAAATATAACTAAAATTGCCGACAGCGGGTGAGAAGGGGGATAATACGGGTCTAGCTAGTGTTAGAAGATGGTTGCTTTCGACTCCATCTTTCCCTTTCATGGCCCGACCGGCAGGCAGGAGGGGTCCCCCCTGTTTCTCTCCATAAACTTTTAACTACATGCTCTGTATCGGCTACCGCCCCTTCAATGGGCGCCGGCAAGTAGTAAATGGACGTTTACACTTTGTCTTATGTGTTGTTCAGTACAGTCCCTTAACTTTGTCTTCTTGGCTACGCCTTCACACTGGTTATACCTTATTCCTTGCCTCATCAACTTGTTCTGCCTTTTAACTTTCAAGCCAACCAACGACCTGCAAAAGGACGATGGTGTGGCCCGAGGAGGGAGCGAATGGCCTTTGCTGAATAGAAAAGATGGCCACTGAACTTACCTGCCGTTCCGTAGATCATTCCAATGAAGAATATGAGATTTGAAATCACCATCGAAGTGGGTGTCCCAACCAAATCAAAGATATAAAAAGTGTGTGTAATTCCCAATGAGAATATATACTATTTTAGTAGTGCAAATTGCATACCTTGACGCTTCTCCCTTGTGATTTGGGCCCACTTGCATATCCAGACCCTTCTTCCTTGTGATTTGGGCAATTTGCACGCCCCTACCCTTTTCTCCTATAATTTGGGCCTACTTACATACCCATAGACTTTTCTCTTATAGTTTTTTTTCTTTGTAATTTGGATTCATTTGTATTCTCGGTCTATTTCTTGCATATCCATAGCATTTCCTTTGCATACTCATAGTCTATTCTCTTATAATTTGGGTCCACTTGCATATTCATTTGCCTTTTCTCTTATAATTTGGGCCCACTTGCATATTCATTTGCCTTTTCTCTTATAATTTGGGCCCACTTGCATACTCATAGTCTTTTCCCTTGCATACTCATAGCCTTTCTATTTCTTGCATATCCATAGCATTTCCTTTGCATACTCATAGCCTATTCCCTTATAATTTGGGTCCACTTGCATATTCATAGCCTTTTCTCTTATAATTTGGGCCCACTTGCATACTCATAGCCTTTTCTCTTATAATTTGGACCCACTTGCATACTCGTAGTCTTTTCCCTTGCATACCCATAGCCTTTTCTCTTATAATCTGGGCCTACTTGCATATTCATAGCCTTTTCCTTTGCATACCCATAGTCTTTACTCTTGTGATACGGATCCAATTAGATTAAAGTGTTAATGTAATGAAGTTTATAAGTGAAATATTCTTTTGTGAAATGGTCTATAATATCACTACATTGTGGTTCCATTACTACTTATTCTTAGAGATTGGCTTTAATCTTTACTTTTGTCATTCATCTCCCTAGATCAAATATGCGGATGTAGACTTTATTTAGGTCATTTTTGTAATTTGAAATTTGAAATTTGAACTTTAAAAAAAAAAAATCAAATTTAAATTGATTCCCTTTTACTAGTCATTTTGAACTAACATAGCACATGTGTATGTTGATTTGTGTGCTATTTTATTGTTATAAGAGATATCCATTCACTCATTTTTAAATTATGTGAGGATTATTGAAAGAATTGTCATAGAGCATATGTGAGAGCATCATAACAACATTATCAAGGCATCACATCAACATACATCATCCTAGGCATCATCACATGCTTGCTTGTTATCTTTCATCTTTCACTCAAAGTTGTAAAGTCAGTTCACTAGGGATCTAAACGAGGGGAACATATCCCTCACAATTGTTAGGAAAATACTAAGTTGATCAAGTCATTTCTTAGATAACCTTATGAAAGAAAATCATACATACAAGCTTACATAATAACCATAATGCAAATATCAAAGACATACCACAAGATTACACAAGATATATCATAGGAAAATCCTCAAAAAGGAAAAACCCAACCTTCAAAATCATCCATATTTAATGTATTATTCAATAATATATTAATTTAACATTACAATACACTTACACAACTTCTCCATGAATACTTTTAAAACATGAAGCTCATGTAATGCATCCTCCATCTATCCAAGCATAATGGGTAACCATACACCCACACATCCCATGCTATGCTTCACATATGCACTCAATAGAAAATCTCAATAGATACGATAACTCACTCAATTAGTCAACAAGCCAACCAACCAACCCCAACCACTAAACATGTGCTTGATTTTATAGAATCAAGCTCACATAAAACAACTAAGTGGTAAAGTAAAACCATATGCCTTAGAACCATGAGTGCACAAAAACATTGACCCTAAAACATAGAAAAATGATGTTCACCAAAATGAATTGTTAACAAAGGGGGTATGATGAATCTATTTTTCTAATTTCATTCGAGAAATGAGATCCAAACAATGAAATGACTATCAACCCAAAAGGTGAGTCAAATCAAGGTATGAATATGCAAATTCCCCTTTTATGCAAGGACAGGGGTCCTGATTAAACAATACTTTGGGGAGAAAGATTAAAAATAAAAAACTAACTCCAAAATGCAAGCTCTAAAATGCATCTAATAGATTATGCTCAATTCTGATGGAACCAAAAAACAAAATACAAATCTGAGAATGGGAAAGTGATGTGTATTAGTCACCAAAGGTGCTTTTTCAAAGCTTACTGAGGACTCATTCGCCCTATGACAAATGGGTCCTGGCTAGGGCTTCGTAAAAATGGTTTTTGGGTTCTCTTATGTTGTGTCTGCACTCCCAAATTCTTGAATCTCATAGTCGAACAACTGGAAATAAATATTGTACGTGAGTTTATGTGAAATTGTAAGAATGATGACAACTTTGACAACTTTTCAATTTTCTCTTCAAGAGATCTTCCACCTAAAATCTACAAACACATGTATCAAAAAGAAGAAGGCAAGTTACCATTTTGCTAATATATAATCAAGCCAGAACTGGAGGAGAACGGGCTAGGATGATGAGTATTGAGGAACAAAGGCAGGAAAAAGCTAAGGGAAAATCCATAAAAATTAGAGGTAATCAATGGTTTTGGTTTAGAAATGCTTGAATTTCCAGTATAGCTTATTCAAAAGCTTGTATGATTTGTTTATTTTATCAATTTCATATGAATCAATGTAAAACTGTTTGATGATCTTCTATATGCAAATCCATTTGAATGATTTTTTTATATCTTATGTTATGTGCAAAGGTCGTTTCTGTAATTGCTTGCTTGCACATGCTCTATGCATGCTCTTCTAATGGCATGAAAGTTGATTATTTTATATTTTGCAAGTTATATGGTGTCGCCACTATTTGTTTATCTCTTGCATGTGTTAATCCTTAGCCATTCACACGGCTAATCGGGTGAAACTGATAGCCTAGGAGTTTGGAAAGTAATGATTCTTGAATAGTTTATCGCTTCCTCTAAGGGAAGCTGCAATCCTCCACTGTTAACTTTCATGTTATACCATCCATTGTGTTGTGTGACAAAACCCTATGGTATGTCGCATCATAGAAGTGCGAGAACCATTGTAACTATTCTTGGAATGATGGACAACATCGTTGTCAACCTTGTCACCTCATTCACAGAGAATGATGGTAGAGCATTGAGCCGTTCCATTTTTATCATATGTTATTATTCCATGTTGCCTCGTCTACAGAGGACAATGGTAGAATGATGTATTGTTCCATCTTTATGCTTGCATGTTAAGTATATATTTTATCATTCTCTATGAATGATACTCAGATCATCCCTTAGAATGAATGTAAGCAAGCCGAGGGTCATCATGCATATGCTTCGACCTTGGTGCTATTAAATAATAAGTAATAGTCAACCGACTATTGGTCATTCCATAGAATGATAGTGGCATAATTATGTTTACAACAATGAACACGAGCTCTTCAAACCCTGAGCAATAATAAGATTGTTCCAGTTTATGTGTAAATTTTTATTGTTAAAATGACAAGCATGTCGTTTGATTTCTTTTACCTTGCATAAAATGATATCAATATCATTTAGCCCCCTTTATATATGTGTGTGTGTGTGTTCTCAGAATGATAGAGCTTTGAATGAAAGCATAAGAATGATAGTTATGTTGTTTCAAATCCTTGACCATGAATGTACTTGAATAACTAAACGTCCCTAGATGAAACTTGAATAAATGAAACACTAGATAACTTAAAACTAAAACCTGCAAACTTTTGTAAACAGTGTGGTTATGTTATAAATGATGTACCATCATGAAGAAACTATTTAAATGGAACTGTCCTACGTTCTTTGAAAAGGAAATTTCACTCTTTGTATACTATCAAATGATATGACAATCTGTATCATTATTTTGAATGAATGAAAGAAAACTTGTTGTAATGGTTATTCATTTCAGAATGTATGCACAAAATTATTAACTGAAGATTGGCACATATGTGTATGCATATAGACTTCGTCTATGTACATACACATACTTGTGGCATACCTTCTTTTGTTACTTATTCTACTCACTTTCTTCTATAATGCATATTGATTTATGTTAAATATGAAATGGTAGAAGACATTGAATGTAATCATGTGACAAGTTAATGTATGAACCAAATAGATAATGAAATGAATAGAACCACTTGATTTATCCTTCTGAATAGATATTATTTTTTTAATGATGATATGACACATTATTATGAGATGAAGATCCTATAGGATATCACCTTTAATACATCAAGATAGGATAATTTTTGGAGTGTCTCAAGTTGCTGTTTGAGTAAATGTAAAAGTTATCAACTTGGCAAGAGCCACTAGGATAATAAACTTGAAACTCTTTCTATTATTTGATAAGTCATTAAAGGTCAAATGAGGAAGAATGATTATATAATATTGTGCTTTATGAACCATCATATATGTAGATAATGCTGGTTGCATGACTTGATGTCTTTGAAGATTCATTCTAGAAATAGAATGCTTGCTTGATGAAATTTTGATTATGTTTCTCCATGTAAGAAAGGTAATGCTTGCTCATAAATTCATTGAACATGTTTCCTCATGATAATCGGATAGGAGGTAATGTGGTAATAGAATTTCTTTACTTAATAATGTATACTCATATATATACCCATATATATGTATATACATACATACATGAGCTATACCTTCTTTATTAAATATTGCATATTTTGCTTCCATGTTTATACTTGCATGTTCATATGTTGGATCCATTACATTTCTTGACATGCACTTATGAAAGGATTATTGAATGGTTTTATTGCATGCTTATAGACTAGTTATCATGTTAGCATACTAGTACTTGCAAAGATTTACTTTTTGCTTTTAAGAAATGATAAACCAAGCAATGTTGATGGTAAACTAACATGTAGTCTACATGACTGACTATGTATGTGCACAAGCGTCATGATGACATTTTTGGTATAATCCTTATAGTGTGATAAATCATGATGTGATTAGATGATTATAATGATTTGATTCACACATTCCATTACTACTATTTAGTATTGCATTGCTAGTTTTCCTCGTGTTGGGTCGGGTATTCTTCTTTTAGGAAGAATTCTGAGGAAGTGATCCACTTCGTGGTAGGGTGAAAAAATGCTCTAACAATGTTATCACCCTAATGATGGATGAAGAAGTTTCAGAGAACGAAAAGATCTTGTCAGGAAGGCTCAAGTTTAAGTTCATTGTGTAGTCTTGTATCAACCAAGGGGTCTATTGCAAGGGAAATTTTCCCATATGAATTGCCTTGTAAATGACACATGTACTCAAAAATTATTAATTTAATAACATTATTTTATTTTTCTTCTGCATTGAACACATGCCATCTTTGTATGCATGATGATGTGTAATTTGTGAATTTATTTGAGTTTAATCTTTGGAGGTTATTACAATTCCAGACATACTTCAAATGAACCCTCTAGAACTAAAAACTATAGATCAGGATATATATCCATGAGAAGATAAAGCAAAAAACAAAATGCATATAAAAAAAAAGTGGGAAATATCATAAATAATTATCCGCCAAGTAGACCAAGAATGGGTAATGAGATTGGTCATTTAGGATACCCTAAGCCATCATGAGACTCTACAAGAACATTCTCCTTGCTTGGTCCATCATGAACTCATTCCTATATCCAAGTGAAGCCTCCTTAAACTTCTCATTGAAACCTCCAAAGAATAACCATTTCAATGAATGTCTCCAAACTCAAGAGAACTATAATCTCACCCAATTCTCCAAGTATCCATGAGCACCTACAATTGATTGATGCATGCTAAGATCCAAATGCAACACCACACTCTCATGAGGCTCACAAGCACATGAAAAATGTACTCAATACCAAAAGATCTATCCAAACCATTATCAAAGCTCTCACTACACATTTGTAGAATCAATGAACACATCATGAAATCATGATATAACATCTCCTCAAAAGATTGTATGCTACAATGAGCATATCTTGCTTCCAAGATCACACATATCATGTCAAAACTCTAATGCATAATCAAGAGTCCATTATAAAACACTACCAAACATCCTCTCAACCAAGGATCACCTATCAAAAGTAGCAAGTCATGAACTAACACCTCAAGTAAAGATTTTAAAAGTCCTCCATGGCTAGCCAAAATGTCAACATATTCAATCACATTAAGGTAACCATCTCATATCAATGAAACATAAGATATCAAATAATTTTAACAATAAAAATAGGATCCACGAGGTCCTCCATGACACCAACAAACATTGTAGAAGATCATAAATCACCAAGTGATGAATCCACATGACTACAAAATCTCCCACTAAACCATAATATCAAGCTCTTAATGACATCATGATAACCATCTCCTAAATGAATACCAATCATGATCTAAACACACTCAGCTACAATACCAATAGCTTTAGAGAATAAATTAGAACCAATATCTCCAAGACAAGAAGGTAAACCACCAAACAAGCATAAATTTATCAAAAGGTCCCATTGAATAGATAAAATCTCCCATTGAACAGTATAACCAAGCTATCCATGACATCTAGATAAAAAAACATGCTACTGGTCCCAATAATTGATTATCCAGGAACTCTAATCATCCATCGTCTCATTCCAATGCAACATACCAATACACAAATGACTAAAGACAATGTTAACTAATTGAATTTGCATCAACATTATAAATATCCATGGATATACACAGTCCACATCCAAGTCATCCCATTCTAATCAAGTTGGTGGCCAACACACAAAAATATATAACTCATAGATCCAAAACTAATGCAAAATGCAAACTCGTGATTACATATGTAACCTATACACCAAGATAGCCAAGAATATAACTTGTAGATCTCAAGACTCAAACACCAAATCACATGAATCTTATTTTCCAAATAAATCCATAATAAATTAACCATAGTCAAGGAACCAAACACACATCTAGGATATAAGAACAAGGTCTCCTAACACTAAAAAATACCACCACCTATAATGATGAATTAATCAACATCACAACATGTCAATTGCATAAATGATCATATCATGTCGATACCCCAAGTGTACATGAACATCAATGACACCATAATCATTATAATAATTGTACTTGTACTCAAATATTACTTAACCAAGAATCCAAGTCTTGCATGCATAACAACCATGTTCTGAAACTAGATGACAATGTGTATACCTATCTGTATCAAAGTCCAAACTTTGAAAAAACCTATAAACTTACGTCAGAGAGCACCAAATATTATAACTAGTTGTAATATCTTATAGGTCTCATAAAAATAGGTAATCGCATAAGTTTTCACCCACAAATTCATTCAAATGCTCACATAATATCACCCTAAATATTAAGCTCCTACAATTGATTAAACAAGTATAATATTATATTTACTCGTTCAAGTAAAAAACCACCTAATCCACTATGTAGTGCATGCTGCAAGTGCTATCCATCAACTATTAAAAATTAAAAATTTAATTTTATATGCGAAATATATGACATTTTAACCATTTTGGAGCAATTTCAACTTTAGACACCAAATTCTTATAAAATTATCTAAAAATATTAAAAATAAACCTATATTATTATGTAGTCCTTACAAAGAGCTTTCTTATGATAGAGATCCCTATATTATTATGTAGTCTTAACAAAAATAGGGATCTCTCACCTCCCTCAATCACAACCATGGATCTGATACCACTTTTTAGGAAAATGCCAAGTTGATCAAACCATTTTTTGCATAATCTCATGAGAGAGAAAAATATGTATACAAGCTTACATAATAACAATAATGCAAAGATCAAATAAATACCATAACATTACACAAGATATATCTTGGTAAAACCCTCAAGAGGGAAAATCTTAGCCTCCAAAGTCATCCACACTCAATGTATTATTCAGCAATAAAAGTATTACAATACACTTAAAAAGTATTCATGAATGCTTTTGAAACTTAAAGCTCCTCCATTACATCCTTCATGTCTCCAATCATAATAGGTAATCATGCAACCACACATACCATGCCAAGCTTCGCATATGCACTTAATAAAATAGCTCAATACAAATGATAACTCAATCAACTAACTAGCAAGCTAATTAGCCAACCAACCAATCCCAACCACTTGTGCTTTATTTTATAGGGTCAATCTCACAAAAAAAATCAAGTGGTAAGATAAAACCATGTGCATCAAAACCATGGATACACAAAATCATTGATCCCAACATTTACTTTTTGGTACTAAGTTTTCCTAATATTAAATGTTTCACATGTGTAACTCACACATAAAATATCTAACCAATATCACATACAAATTTACAAGTGGGCCCAAATAAATATTTAATGTGTCTAAACACATCTTTTAAAGATGTACCTCAAATAAATATTTATTTTACATAATTAAAAATAACTCTTTCTTGTGTAAGGTGTACAACACCCTTTTCCTAACAAAAAATTAGTATATTCTCCTAAGTCATTTATGAACTTTGCCAATCACTACTCAAATTCAAAAATAAAAATATTAAGGTAGATGAATTTCAATGTCGAATCTAGCTAGTTCATTCCCATGGATATAGGTTCAATATTGCATGCTACATCAATTTCACAAGTGTGGGTCAAGAACAAAACACAATTAGTTTATAGATTCCAAGATAGTTATTTTATCAAGTCCTAAAAATATATCACCTTGCCACATATATTCTCCATGTTTTCAACTTCATGTTCCCAACAACGAACTCTAGCTAAGAATAACATTAAAATTCATTTAATTTAGCATTTATTATTTCTAGTCTCAACTTATTTATCTAGGTTAATTTTTATTTAATTATTTTTAAGTATTTAGTCAACATTGATATTTTATGTAAGGGTGACTATTTTCACCATAAATTTATTGGTGAACTTGACTTTTTTACATGACCGAGGGTTTTGGCCTTAAATTTCATCCTTCTTTCATTATGGTTTTTTAGTATGATTTTCCTAATTACATATCTCATTTTAAAATCTCATTAGAGTTTTGGATTTCCTTTTACTTGTGCTCCATAGCTATTGTATGACATTGTTTTTTTTATCTTACCTTACCCACCTTTTTCTTTACCTCTTAAGTTTAATTTTAATTGTTTATTGATTTTTTGAATTTATAGCAACTTTTACATCCTTTTTATACCACACAATCTCTTAGGTTTTGTGAGTTATTTTTCATTCCAAGGTCTAATCCAAGTGCATCCTCATGTATATATTTAGTTCCCTTTGAAAATCTATATGCGCAAACATCTTAACTCAACATGCATCACATAACATTCATGCAACTATGTGCAATACTATCATCACAAATTATTATACAATATTTACGTCCTATTATGCAATGCTACTCATGCATGTATCATGACTATACAATTTGATTGCTCATTTTAAAATCTATTTAAATTATACATCCATTATTAAAGGAGATTTTGGTCTCATAAAAAATTACAATCAAGATATGAAAATCCCCCCATTGTGAGATCTAATTTTGTGTTTTAGATTATATTGAAACTACAACATTCCTTCCATTTTTGTGCTTAAATCATGCTACAATTCTACTTTCCTAGAACAAGTGATCCATGCTACAATGAAGTAAATTGTAATGAAGACACCAAGATACATGTTTACAACACTCGAGAATTTATATTAGTTTTGGTAATACTCTATCTCAAGAAGTATACTCAAGAACATGCAATAGTGCTACTCATGTTACCCTTTCTTGAAAAAATTATTGAAGCCTCTTACTTTCATGCAATAATGAAGATTGAATTCTAACAACGCCCAAGAATATGTAATGGTGTTTCCCATGTGTTCAATCAAAAATTATACATATTTTTAGGTTATGTGACATTTACCTTGCAAACCTATGTCATTTTTATGTCTCCATGTTTCTTGGAAAGTATCCTAGGGGACATGAGAGAAATTCATTTAATATTGGCATATTGTAATATTTTCAAGATGAAATTTAATGTTGGTGGAGGTTACACATCACTAGAGGATAAATTATTTCTCATAGGTTTCCACATTAAGAATGTGAAGGGTCTTGAGTGGGGCGCCCAAGTTTGGAGGGAAACGGGTGTCCGTTGGTGTTCCATCTAGAAGTTGAATAGTCACCAAAAAACCTTGAACAAAAGATGAAGAGGCTATGGGTTAGGTGCCCATGTTGGATTCTTGTGCATATTAATTAATTTATTATCATGACTCTTTGTCTTCCAAGGAAGGGGGACATGGGTTTTTTCAAGTGGTTTTGGCACTTCTTTTGGTTTACCATTGTGGTTTTGCCTCCCACAAGTTCTATAAATAGGAGCCATAAGATGGCAGTTTCATGTTGTGTTATTTAAAAGTGTATGAAAGAATTCAGGTTGTAGGAGATCAGCAAGGAAGTGTATTGTGGTGTATCTCTCTTGTGAAGATAAATAATATACTTTCCCTCTTTTCTTGTATGGATTTTTTTTTTCAAAAGGGTTTTCTCCACATAAATTTGGTGTCATATTGAAGTTTGCTATTTTTTTATTGTGGTGAATGTGTAATCACATACATATAATCTGATTTACTAATATTATTTTCATATTTGAATTCACATACATAAATTAATATTGCAGCTTAGTTTCTCCTTTTTCTCAACACATATGATGCAACACCTAAGAACATGCAATCGTGTTTCTGATATTATCAATATATACTTTATCCCTTACTTGTTCATGCAGTAGAATAAAATATGACTTCTCTTTTCACATATATGGTTTACAAAATGTGACAATAAATCTATACAAGATACCTAGGTGATTCAATAGCAAGTATACATGTGATACAACACCCTGAAACATGAGTTAGTGTTGTACATGTTACCATAACATACTTTATACCTTACACATGCAATAGAACAAAATTCACTTTTCATCTTCACATGCATGTTTTACAACACATGAACGTATTCCTACACATTGTTCGTGCTTCCCTTTTATGATTGAATTACCAAAAAGAATGATATTTTTCATGCAATCATCTTCTACACTATACATGATTTATATAAAAAATAGTGAATTTATTATTTTCACAACTTTCCAAAAAGTGTGAGGGTTGATATATGCATTACCTCATAAATTTTACCTTATTGTCCTTAGTTACATCAAGATGGATTTCTTCTTGATATTCACTCATTAATGAGTGCAATCTACTCGATTCTTCTTTAGTCAAGTATGTTTAGCTCAATCCATAATAGGAATTTAGGATGTGACCATAACAAATATCTTGTTTGTTATGGAAATCAATCAAATAATCTATCCAAACATCATGATATGACTCCTTATTATTCATAGGTGGTGAATCCTCATGAATTATTTTCCTCCTTATTGTTTGATATATTTTTATTCTTCTCTTGCCCAAGTGGATATTATTTCTTGCTTTTTCCATGCTTTGGGTGAAAGTTAAGATGAATTTCCCAACATTTATCATCCTAATACCCTCTAATATTGTAATGTGAACAATAAATTTTAGATTTACACATGTTTATATTAGATTTTCATTACCTTCCTTGAGTTTTTCTTTGTCTTTTTTTTCCTTTATTTAGGTGAGTGGATTCTCCTTTTCTAGCCATACTATGAGACTTATATTCCTTAGTGGAAATGTTTATTTTTCTTATTTCTTTCACAAACTATCCATGGAAGCTTTAATATGTAATATTGTGCTCTATGTTTGCCCCTTTTCCAAATTGAACAAATGATATAATTATTACTCACATGCTTAATTATCTATTTTATCTTGGCTAGTCATGAAGTAGGTGGAGTGGAATCTTCCTATTTAATCTTCTTCTCTTCATTCTCTTCTTTCTCTTCTTAGAGTACAATTTTGTTTTCCTCTACTTCTTGCTTCTTATCTTCCTTTGGAGACTCACTATAGAATATATTATCTCTACTTTTTGGAGTTCTATCTTGTTTGTTTTTAATATATGTTAACATAATTGAAATATCATTTAAATTCTAAGACAAAAAAGCTATCATATCTATGTTACATAATCCTATGGAATTATCATCAATATATTTTGTATATCTCTTAAGTTATAGTTGATCTCTGAATAATGAAGAAATCTACAAGTTTTCTCCAATCACCATATGCTTATATATCTAATTCCTTCATACAGTGTTCTTATCTCTATGATAATTGGTTGAAGTATTCCTTGGACATCCTTATAAAGTCCTCATTTATTCCTCATTATTTCCAACAATATTGAACCTACATACTTGTGTCCCTTAAACTCACAAGTGGAATTTTTAGTTTACAATTTTTTTTGTAAATAATTGGTCATGGATGTTATTGCAAAACTTTTATATATTTTCTTTCTTTTTCATGAGAAGGGATTTCCTCACCTTTTTTTGTAGAGTAATATTTCTCTTCTTGTTGTTTTGACAAAAGTGTGTCTCCCTCACATTGAAATGGTGGATTCCTTTATAAACAAATCTATATTCGTCTAAAATAACTTCATGGCTATCTTGGATATTTTTAAACTTATTCGTCATTCTTTTCATGGTTGATTCCTTAAAACCTTCTCAACTTAAAATTGATTGCATATATGGGTATAAATATAAAATCTATGTGTTAGAAAAATCCTCTACAATCCCCAAAAGAGATTTCTCAATTTGATGCTAATTTGATCCATAAAATTATGTAGAACTATGCTCATAGAATTTGTACACCCCGCCATGGAACCCAGAGAACAACACAAAAAGTAACTAAATAATCGAACATTTAAAATAAAAAAAAAACATTCGATTACAACACAAGTACAAAGTAAACATCTATACACACATTCTCAGGGTTCCGTGACAATACTACATAAACATACAAAAGTAAGAACATCTCAACATTAACCCATAGACATAAAACATATAGACATAAAACATATAGACATAAAACATAAGGATAAATCACATCAATGATGAACAATCCAATTACATACTCATAAAGGAGTTAAGTTACATATTCAAGTTACATCAAGTGAGATTGTGACAAATATCGTTACATCATAGTAACATTACAATAATTTCTCACATACACATCAGGAATGTATACAATATAGATGATGGTCATGACATATCTGTCAATCTTGTTCATGTGCACGCTCAACATCCAACTCCATGAACAATGTAAAATTAGGAACCTGTCATAAGAACAATATAATCATGTATTGTATCACCTGCAAGGGGACCCAATGGAGGATAAAGCATGTTCCTCCCAACCATGTGGTACTCGTAAGTCCACCCCCCATGCTAGGAGATAATATTAGGTCCACAAAGATTTAAACGAACATGAAAAAAAAACATAACATAGCATGGCTTGACATGTACATAACGATATAGACCACATAATTACAACAAAGCTCCCAGAGGCAACATTATAACAAACGGTAACTCTACACAAGATACCACATAACATGCATCAGGAAAAGAGTGTCACCACACAATTTACTATAGGTTACCCTAGTGAATCTTCATAGACTACCGGCCCTCATACTGAGTTACCCTGGAAATCTCTACCAATTCTAAGCCCCTAAACAAACTCATGTGGAATCAAACTACCTTTCAAGAAGACAAAGTAGACGATCATTCCATTCCAGGCCATCTCAACCTACCCTTAATCTATACAAGCACTAAGGTACTAGGCGAGGCAATCAAATTATCTAAATTAATAATGAACACTACCCAACCCCTAGTACATTAAATTAGATTTTCACTGAATTACAAACTCTCGATAGGTTACCCTGGTTACCTCTTAGGGTTTTGGCCCCTATTGAAAGCCACTCTCCCCAATTACATAACTCATATTAAATTACAAGGATAACCATCATGCACATTACACAAATCCATGAATGAACACCTCAATCAAGACATAGACCAAATAACTTCAATATACCTCCAATATAATAAATAATTTGGGCATGGCTAAATCGCAATTAAATCATAGCAATTGGATCATCAAAGTACAAACACCATAAACTTTACAAAACAAATTTCCTTTCCTGACCTCTGGAAGATTTAAAAACTCAAAACACAATACACTCTATAATCATTAACCAATATATATTATTACTCAATATAAACATCCTTGAAAGCATCATGATCAAAAATTTCATTAACAATAATTTATTGGCATGATTAAATGTCTTATTTTTCTCAATTTAAACAAAATAAAACAAAGATCATTCTTCATTAACAATAATATAAATTCTTTTCAATCAATTACCAACTATAAAAACCAATTAATTTTAATTCATGTATATAAATCTATATAGGTATACTATATATATGTATCCATATTTACAATACTACTATTAAAAAGAATAAATCACATAACCTATATATATATATATAGATTTAGATAAAAATTATTTGTCAAAATTAGTAGTAGTCTATATCGATTCATAATCCAAGGATAAAGAAATGGTAAAATACACATGCATTCAAAGTTGGTGGAATAGAGAAGGAACTGGAGATTGATTCCATCGATCTATTACTTCAAAAACCAGCATGGCTTTATGCATGCAATTATTAGTAGAGCTGTCATATTTGCAAAGAGTTGTTACCCTTATCCTATCACAATTGTCTATGCTTCATTAAAAAAGAGATTTTAATAGAAAACATGAATACCAATCAGATCGCCATTGACATAAATCTATAATGAGTTTAAGAATGAAAATCGAAGGCAGCCTATACCAGGTAACTAATATATATTTAAATTGATGGCAATTTCCAGGGACCAATATCGAACATGATATACTTATGGTTGAGGTTAATAAAGGAAAATCACATAAATCTCAAGGCAGTGGTAAGATAAAATGAAACGGCATCTCCAGGAAATTCTACAATCTAATACGCAGAAGATAGCTAAAGAAAAACAACGCCGATAACCCAAGAAGAACTCTGAAAAAAAAATGACTAAGGAGACTGCAGATGGTTTTGCCTATACAAACATGGGTAAAGGAGAATAGACAAAAGAAATTAATACAATGCAAGGTAGAGCTTTTGGAAGATGAAATAAAACTCAAGATAGAGGAAAAGAAAAAGAATCTGGCCATCTCCAGGCAAATCTAAAAAAAATTGATAAACAAAAATGACTAAATCAGAGCATTGCTAGTAACACCAATTTTATTATAGCAAAGTTTTTGAAAGCCTTCATTTCCCTACGAATTTTCTTCAATTTATTTGAAAACTAACCAATAACAATTTTGTTTCAGAATTTTGTGCAGATTATTCAGCAAACGAATTCTACCATGAGGAAAAATGGATTCCATAACAACATTCAAAAGTTTTTATCCAAGAAAATACAAAATACAAAAAAAAACTTGGAATATTTGCTCGAATCCGACGTAAATGGAAGAAAAAGTCAAAAAATCCACAACTCTTTATTTTTCAAAATGCACAATCCTTAAAATTCACTGTCTCTAAACTTTTTCAATCAAAACACAGAGAAGAAGATTTTTCCCCAAAACCCCCAAAATAAAATTGCCGTGAAATTTTCTTTTCCAGAAAACACAATTAATTGCCATGTCCCATATTTTTTGCATAAACAAAGCTTTTTAATTCCTTTTTCAATTAACTCATAATCACAGAGCTTAACTAACTATCTTCATGCAAACAAAATTGAACAAACAGTTCTAAATAACCAATTACTCAAGATAACACAAATTCGAATTTTCAGATATTTATTCACAATCTATTGAACACAAACTATTCAATAATATCTAATTTTCATTTATTTAAATTTGCACAATAAAATCAACAATCACATTTAATTAAATATCCTATTCTAATAAATTTAATTAATCAAATCTTTTAAAACAACAATCAAACTTTAATTATTAAATTATCTAAACATAATTATTTTAATTTAACATTACAATAGAATTATACTAAAATTAAATAACTTATCATATACACCATTCAACTAATTAATCAATTAATTTCCAATCATGACGAAAACATAAACGACACAACGGACCTGAACGACAAAACAACAATGAGTGACAAATGGATACTCATCCTATAAAGGAACAATGGCCAAAGTGGAAGGACCTCACATTATCTTTGAAACAACATGTTTACATTGGGTCATAGCACGCTCAAACCTGACAAAGCAGGTGGAGTTGATGTTCAGTACCTGCAAACTACATAAAACAACACTATCAAACATATCTGCATAAACCGACAATCACACCGTGAAAGAGAGTCATAGCATAGCAAGGTACTCCTGAGTGAGAAATGCTACACGGTCTCCTTCACCAAGACTAACATACATTACTATATCATAACCAACATCAGATACATCATCATAAACACACTAATGCTCCAAAATAACATAAAACCATAACACACATAATGTCTATCAGAATGTCGCCATACGAACATAATCAGATGATCACAATGTATCTAATGTATCATTGGAAAAGTATAAAAACTAACATAGTATATGTGTCGTAACTGAAATAAAGTAGCATAGTATCCAAAACCAGCTAAAACAACTAGCAACCAACCATAAGCAAATTGAAACAAACATTAGTAACTGGAGGGACACTGCAGAATTTACCAAACCAAGATTTATTAATTTACTACTTAAATAATGATTAAATGATATATTTTTATTAATTGATGATTATGTTATGCTAGTACAATATAACACCATATTTGAGTTGGAAAACTCCAATTTGAGGTAAAAAACCTAGTTGGTAGAGGGAAGTTCTCTTCTACTGAGTATATTACTTGTGAAAAAGGATGATACAAGACCTAATTATTACGTTTAATGGTGAAGAATATTACAACATACAATTGTACACTTTCTTTCTACCTTGGAGAAGGTACGCCACATTAATGTCTTATCTCTTTCTTCACCCAATGAGATTGAAGCTCGTATTCCATATATATATAATTGCATAGAAAAAATGAAGATAAATAAACTTTCATTTCCTCATCCTTATAAATTAGCATGTACAATAAATTATTTGAAATCTTACAAGTCTTATAGTCATAGTAATTTCCAAGCAATGTTAGCTCACTTCATATTCTACATTAGAAACTATATTGGTCATTAATGAAACTACAAATCCATGAAAATCTATGCAACTGCATTAATGCCCAGTGTAGGTTTCCTTAGTTTGTTCCTTAACAACTTGATTCCTTAACTATCCTTGCATTATAATCTAATTGTGTATTCTCCTTTTCTTCTTTGTTCATGATTGTATGAATTGATTACTCATAAATATATCTATTTAGATCATATTTTTCTTTTTTAAGTGTTGTTTCACATGTTAGAATGTTACTAACATTTTTATAGATTGGTTTCTATTATATTCTCCTCATAAGATTAATGTGGTAATAACTACATGTTTAGTATTTGAACTTGATTGTTAGTTTGATTGCTAACAGGTTTGTGGGTATATTTCCTTAAATTTTAGCATAATGTTAAAGATCGGATGATGCCACCTTTGTATAAATATATATATTGTACAAGGTATAGGTAAATAACCAAATAACATCTCTATTGCATACATGTCATTGCACATTTCTCCTTGTTCAATATAATGTTTACATTAAAAGTATTTTACTCAATTGAATGTATATTTATGATTCTATATTAGGGTTTCATTTACATGTTTTATAAACTTCTAGATTATTATCTCATGTGTAAGTTTGACCACTAATCCACTTTCAAATTGGAAGATTAGTATCATAACTTAAAAATGTTATAGATCACTTAAAAATTATATAAACACACTCATAACATCTATAATTTAAGGATCACACAGCTTGTTCAACATTTGATCATCCATGCAAACACTAAGAATAGAGAATAATGGTATATGAAAATGTGCATATAGGGCTTCAAAAAATGTTTAATACTTGATAAATTTAGTATTAGAAATGTAATTCCAATTACTTTTTGGAAAATTACCTAAACTAAGGACTCAAATTATGATACTATTACCACATCCAATGTAGTAGGATTTACCACATCATTAAAATACTTTTCAATTGCAAGTTGTTATTTTAGAGTTTTAAGTAAAGATTGATGACATCATATTAGATTACTAGATTTGATAGCTTGAAGCATATTTCTATCTCAAAAAATTCAATGCTGCTAAAAAAAATATTTACAACACTAAAGATGTTCGTAATAATACATCACTAATGACAAGTGTAGACACCAAAAATTGACCACTTTTGTTTGGTCAATTTACCCCTAATTTGACCAATTTTGTATCATCTATATTAATTAAATAATACCCTATTATTTAATTAATATGTAGTTATATCAACCTTCATCTAATCCATTTATTTCTATATCCTAGCCTAAAGTAAATAATTAAATTTAATTATTTATCCCCATCCCATTCATCCATTAAATTGAATAAATACCATTATTTATTTAATTTAACTCCCAAATACTCTTTCCACCAAATAGGAATTAAATCTAATTATTTAATTTCTATTTTCATCTCACCTTATGTCCTATTCTCCAACTCTCCCACTTTTCCTTTAATCCTAATCTAATTCTAATTTCCCTTAAGTAGTTACACACACTTAATCCTTGATTAAGTGGGTCAAACCTCCCCATCACATCAAGCATATGGGCCCCTTGTACTTCTGACATGGACTTAGTACCATGTCACATGGGCATTGTCCCATCATAGTACCCTTATCCCTCTCAACTCATCTCATTGTGCCACTTGGCACAATCTCACGAGTTGAGAGATCGCCTCTCATCTCAACCCTTGATCCCAAGATCAAATCTCAACCCTTCATCCATTTTCCTCCTATTCTATATAACTCACACTTAGCCATTTATCAAAAAATCTCTCATTTTTACTTGGAGCGTCGTTATTGTTAGAATATAATGTTAGTAGGGGTCATACCCTTATAACATTTATATATTGTTTTAATATAAGGTTATAAAACCTTATATATTATATGCTTATTAAGAATATCCATTTTAAAATAATTATAGTCTAAATAATTGGATTATTGATTATTTATGAATGGGGGGTGTTGAATAGGTGTGACTAATACCCTTTCAAGTATTATGTCACCCTTCCTCCTATATTTAAGGAGTTTCTCTCTCATTTAAGAGATGAGGAATTTGGAGATTGATGTGAATTCTATCACTATGCACATGAGGTATTATTGGCCATGTGGAAGTATGGAGAAATGTCCCCCTAGTTCGGTCTATGTTATAATAGAGCATTATTGTAAGTGTTTTAATAAAATTATGCTTTATAGGGGTTTTTACCCAAAAGGTTTTTACCCATGTAAATCTTGTGTAATGTGTAAAATCTATGCTTGTATGATTATCATTTTATTTATTTTATATCTTGTTTATAATGATTAGTATCCTAAGATCCTAAATTCTAACAGTTATGCTATCAAAATTTCTATATATAATAGATGATCTTGAGCAAATCTACTCAACAAGAGGGTTGTTATGTTTTTGATTGGTTAAGCAAGGAAAGGGCCCTAACCCGAATATTAGTACACCATGATAAGAATAGCATGTGGTAAGAAACAAAAAAATTAGGAATCCCACCAAACTTCTCCCCTCCCACAAACAAAATGCTTAACCAATTCCCATATGATTAAACATAGTAGTTCTATCATAGGAATCAAAATATCTTAAACTAGCATCAATAGCATCTTTCTTAATCCATCTAAAATACCTATTAAAACCTATCATAGAGTCCCTACTTAAAATATAAACAACATTACAAATATTTAAGTTCTGGCACCAGCGGCCATAACCAGTCATAACAGTCCTAGATAACATAGCTGGAATAACCATCATGACAAAAATAAAAAATAGCACAACGAAGCAACCATGTTATGCTTCCTCGATCAGCTTCCATGCATTCATCATGTCTTCAAAAATTTCATTCACTGTTTCCTTCAGCTCCATCTTTCTAGCCAAATCCAAGCCTTCCCCCGTTGCTTTTTTCTTTTGCTGCTTTTTTATCTTCCACATGCCAAAAACAGTGGCCATAACAACCTTCTCCATGATAGCATTGACCACCACACACACACTCTTTACCGCTTCTTCCAAGCTTTGAATTTTATTGTCATTTTCTTGTGCTTGCAAACCTTTCTCAAGAACCTGCAATCTTTCCTCAATTATATTCATCGCCACATTTTTTAGGGGCTTGGAGTTTTTTGTCCTTCACCTACTCATGTATCCTTTTTTCCAATATTTGCATCCTCTCCTCCAGTTTTTTAATCCTCTCATTCTCATTATCCTCGGCCTTGTCTTCCTCTCTACCTGTTTTTTCTTCCTTCTCTTGATTTTCAAGAACATTTCCTTCCTCCTCCTCCCGAGCCATCTCATTTTGTGATTCCTCAGCCTTATCTTCATCGCCATTACCATCCTCAGTCACCACATCCAAGTCCTCCTCCTCAGTCGAGTCACCACCCAAACTATTAGGGTTGTTATGTTGGTTTGAGCTTTCTTAGGCTTATCTTGAGTGTTTGTTTGATTTTTTGTATTGTTTATTTTTATTTCTTAAATAATTCACATTGAACATCATTTCATGCACACAACAAGAATCCAATGTGAAGTGTAACAAGGATCACTAGCCAATTTAGACATAGAATGTTAGTGTAGGTTTTTATTTTCCTAGTGGGTTAATTTATTTTCCCTTAGTCATAGGTTTTATGTACACTTTTTATTAAGCTTTCTTAGTGTAGGTGTTTCTCTTTGCTTTGAGTACCTTGGTCATATGCTCGAGGACTTCATGTTTATGGAAATAATGCAGTTTGGAGTTAGCATGAGATGACAGTATGTTGGTGCTCATGGATGCATGGAGAATAAGGTGAGGCTAGAATTCCTTTGAGAATAGTGTTGTTACAGCTAAAAGTCCGAGTAGCCTGCACCTTGGTTGAATGCAAGTTCAACAATGACCATGAAGGAGAATGCTCTTGGGTAAGTCATGGTGACTTGTATATCTTGGAGGAGCATTTTTTCTCTTCTTCTAGTGTGCTCGGTGGTGTTTATTTGAAAGGTGTTTACCCATTACATCTTTCAGATGTCTTTTGTATGCTGTATTTTTTATAGATATGAATCTTGATTTGTCTTGAGATTCTGGAGGATTCATTATAAAAGATGGAAAGCATAGTTTATCTCCTTGTTTTTTCTTTGAGGACTAGTAGGAGATGTTAATGTGGGTTAGTCTGATCTTCTTTGTGGTGCTTACATTCATGGATCTGTTGGATGTTGTTTCAGCATTGCCTTTGGGATGTGAAGAAGATCACTCTTGTTATAGTTGGCTTTACAGATGTATGTAGGAGGATGATCTATATATTTATGTTTTGCAACGGTTCTTTTTTTTGGGTCTTGGTCATCTTCCTGGAAGTTTGTTTTTACTCTATGTTGGGTGAGAAGAACTTGGAAGAATTCTAGAAGACTAATAAGTGAGATGGTTCCTGTAGTAGCTTGTTGCAGGTTGTGCATATCACTATGGATAATTCCTTGGTACTACATGTTCACATTGTTTCTATATGCTATTTTTGGTAGACTGGTAATGCCATTGATCTTTCAGATCTAACATTACCCATGTAGTGGGTGTTCCTGGATGTGCTTTGTCTTTATTGACTGATTGGCATATGGTGCTCGTGTTCTACTATTGATGGGTTGTTTGTGTCACTGGCATGGGTTTACTAATGGTGGATACCTTAGAGGTATGGATGATTGGATGGTTAGCACTTGTTGTGGGTGCTATTTTTTAGTCATGTGGGTTTTGATCAGCTAGATGAAGTGCAGTAAATTTTCTGGTTGTAGTTCGAGCTGATGGTTTGTCTTGTTCTGGAGAAGTGTTTCTCTTTTTGTGTTCACTTTTGTCTGTTTTGTCATTGTTGTTGTGGTGTCTTTGTCACCTGAAGGATCAGATGTTTGCATTCCTAAGACTGGTGCTTTTTCACCTTGGCGTGTTCCTGTGTTTGGAGTTGTTGCCTAAGATGGTGGACATTTTTTAAATGTCGTTGCAGGTGTCTTGGTTGGAGTGTGTGGGCATTGTGTTGGTCCTTATTCGTGTTTCGAGGAAGCATGAATGTCTTCATCAAGTGGGAGATTGTTGGGAAATTTGTGCCTCAACATTCGGGTTTCCCTTGAAGACTTGGTCGTTTTCTCCATGTTTGTGGCATTTACCGCCATACCACTGCATCCTTTCCTTAGAGGTGCGGTTGTGTGGTTTACTGATTTATCGTGAGCCTCTTTTTCTCAATCCATGGTTGGGCGGTGTTACCGCTCTACCGCGGTGGTCTTCTTTATGCGTGGTGGTGGCGCGGTGAGCAACGGCAGTCTAGAAAGTGGTTACCTCCTTACTATAGGGTGTCAGTCTGGTAGTGGAGGTAGCGCAATGAGTGGCATAGTAGTGGCGAGCTGGTGGACTGGTAGCTACCGCCATACCATGGGTAGTGAGAAGCCTCACCGTAGTGGTCGCGGTATACGGCTAGCGGTCGGTCGTAACCATTACCACCACACCATAGGCGGTGAGGATGCTCACCATGGTGGCTTTGGTGAGACTGCTGGCGGTCTGCTAGAGCGGTCACTGCTCTACCACGGGGTGGCCTAGCGGCCTAGTGGTAGCACTGTGAGACGCTAACCATCTGGCTGGCGATTACCGCCACACTACAGGAAGGCGTTGGTTGGTCAGCGGTAGCACGGTGGAGATGGCGATCAGTGCGATGTAGTCAGAGTTTTGGCTCGGTGATGACTTGGGCGAGCTTGGTCGAGCTCACCGCCATACCATGAGGTGAGACAGACAGGGCAGCAGTAGCGAGGTAGATGGTTGGGTGAGCTCGAGTGAGCTCATCGCCATACCGCGAGGTGACTTAGATAGGGGCGTGGTAGTGCGATGGAGTCAGGGTGCGAGCCCGGATGGCTTACTGCCATATCACGAGGCGAGTTGGTTGGGGCAGTGGTAGCACAATAGAAGGCAAGGTGAGCTTGGGCGAGCTCACCGCATTACCGCGGCCTTGTCGAATGGACTCGGCGGTAACGTGGTAGAAGGCCGAGAGTGGTGGGAGCTCAATTGACGGAGCTTGTCATGCTGGACCAACAGTCAAAGAGATAGGTGAATGGAGTGGTGGCACGTGGTAGGTTATAATCGATTAATTGGCCGAAGTCTTGAGTAGTGAATGCATTTACTACAAGGCTCAGATTTGATCGGTTGATAGGATCTAATTGTGGAAAAGAATTAAATGCCTGGACAGCTCGATGCATATTTGTAGGGCGACTTGGTTAGAGGCAATTGGATTTGTCTGACAAAGATAAGGTGCATATTAATGCCACCCGATTGGTTGGTTGAAAAAGGATTGAGAAGTATGACTTGGAACTTGGTTGAAAAAAAGGTGGTGAAGTGTTAGAGCCATATGCGATGGCATTGAAAAAGTTAACACTTGATGTCATAGATCAGATGAGATGTGAACCGTGTTTTCCTTGAGGTTGTGCTAGTCGAGAGGCTGGTTGAGAGAGTCTTTTGAGGAGCTGAAGGGAATCTACATGGTATGTCTTTGGAGACATTGTAACCTTGTGAATATTTTTTTTTTTCCTGTATTCTCTAGATGAACAAGATGTAATCTCCTGAAGAGCGTAGCTCTAATATTTGTATTGTAATTGTTTTGTTACTGAATAATACAAGTGAGCTGAGTGTTTTGGAGGGTGGGGTTCTTTACCCGAAAGGGTTTTCCCCATGTATATCTTTGTGTCCTCATGTCTATCTTTCATGTTGTATGATTCATGTTCTTGAATCTATGCTTGTGTTGAATCTATTTTCTGTTAAGCATTTACTTTTCTTAGAGGATCAATGGGGGATCAAATGTGCCTGCTTCCGCTTTATGTCACAGTTGTTTGTGTCTTTGTTGTGTTTTGAATGAAAATCACTAAGGCACTGTTTTCTTAGACATGTTCTATGATGACAGACCGAACTACTTATTGCCAACAAGTGGTATTAGAGCTGGTTGAAGGAGGTCGAGGCTTGATGATACCAACAAGTGGTGTCAAAGGCTTCTCCTAGTTATTAGAGTTCTGGGTATTTCTCCTGTGTTGATTTCTTAGCTTGGAAAGCTTGAGGAAATCTGGAGAAATCGGTTGATGATTGATCCTTCGATGAGTGGAAGTTGTTTCTTCTTTGATTCAACATGTAGCTTGAAAGACATTGGAGATGATTGGAGTTGATCATATTATTGCAATATGGTATGAGACTCTTGGCTCGCAGCAGGTGTTCCTGATGCAAAGGGCGTGAGATGTGCTTGTGGTTGTGTTGTAGCGAAGCATGGTTTCATACTGGGTGTCTGTGTGAGAGACTCGCTGGCGGTATGGAGTTGCTTGTGTTGTTGTTCAACCATGGATTATTTAGCTTGTGCTGTGTGTTTTGACTTAGCATTGAAGGCGGTTTCTCTGTTGCTTTGATCGCATGGAGGCTATGAAGTTGATATTGGTGGTCTGCAACTTTTGAATAGCCTGGATCTCTCGTATGCTTGTGCATGACTGTGATTTTTGGAACTGGTCTGAAATGGACCTATTGTTCTTTCTTACCTGATTCTTGCACTCGCATGGTTCATAATCATGTCTTTGGCTCTAAAGGTTTTGTGTAGAGTTTCCTAAAAATTATGTGGTGCATATTCATGTCTTTCATTGTTTTGGTTAGCTGTGATGGTTGTGTGTAGACTCCTGAGTCATCCAGATGAGCAGTGAATATGGAGATGTGTGGGTGTTTTATTAACACTGTGGTTTGCAGGTTTTGCACGGTCAAGTAAAACTTGTGACTTGTGGAGCTATTGTTCTGCTATTTTCTAGACCCTGGTTTCTGGGGTGTGACTGGATGAAATAGCTGTAGTTCAACATGTATCTTGAGGAGGTGTGTTGTCTTCTCTACATGGGAGTGTTGGTATGTTTTTAACTCATTCAACATTCTTGTGGTGTGTTTGCTTAATGGTTGCTTGGACTATGGTGCTTGAGTTGTGGACATGATTGGAAAATCAGATTTGGTCTTTGATCTAGTGTTTGAGTCATGTTCGTCTACGTCGGTTTTTCTCTTTGGTGATCTCAGTTCTGCAGTTTCCAGTGCAATGATAGATTTGCAGGTTTTGAAGTGGATCTCTGAGTTGTGCGACTGATGGATTAGCTACCCATTGGGTGCAGTGGGACAACTCAGAAGTGGACTGTCAATATCCATGAGATTTCTTTTGTGTTGTTGCAGATCTGTTAGCTGGCCTTCTCTATGGTCACTTGTGCATTGGCATAGTTGTTTTGAGATGAGAAGATGAATGCAATTCTGAGTACCTGAATAGTCAGTTATGGGGACCTATAGCATGAGTAGTCACGATGTCACAGAGAGCTTGTTAAGCTTTTGACAGTGATGGTGTTGTCTGAGCGATCTGGGAAGCTTGGTGCTGGTCAACGTTGTTGTCCAATGGGCATGTTGTCGATTGTACCTGAAGGTTGTTTGAATCAGCAAGTGGTCGGCCATGATGCTTGGAAAGCTCGATGTCACGATTCAGTGGGAGCCTTAGCAATAAATGTGGATTCATCACTTGGTGGTGGATGATCTTCTTTGGTGTTGCAGATGTTTTGGAAGGGCTCTTCAATCCTGTTGTTGCAGAAGAGTTCTTTCACATCTACATGATCACTATTTGAAGATGTGCAGCATCTTGGAGCCATGGAGGACTTTGTTAGTTTTTTGGCTAAGATTTTGATGGTCCTTGACAGGTGAAGTTGGTCTAGAGTTTTGGAATGTTGCTTTTCTCTTGAGACCATGGCATGTTCACGTGAAGCATGGTTTCTCCTATGGAGATGTATAGATCATGGTGTCATGATAAATTCCTGGTTCAGCTGGTTTGGAGCTTTGACAATGGTCTGGTGTTTCTCTTTTCTTTGAGTACCTTGGTCGTATGCTAGAGGACTTCATGTTTATTGCAGTAGTGCAATTTGGAGTTAGCATGAGATGATAGTATGTTGGTGCTCATGGATGCATGGAGAATAAGGTGAGGTTGGAATTCCCTTGAGAATAGTGTTGTTACAGCTGAAAGTCAGAGTAGCCTGCACATTGGTTGAATGCGAATTCAATAGTGACCATGAAGGAGAATTCTCGTGGGTAAGTCACAGTGACTTGTATATCTTGGAGGAGCATTTTTTCTCTTCTTCTAGTCTCCTCGGCAGTGTTTATTTGAAAGGTGTTTACCCATTACATCTTTTAGATGTCTTTTGTATGCTTTATTTTTCATAGATATGAATCTTGAGTTGTCTTGATATTTTGGAGGATTCATTATGAAAGATGGAAAGCATAGTTTATCTCCTTGTTTTTTCTTTGAGGACTAGTAGGAGATATTAATATGGGTTATTCTGATCTTTTTTGTGGTGCTTACATTCATGGATCTGTTGGATGTTGTTTTGGCATTTCCTTTGGGATGTGAAGAAGATCACACTTGTCATAGCTAGCTTTAGAGATGTATGTAGGAGGATGATCTACAGATTTATTTTGTGCAACAGTTCTTTTTTTTGGGTCCTGGTCATCTTCCTAGAAGTTTTTTTTTACTCTATGTTGGGTGAGAAGAACTTGGAAGAATTCTAGAAGACTGCTAAGAGAGATGGTTCCTGTAGTAGCTTGTTGCAGGTTGTGCATATCACCATGGATAATTCCTTGGTACTACAAGTTCACATTGTTTCTATATGTTGTTTTTGGCAGACTAGTAATGTCATTGATCTTTCAGATCTGACATTACCCATGCAGTGGGAGTTCCTGGATGTGCTTTGTCTTCGTTGACTGATTGGCACATGGTGCTCATATTCTATTGTTGATGGGTTGTTTGTGTCGCTGGCATGGGTTTACTAATGGTGGATACCTTAGAGGTATGGATGATTGGATGGTTAGCACTTGTTGTGGGTGCTATTTTTTAGTCATGTGGGTTTCGATCAGCTAGATGAAGTGCAGTAAATTTTATGGTTGTAGTTCAAGCTGATGGTTTGTCTTGTTCTAGAGAAGTGTTTCTCTTTCTGTGTTCACTTTTGTCTGTTTTTTCATTGTTGTTGTGGTGTCTTTGTCGCCTGAAGGATCAGATGTTTGCATTCCTAAGACTGGTGCTTTTTCACCTTGGCATGTTCTTGTGTTTGGAGTTGTTGCCTGAGATGGTGGAAATTTTTTTAATGTCGTTGCAGGTGTCTTGGTTGGAGTGTGTGGACATTGTGTTGGTACTTATTCGTGTTTCAAGGAAGCATGAATGTCTTCGTCAAGTGGGAGATTGTTGGGAAATTTGTGCCTCAACATTCGGGTTTCCCTTGAAGACTTGGCCGTTTTCTCCATGTTTGTGGCATTTACTGCCATACCGCTGCATCCTTTCCTTAGAGGTGCGGTTGTGCGGTTTACCGATTTACCATGAGCCTCTTTTGCTCGATTTGCGGTTGGGTGGTCTAACCACTATACCGCGGTGGTCTTCTTTATGCGTGGCAATGGCGCGGTGAGCGATGACAATCTAGAAGGTGGTTACCTCCTTACTACGGGGTGTCATTCTGGCGATGGAGGTAGCGTGGTGAGCAGCACAGTAGTGGCGAGCTGGTGGGTTGGTGGTTACAGCCATACCGCAGTGGTTGCAGTCTGCAACTAGCGGTCGGTGGTGACCGTTACCGCGCCACTGCAGGCGGCGAGGATGCTCACCATGGTGGTTGCAGTGAGACTGCTGGCGGTCAGCCAGAGTGGTCACCGCTCTACCACGGGGTGGCCTACCTGCCTCCACGGTAGCGTAGTGAGACTGCTGACGGTCTGGCTGGAAGTTACCACCACACTGCAGGAAGGCATTGGTTGGTCAGCGATAGCTTGGTGGAGATGGTGTTTAGCACAGTGTAGTCAGAGTTTTGGCTCAGTGATGACTTGGGTGAGCTCGGTCGAGCTCAACGCCATACCGTAAGGCGAGACAGACAAGGCAACGGTAGCAAGGTAGATGGTTGGGTGAGCTCGGGCGAGCTCACCTCCATACCGCGAGGTGACTCAAATAGGGGCATGGAAATGCGATGGAGTCAGGATGCGAGCCTGGATTGCTTACCACCATACTGCAAGGCGAGTTGGCTGGGGCAATGGTAGCACGGTAGAAGGCAGGGTGAGCTCGGGCGAGCTCACCACATTACCGTGGCTTGGTCGAATGGACTCGACGATAACATGGTAGAAGGCCAAGAGTGTTGGGAGATCGGTTGATTGAGCCTGACCGAGCCGGACCAACAGTCAAAGAGATAGGTGAATGGAGTGGCGGAACGTGGCAGGTTATCATCGATTGATTGGTCGAAGTCTTGAGTGGTGAATGCATTTACTACAAGGCTCAAATTTGAATGGTTGATGGGATCTGATTGTGGAAAAGAATTAAATTCCTGGATGGCTCGATGTGTATTTGCAGGGCGACTTGGTTACAGGCGATCGGATTTGTCTAACAGAGATAAGGTGCATATTAATGCTACCCGGTTGGTTGGTTGAAAAAGGATTGATAAGTATGACTTGGAAGAGTTGAATACTTGGAACTTGGTCAAAAATAAGGTGGACAACTATTAGAGCCATGTGATGGCATTGAAATGGTTAACACTTGATGTCACAGATCAGATGAGATGTGAACCTGGTTTTCCTTGAGGTTGTGCTGGCCGAGAGGCTAGCTGAGAGAGTCTTTTGAGGAGCTGAAGGGAATCTACATGGTATGTCTTTGGAGACATTATAACCTTGTGAATATTTTGTTGCTGCCTGTATTCTCCAGATGAACAAGATGTAATCTCCTGAAGAGCATAGCTTTGATATTTGTATTGTAATTGTTTTGTTACTGAATAATACAAGTGAGCTGAGTGTTTTGGAGGGTGGGGTTTTTTACCCGAAAGGGTTTTTCCCACGTATATCTTTGTGTCCTCATGATTGTCTTTCATGTTGTATGATTCATGTTCTTGAATCTATGCTTGTGTTGAATATGTTTTCTATTAAGCATTTACTTTTCTTAGAGGATCAATGGGGGATCAACTGTGTCTGCTTCCGCTTTATGCCACAGTTTTTTATGTCTTTGTTGTGATTTGAATGAAAATCACTAAGGCACTACTGTCTTAGACATTTTCTATGATGATAGACCGAACTCCTTATCCCCAACACTGTTATATATATATATATATATATTTGTTGTTTCGGTTGACCATGTAGTGTGATGCATTTTTTAGGTACATGAATCTACTCCACCTTCTTCATCAGGTCTGAGCATGTCATAGCCCAATGGAATCGTTGAAGGGAGATAGACTTGTCATCTGTCATGAACCATCGTTCTGGAAAGAACGAGTATCATTTTGTTACCCATATGTCTTGTTGTCATTCATTCGTCGTAATTTTCATTGGTCGTCACATGTTGTCATGTTTTATAATGTTTGTTTAGATTATTTAATGATTAAATTAATGGTAATGTTGATTAATGATTAATTTTAATGTTTTAGGTTTAAAAGCTTATTTCATAATATTGTGGAATTAAATGTGAAATATTAAAATATATTGATCGTCAAAGATTAATTAGTTGTAATTGATTTGTTTGTGCAATTTGGATGTTTTCGAAAACTAAAATAGTCAGTTGTGATTTAAGTTGCAAAATATCTTGTTTTGAACATGATGTTAGAAAAAGTTGAACTTGTTGATTAAATTGCATGTGAATTATCAGTTAAAGTGATGGATTTGAATTGTGACCTAAAATTAATGTTATAACATAGGAATAGAGATTAATTTATAGAGGAGAATTGATTTTCGAAGACAGGAATTGTTGTTGTTTCACGGGAAAGTGGTTTTCTATATTTTTCTAGTGTTTTGCTTGGAAAGCTGAAAATCGATTACTTGAAGTTGTATTCGTACTGTGAAAGATTTGTGTATTGAATTTTGAGTATTTCGCTTTGCCGTTGTTTGAATTTGGAAGGTGTTATAGGTATTCTTCTTGTAAATTTCATGTTGATTCTTGATTTGATTCATGTAAAGAGGGTTCGTAGTATTTCGATGGTATTATGTTGCAAGAATCCTGCCTGGGTACCCGCATGCACAATAGAAAACAAAAAAAAATTAATGTCAATTTCGATTGATTTATTGAAAAATAAGGAGAAAATAACACATTTGCAGGTTTATCCTTGAATCTCTATATATGTATATTTATTCTTCTAGAAATGTCTATATAATATGTGTCCACACCAGATTCTTCATAGTTCTTTCTTCTTCAACTGTGAACTCCTTAGAATAATACTTGCTTGTTGATCAGCCGATCTGCATGTAGTCGTGCATGTGTAAACTTATTCCTACCTAACTTGTTGAACTCTAGCGTACAGTATGGAACTGGTGAACTGAGGTGTTACTAACACTGCTTATCAAATTTATGTTTTAATGCTCATTGTTACTCATATTAACTATAGCTATATGCATTCTATTATTTGTATTAGTTGTTATCCTCTACCATGCATGAGCCATATGTTAAGAATCCTTTGTTGAACTCTTGTCCGCCCGAATGCAAGGTCGACCACCTAATGCTTCTTAATCCTTACGCTATGAGTTTGTCTTCATATCCCTTTAAGCCACAAATTGAGAAGGAGTCGATTGTCATTCTATTACAGATACTTAAACTTACATATGGGGAGTATCCCCCAGGTTCGTCGCTTTGGGTTCTTTGATATCTTAATCCTATGTCATACATCCGTAGAATCAGAAAATTTTTTCATACCTCATCTCATCGTATGTATTGCCTTTCTCTGAGTCACGGGCACACATGCATAACTTATGGTTGAATTTTGTAACCTCATGCAAAATCTCTCACATGTTTGGGTATCGACCATGTTATCTTGTTCATTGTTGATTACTCATTTGAGGAGTATCTTTGCCTCTTTCTTTCGGTGTTGCTCGTTTGGATTTCTTTTTATAATGATCTATGGGTCGCCTTCTTATCTTATGGTTGCTCGCGTCAATAATTATGTGCTCTTTAAATTATGCTTTATGCTTCATGAATCTCTTTAAGCTATGAATCTATGTGAGATTCTTCCTTTTGGTGTATCAAGCTCATAACGTACCCTTGTGTGAGATTGGCTGAAATTATGTACTCCTTGTTTGTTGTGTGGTTTCATCGAACGCCTGTTGCGAAGTTTGATTTCTACTTTGTGTCTTCGCAAATAATGACAAAATCTTCAATTTATCATGTTATTCCATGTCCTTATTGATCGTTCCTTGTTTATGGTTCAACCAATCCTGATTACCTTTCTGATGTCTTTGTTTTGGGCTAAATCGATTTATAAATCACGGATGACTTATTAAATCAGTTTATAAGCCATGCATGTTAAGTATGAATTACTTTTGTTTCCTTAAACTCCTCCTTCTATGTGGTATGGCTATTCTAATAATAATCTCTTCCTTGTGGTCAACGTTCTTACTGCATACTATGACATCGATGTTTTGACAATCTCCTTCCTCTCTCATACCACACAATCAAGTATCCTTGCAGTCTCCTTTATCTTTCTGCTGTAGATCATATTTCTTCTAGCGATATTGTCCAAACTTTTTCATTTGGGATTTCATGCGTAATAAGTCTATGCTTGGGTCGGTTGTCACTAAATCATACTCTTCTTTGCTTTTGGTTATTTGCATGCATGCATCATTTGATGTGTTTTATTTTTACTCTATCATCATCATCTCCTTACTGCGTGCGTCGGCTGTGAGCGAAGTAAAATTGTATTTGTCTTTTCTTCTAAGAGGTTTAATGTGTTCGATTACTTCTGCCATTTTGTGTGCATGCCTCTTTGTCTTCATTTAAAATCTGGTGGCAATCTTTTTGTTTTCACTATCCATTGGTATGTTTGAAATCATCGACTCATCTCAAAAGTCGCGATTCCTTTGAAGTCAACTACACTTTAGACTGGAAGTTCTTAACTTCTTGTAGTTCCATTCCCTATCACTATTGCATTGGTGACATTCGATAATGTGAATCGATTTCTTATTTGTTGATGAAAATAAAGCATTTTTATTATATTCATTGTTTTGATATAATGTAGCAATCTCCGAATATTTATGGATATTAGCATTGCAGGTCTTATTCACCGATCGTACAAGAAGGGATAGTAGTATTTATATGTGAGGAAGAATATATTGTTATTATTTTACTTATATTAATCCTTCTATGATAACATAGAGGCTTAGGTAAATAGGTATTTTAGTTTAAATTCCCTCTTAAATTTATGAGATAGAAGGATAACTTAGATATAAATATGTTGGTTTATTAATTTATGTTTATGTGACATTGATTATACACCATTCGGAATTACTTTGATTGGGATGCTATGGGTATTATATATTCAGAAGGAAATTACATCTTGTAGCTATGACTCAATGAATGGGAGATAGTAGCTAGGTAACTTGTGTCAAGTCTACGCCCTAGGCTTAGTGTGTCGTTAGTTTTGTTTATTGAGTCATAGTTTACCTTATTTAAATGTTTTGGTTTTTGAAAGGTGCTTGTTTATTAAATGAATTTTTAGAATAATTGCATTGGTTAAAAGTGGTGATTAATTAGAATTAATATAAAAATTATGTTTAGAAGTTATATTTAAATTTATTAATTAAATTAAATTAAATTAAATTAAATGTATTTAATTAATTAAATTTAGTCCCAAAAAGATTGAATTTATTTATTAAATAACTAAAATTAATTAATTAAGTTTTATGTGGTTTATATTATATAAAAAGCAAAAAAAATTGAAATCTATTTGAAATTGCATTTTAAAAGGGAAGTTAGTTTTCAAAATGTGGGAGTTAATTAATATTAAGATATTTTTAATTTTTAATATTGCATCAAAAGTGGATTTGGTTGTTGAGGATATTTTTTATTTATGCCACAAGTGCATGTTTAATTAATAAGAAGAATTGGTTGCAAATTCATTCACGGATAGAATTTTGGAGAGAAAAAGTTTCTTTAGGTTTGAGAGGATATTTTTTGAAAAAATTGTATAGAGAATGGTTTGAAGAAATTTTTGGCTGTAGAATTTATTTGGAAATATTCTGTTAATATCGGTTGGGCTTTTGGATTGTTTGCTTGCTTGGATTCACTGCATAGTTGAAGAGAAATTGTGTGATCTTTAGAGGAGGCTCTTCAAAAAAAATCTTCTTTGCTTGTAGCTTCAATACCAGGTTTTATTCTGTGATTTACTTTTCTTGTTTGTTAGTTTGAATCTTGTAGTGAATAAAGAATTGTTGGTAAATCCTTTTAGGATTAGAGATTTCTCTTTGAGATTGAAATTAAATATTTAGATTTTGGAAGTTTTGTATTCCTGTGATAATTCCTAAGGGAATTTGTAAAAATATACTGTAGAATTTGACTTATTGAAGAAATTGTAGTATTGTTTGTTATATCAAACCATAGATTTTACAACACATTTAGATTGTTGTAGGAAATCTAAATCCCTATAGAAAATAAACAGATCTATTTTAAAAACAAAACCTCTATAGAAAAATTACAATGGAGAAATCTAGATCCCTATTTGTTTTCCTATTTTTGTATTGTTATGAATTTGAAGAAATGGTTTAATAAATTAATTTTTAAACCTCTCCGAATTTAAGAAGGTTCCCTAAAAAATTTTATTTTCCTGTAGGTGGATATTTTTATTTATTTTAGTCAACTTTGTCAGTAAAAATAATTTTGTGTATATATATATATTTATATATTATATGTATTATACCCTTGTAAATATATATACATATAAAATATAAATATATATATTTGTTATGAAGTTGAGGATTTTTATTTTTTATTTTTTATTTTTTTGTTGAAAATCGTCGTACGCGAATTTTATCCAGTCGTTCTCTGTGTGAATTTTCGCACTTTATACAGTGGAAGGATTTTTATTATTAAAAATAAAAAATTAGTACGCTTTTATTGTGAATTGAAACTTCCTCTAAGGTTGCGTTGCGGGGCATTACACATGGTATCAGAGCCTAGGTTTAAACACTGGATGCTCTGGGATTCTGATGTACCCATTAAGCTTAGTTGCGTAGGTTTCCAAGAGTACCTTGTCTAAAATCCTTTTGTGTTTGTGCAGGAGTATGCCTCCTAGACGTGGATGAGGGAGAGGACGAGGACGTGGCCAGGTAGGTGGTCGAGAGGAGAGTCAGCATGACTCGCCACCTCATGTCACACCTATACCAGAGCAAGAGGAATAGGGAGCTTCACAAAATAGTCCTGGAGGCGGTGGTGGACATCTAGATCCTCCAAGGGTCGAAGTTGCACGTAGAGCCTTCGAGGAGGCTTTGGCATTATTGGGTTCGAGACAGGTAGTACCAGAGGTTAGCCCTGTGGTGAGGACAGCTACAGTACAGACGAAGATGTTAGCATCTTCCTATATGAGAGACTTGATTCGGTCTCAGCCACCTCGATTTGACATATTAGGTATCGGTTTAGATGCCGAGACTTGGTTGATAGGTTTGGACCAATTTTTTTCCATGCATCCTTTTGATGGTAATACTAAAGCATAGTGCGTTGTTATACACCTCCAAGGATTTGCAGCCACTTGGTGGAGACTTGAGGAGCAGAAGCTCCATATTGACATGAGTTCGGTGTCTTGGGAGATCTTCCTTGAGTGGTTCAGAGCCGGCTTTCTCTCTGATCATTGGCGTCAGCGTAGGGGTCATGAGTTCCATGCCTTACGATAGTTAGCCTTGACGGTAGATCAATATGAGAGGTAATTCTATGAACTTAAATAGTTCGCAAGAATAGGGGATGATGAGGGGATGCTTGTGCAACATTTCATCAAGGGCTTAAATGCTCGTATCAGTGGTGGTGTGCAGTTCTTTCAGCCCAACTCTATGGAGATAGTTGTGGAGAAGGCACGACTGGTGGAGGAGAACTTGACTATGGCACTGGGAGGCCATACAGGTGTTCTTATTGGCAGTGGTTCAGGAGCTGGGACTAGTGCTCGAGGGGGATAGTCTCAGGGGGTTGTGCCTCCTAAGACACAATAGGGATCAACACAGGGTAGTCAGTAGTAGGCATTTCAGGGGAAACAAAAAAGGTTTCCAACAGAGATAGGGTCATAGAAACTGGAGGTGCATGGAGTGTTTCAACTCTGATCAAGTCGCTTAGAGCGTCCAGTCCACTTTTAGGGGTAGTGCATAGTAGTCTAGTGCACCAGCAGGAGGCACAGGTTATGGTAGAGGCACAGGTTGCTTCTCTTGTGGTCAGTAGGGCCATATTGCTAGGATGTGTCCCAATAAGGGCACGTCGAGATTCATGCAAAGACCAACGACGTCAGAGCCAACAGTGGGAGATGTTGGCAAAGGCCATCGTGTGTTCGCAGTGGTTGATAACCGTTAGGCAGAGCACCAGGGTACCGTGGTTGAGACTTATGGTATGTTATTGGGTAACCCTGTCACTATCCTATTTGATTCATAAGCATCTGACTCCTTCATTTCTTCATCTGTAGTGTCACGTTGCAGACTAGGGGTCATAAGGCAAGCCGATAGGTGGCAGGTCAAGTTAGCAATTGGTGTGAAACTTACATCACATTCTGTAGTACCTGACTGTAGGTTGGAGATTGGACCACTCCTTACTACCTTGGATCTTCAAGTTATACCATTGGGATCCTATGATGTTGTCTTAGGTATGGATTGGTTAGAGGCTCACCGAGTAGTTATTGATTGTCGACGTAAGTCGATTCGGTGCATTAATGCATCTGGTGGTGAGGTGGATATTATAAGAGTTCAGAGACCGATATCTTTGAGGATTATCTTAGCTATGCAGTTGAGGAGATGTGTTCACCATGGATGTCAGTTGTTTGCAGTTATAGTTGAGGATTTGGGGTTAGGAGATGGAGAGGAGAAGGTATCTCTTGATAGTCATCCCGTTCTTCAAGAGTTCTCAGATGTCTTTCCAAATGACATTCCAGGGATGCCACTGCAGAGAGATATAGATTTTAAAATTGACTTAGTACCTGGATCAGAGCCTATTTCATGAGCTCCCTACCATATGACTACTCACGAGCTGAAAGAGCTTCATTTGTAGTCAGAGGAGTTGTTAGAGAAGGGTTTTATTCATCCTAGTGTTTCTCCTTGGGGAGCACCTATCATCTTCGTGAAGAAGAAGGATAGTTCACTTCGGTTATGCATTGATTACCGACAGTTGAACAAAGTGACAATCAAGAATCGTTATCCACTTCCCAGAATTGATGACTTGTTTGACCAGGTCAAGGGTGCTACCATATTTTTGAGGATAGACCTTAAGTCAGGATACCATCAGCTCCGTATTTTTGACTCAGATATCCATAAGATGGCGTTTCAGACGTGGTATGGTCACTATGAGTTTACTATGGTACCATTCGGGTTGACGAATGCGCCATCTGTGTTCATGAGTTTGATGAATGGATTATTCCGCACATACATTGATAGGTTTGTTCTTGTGTTCCTAGATGATATATTGATATATTCCAGGATAGTACAGGAACATGAGGAGCATTTGCGACAGGTATTGCAGTGTCTTCGAGATAACCAACTATATGCCAACTTGTCGAAGTGCGAATTCTTTAAGACTGAGATCAAGTATCTTGGTCATGTGATCTCAGGGGAGGGTATATCTGTGGATCCTTCAAAGATCCAAGCTATCCTAGATTGTCCTGCGCCCACAAATGTGGCAGAGATCCGTAGTTTTATGGGGCTTGCAGGATATTACAAGAGGTTTGTTCAAATCTTTTCTAGGATAGGTCATCCTATCGCTTCTCTTCAGAGGAAAGGGAAGAGGTTTGGATGGTCAGAGTAGTGTGAGTCAGATTTTCAAGTTCTTAAGGACAAGCTGACCAGTGCACCGATTTTAGCGATACCTGATCCCACAGGAGATTTTGTAGTTTGTACAGACGCATCCTTAAAGGGCTTAGGAGCAGTCTTGATGCAGGAGGGTCGAGTTATAGCTTATGACTCGCAGAAGCTTAAGGATCATGAACTGAATTATCCCACACATGATCTTGAGTTAGCAGCTATAGTCCATGCATTGACCAGATGGAGACACTTTCTTCTCGGGCATAGATTTGAGCTACATAGTGATCACAGGAGCCTTCAGTACATTTTCACTCAGCTGAACCTTAACACTAGACAAAGGCGTTGGATGGAGTTTCTCTATGAGTATGACTTCGAGGTGAAGTATATTCTGGGAAAAGAAAACATCGTAGTTGATGCACTCAGTAGACGTAGGCACGAGATATCCTAGTTGACTCTTATAGTGGATTTCTGGAGTCGGATTCTTGCTACTCTTCCAGCGGACAATTGCTATCAGGATGTGAGGGCAGAGATTGAGACAGGCAGACCTCTAGAGGGCAGGTTCACAGGTTATTCACTTGAGGCAGATGGTTTACTGAGGCATTTAGAGTGTATTTACGTTCCTTTAGCAGGTGACCTTCGCACTTTGGTTTTGACCGAGGCACATCGTGCACCATATTCAGCCCATCTTGGGGTGAAGAAGATGCATGCAGATCTACATCAGTTGTATTTCTAGCCAGGGATGAAACAGGATATTACAGATTTTGTGGCGAGATGTTTGGAGTGTCAGTGGGTGAAGGCTGAACACCAACAACCAGCGGGGCTTCTACAGCCACACCTTGTACTTGAGTGGAAATGGGATATTATCTCGTTGGACTTCACTGTTGGTTTACCCAACTCCTCGCAACGACATGATGCCATTATGGTGATGGTTGATAGGTTGATGAAGGTAGCACACTTCTCACCTATGCAGTCCTCCTATAATGTGTCATTCGTTGCTAGAGTGTTCATGGAGGATATTGTGAGGTTGCATGGTATTCCGCATCAGATTATTTCTGACAGGGATCTAGTGTTTACCTCAGCTCTTTGGACATCATTACAACATGCGATGGGGACACATTTGAGCTTCAGTTCAGCATACCACCTGGAGACAGATGGACAAACTGAGAGGGTTAATCAAATCCTCGAAGACATGTTATGCATGTATGTTATGGACCAACAAACACGATGGGAGGATTATCTCTATCTTGTAGAGTTTGCATATAACAATAGTTTCCAGAGTTCCATTGGCATGGCACCTTTTCAGGATTTGTATGGGCGTCCTTGTCGTATTCCTCTGAGTTGGGATTGACTTGAGGACAGAGTATTATTGTGTTTGGAGATGTTGCAGGACATGGAGTAGAAGGTGGATCAGATTAGAGAGCACCTGGTAGCAGTACAGGATAGAGAGAAGAAGAATGTGGATGCACTAGAGTGGGTCGTCATTTTTCTGTCGGTGATAGAGTATTCTTGCGGGTGCATCCACGAAAGAGTCCAATCTGATATGGAAAGGGTTCTAAGTTGGCGCCTCGCTTTGTCAAACCTTTCGAGATACTCAAAAAGATTGGTCCAGTTGCTTACCGGCTTGCTTTGTCGCCCAATCTTGCACGTATTCATGACGTTTTCCATGTTTCAGTTCTTCAGCCTTATCATCCAGATGTTTCTCACATCCTTGATTGGAATTCATTGCAGGTAGAGGACAGGTAGCTGGCTTTGGAGCATGTGGACGTAACGGAGTGCAGAACGCTCGCTCTTCAAGGGCGAGATATTGATCAGGTCAGAGTTTAGTGGGATCCTAGGGATGATGCTTCGTCCACCTGGGAGGATGCAGTTAGGATGAGGGAGTTGTATCCCTACTTGTTTGCAGGCTTCCAGGAGTAAGCTTGGTCCTTGGGGGGAGAATGTAGTACCCCGCCATTTTGCTTCTTGTTCGGTTTTCTTTATGCTTTGTTGGTTGCAGCTACTTTTATACTAGACACACCTTGTTCTTTGTGTTTTGATTGCTACTTATTGAGCGACGAACTATTATTGTGTGATGTGTTTATTTGATGATTGTTTTACATGTTTTAATGGTGTAATGATGTTAGTAGTTGTAACATGAGAATTTTATATAAGTTTATTGAGTAAGATGTAAATTTCAGTCTTGATGAGTGTATTGGTGAAGGGGACGGGTTCATATCTCTCGCTTGCGAGTGCCCTGCGAATCCGTGATTTCTTCTTCACGGTGTGTATTATATGCTGGTTATGTTATATGATGTTGTTTACTTGGTTTTCAGGTTGCAGGTACATGACATCGACTCCACCTAGTTTCACAGGTTTGAGCGTGTTGATCCAATGGTTAAGTTGAATGAGAGATAGTAGCTAGGTGACTTGTGTCAAGTCTACACCCTAGCCTTAGTGTGTCGTTAGTTTTGTTTATTGAGTCATAGTTTACCTTATTTTAATGTTTTGGTTTCTAAAAGGTGCTTGTTTATTAAATGAATTTTTAGAATAATTGCATTGGTTAAAGTGGTGATCAATTAAAATTAATATAAAAATTATGTTTAGAAGTTATATTTAAATTTATTAATAAAATTTAATTTAATCTAATTTAATTTATTTAATTAATTAAATTTAGTCCCAAAAGGATTGAATTTATTTATTAAATAATTAAAATTAATTAATTAAGTTTTATGTGGTTTATATTATATAAAAAGCAAAAAAATTTGAAATTTATTTGAAATTGCATTTTAAAAGGGAAGTTAGTTTTCAAAATGTGGGAGTTAATTAGTATTAAGATATTTTTAATTTTTAATATTGCATAAAAAGTGGATTTGGTTGTTGAGGATATTTTTTATTTATGCCACAAGTGCATGTTTAATTAATAAGAAGAATTGGTTGCAAATTCATTCACAGAGAGAATTTTGGAGAGAAAAAGCTTCTTTACGTTTGAGAGGATATTTTTTGAAAAAATTGCACAGAGAATTGTTTGAAGAAATTTTTGGCTATAGAATTTATTTGGGAATATTCTATTGATATTGGTTGGGCTTTTGGATTGTTTGCTTGCTTGGATTCACAGCACAGTTGAAGAGAAATTGTGAGATCTTTGGAGGAGGCTCTTCAAAAAAAAATCTTCTTTGCTTGTAGCTTCAATACCAAGTTTTATTCTGTGATTTACTTTTCTTGTTTGTTAGTTTGAATCTTGTAGTGAATAAAGAATTGTTGGTAAATCCTTTTAGGATTAGAGATTGCTCTTTGAGATTGAAATTAAATATTTAGATTTTGGAAGTTTTGTTTTCCTATGATAATTCCTCAGGGAATTTGTAAAAATATACTGTAGAATTTGACTTATTGAAGAAATTGTAGTATTGTTTGTTAAATCAAACCATAGATTGTACAACACATTTAGATTTTTGTAGGAAATTTAAATCCCTATAGAAAATAATGAGATTTATTTTAAAAATAAAACCTCTGTAGAAAACTTACAATGGAGAAATCTAGATCCCTATTTGTTTTCCTATTTTTGTATTGTTATGAATTTGAAGAAATGGTTTAATAAATTAATTTTTAAACCTCTCTGAATTTAAGAAGGTTCCCTGGAAAATTTTATTTTCCTGTAGGTGGATATTTTTATTTATTTTAGTCAACTTTTCCAGTAAAAATAATTCTATGTAAATATATATATATATTTATATATTATATGTATTATACCCTTGTAAATATATATACATATAAAATATAAATATATATATTTGTTATGAAATTGAGGATTTAATTTATTTATTTTTATTTTTTTGTTGAAAATCGCCATACGTGAATTTTATCTAGTCGTTCTCTATGCGAATTTTCGCACTTTATATAGTGGAAGGATTTTTATTATTAAAAAAAAAAATTAGTACACTTTTATTGTGAATTGAAACTTCCTCTAGGGTTGCGTGGTGGGGCATTACACAATGCACACTCACACACCAAGGGTATATACACATAAGAAAATGAAACTCTAGAAACATGTGATAATGGTGCACACAAAAACCATTGAATAGGTTGAATACTTACACGACCATACTAATATGATAATATACAAATGATAGATAGAGGAGATAGAGTATTCCCTATATTGATGATAGTGTACATGAATCCTATCATTAACACACAAAAAAGATAAGATACAATTACTTAGGAATGGAAACATAAAAATATATGATTGATCTTCAACTCATTCTAGCAAAAAGAATACTTCCATGTATAAGGCTTAAAATACAACACCCATTTTAGTCACATTCATCATTGAATTTTAACTTTAAGCATAATATTTATCAATTTCAGATCCAACAATTTCATACTTTCAATTTTCAACATTAAGAACCATTACATATCATACTTTATGTTCTATATTACTTATCAATTAAACATTGTAATTAAATATGATCCAATTTGAAACCAATTTACAAACATGTTCTATTTCCAATCATTAAACAATGTGAATTATAATTTACATATATATCCCTCTAATCAAATAATATATAATTGCTATTATAATCTTACAATATATCCCTCAACATATATATGGCAATGTATAAATAATCATTACAATGTAAATTAAACTATATAATCAAATTATATTGTTACCTTAGCTTGAAATGAAAAACTACTAAAAATATATATTAAAGTTTCTCTAAGCTCTTCCAACTACATCTCTATTATCCAAATCATGACCAATAATGATTAGCAAGTACCATACATCTATGAAGATCCTTAAGGTGTATCCCAATAGACAATAGGTGACCAAATGAGGAATCACACACACTCATAGCATAAAAAGTAGGTTTAGAAAATAAAAATAAATCATATGAATTTCTTAGAACATAAATGGAATACACCATCATGTAATTACTAAAGGAAAGAGATTGATAGTCCCAACCCAATTGAATGGCATAACTAATCCTCACTACTACATGTGCTAAGGAAACCTAATTTACGGATTACCCTTAGGAAGGAGGCATATGGGGTTTAATAGTATACACAAATATTAAACATAAACCTTGTCACTTCATTTAAATACATATTATTCTTCAAAATAAAACACATAAATAATCCTATATTTAATTAGAAAAAATATAGCTTTCAAAGTTTGATTACCTTGTGGAACTATGCAAGGTCTCCCAAAGTGCACTTGCAATATGGAATTGTATAGGGACTTTGAATATCCTTTTGCACTATAAAATTGCACTAGAAATTCCAATGTTCTATTAATTGATTTCTTATTAATGCAACTATTATTAAAATATATTATTTTCAATTTTTTTTATAAATCTATTTACAAATTAATTTTATTGAAATATTTATCTTAAATCACAAATAAAAATTAAATATATTTAAATATACTATTTTCCTAATTTCTACAAAAATACATCACAACATAATATATTAAGGAAGAGTTGTCAAAAGAGGTTGTGGTAGCAAATGCGATCAAGCAGTATGACCTTTTCAAAGGCAAAGGTTTCATAGGTGGCTTATTTTCTTGTAGATATCTCAAGTATTAGCTTTACTTTGTTGTAGTGTATGATGGTTTCAAGCTAGTCATGGAAATGCAAAATGTCAACTTCCTTAACAAGTCAATTGATCGCAATATGAAAGAAATTGGTGAATGATTTGTAGTAAGAATCAAAGAGGTATATTTTGCAATCTCCTTCCTCTTGGCACATGTTCAACATGCTCTAGTCTCAAGAGCTCTATCACCATCTCCTCTAGATCAACAGGGGGAAAACTCAGTTGATATATTTCCAATGGAAGAATGATAATGTATGCCAAATTTTGGCCTAGCTTACTTTGCTTTATCAAGAATGTATCTGAACTTTATAGTTTTTGTAGTAAATTTTGTGGAGATCATAAGCCACTATATCTACCACAACAAAAGGATTGTAAAGGTTATCTGCTAGATACTAGCTATCCCAAGTTGATATGTCTGTAATCAATCTCATATTATAATATAATATATATAGGCTCAATGCCTTTTGTCAAAAAAATAATAATTTTCATTTTAATTCATTTTTTTTTATTTCTAAAATAAAAACATTTTTTATCATACTAATTAATTCATTTTTAAATACTATTCTATGAACTCATAAATTAAGTAGGCATTATAAATTTATGTATTTTTTATCAATTAATTATAAATTAACTAACTCAATCATTACAACTTCACATAATAAAATCATAGGTTTGTGGTACTTCAAATACCAATACTTAATTCACCTTTCCCAACACATGTTCAATCCTATCAACATCACATATTGATACAAAATACCTTAGTAAAACATAGATAATCACACTATTTAATTATTGAAATTTCAAATAAACCATAAATATTTATTGAAATCTATCTATTTAAAAAGGGTCAAGAGTGAAGGATGATATCATTCCCCATAGAATTAATGGCATCTTAAGCATTCCACAACATATCACATTTAAACACATGTATTTGATATATTATTGAATAATTCATTGTTTAATAGCTATACAATTGTATGTATTTATGAGATTATTTTATTAATGGAATTCACGTTATGATTACTTTGTGCATCTTTATATTTATGATTGTGGGATATGTTTGTAATTATTATTAAAAGTAAGAAAAAATTCTAATTATATTTTGGGGTATATTACAGAGACTTGTGTTTGACTCAAAGACCAATCCTTTCTTCAATAAAATCCTAACATTTATAGAAAATAAATTTACTCTAAAGTGTACATACTACTAATAGTTGTTTCAATCCATATAATTATATTACCTTGCAATAAGGAGAAAGATTTGCTAACTTTTTTTTTCTTTTATAGTCATCCCCACACAATAAACTATCTAATTTTGAACTCCAAAAAAATAATATAAAATATTTGATTCAAACTCAAATCATCATCAATAACTAATTCACATAAAGCCATTATTTTTAATATTATATACTAAAGAGAAACAAAATACATCTCTTTTTAACCCTTTTGATAAAAAAATTAATATATAAAAATACTTTATTATACTTTTATGTAAATATATATATATTGTTTTAAAACTTTACTTTTAGTGTATAGCTATAAAGCATTCAAAGTGAATAAACATATTTATGCTTTTGGATTTAGAACTTACCTTTTCCCTACCAACATTAAAAAAACGTCCAACCTCCCAAAGAAAACAAACTAAAATGTTGGGTGTAAAACATAACATGAAAATAACATTGCACTTTACACACCCATGGCTTCTAGTTTTAGTCTATAAAGTTTAGATGGTCAAATTTATGGTGGATGCCATATTCCTCTAGGTAGTCTTTGTTTAAGCCCTTTAATGTTCATACATAGAAAATTAAAATATATCAAACACCCCAAAAAATGACTTAATAATTTGAACCATATTAAAATATACTAATTCATGAAGCAAAATGTCAATATCAATGGATTCGTTTAATTTATTATTTAAATTTAATAATATTATGTTTGATAAATTATATTTTATTTAAATAAATTAATGATTAAAAATATTATAAAAGAGGTGTGCTAAATCAATGGTTCAAAATGATGGTAGATAATTTAAACTATAAGGGTTCAATTTTGATTGTGTATGGTCTTCATTTAGTCACTATGAGATACAAATATGTCATATATATACATTTTCCCTTATAAAATTTGTACTCACTGATAACTTTTTTTAATCCATTGTGCTACCCTCTTTTGGCACTAAATTCTTTTGAAAGAGCTTTATTACCTACAAGGTAAGCTTTCTTGCCCTACTTAAAATATGCTTTTTAACATTGACATATTTTGAGATTTCTCTCTTAGATATAAATATGTGGTTGCCACTATTTCTCTAGTTGCAAATCATAGTTGTCAAGTTTGCCTTAAATTACTAAAACCATGTATCTTGTTTTCATTCATCACTCTAATATTTTCTGCAAAATATCTTGTAAACACTTGAGATTTTTCACGAAATCCTATATTAATATTTATTGAACCATTTCTTCCATATTTTTATTACCTTGAATGCTCGAATTCATTTCTCTAACGATTGCAGCATAATGAGTGGTAGATATAGAATTATCTTTAACACTCGACCCACTAAAGAATAACATATTCCCCTTTCTTTTTTATCAGATTTTTATTCTTTCCCTCTTCCACATCAATATACCAAGCAACTTTCAAGTTTAAATGGGGAAAGAGCACTCTAGTAGGTGCTACTTGGTAACTTAGAGAATCTATCAAAGCCATAATGATTTTATGACATATCTCCCAAATAGTATCATAATTATCATGAAAGAATTTCTCTAAATGGTATATAAGTGACCATCTCTCATCACCAATTTTTTTCTTAACATTCCTCATTAAATGTTATCTATATTATAACTTGTTCAATTTTTCTAGTTATTCTCTAGGTACAAATTTTTGAATGACTTTTATCTCTAGAACTTCTTCCTCAAGACTATCATCATCACACCAACCTTTCAAAATGATATTTAACATTAACCTTGGTTTTACATTTCACTAAACTATGTTCCCTTGCACTCAATGGTCTATGGTGAATTCCTTGATCCATATTTGTAATATTTTTTTGAAACAATTGGCTAGTAGATTTAGATGCATAATATATATGTTATAATCAGTTTCCCTCAACGAATACCTCATGCATAACATGTTGTTAATAATGTATGATATCATTAGCATCCACCTTATTAAGGCTACCAAGTGTGCATCTTTCTTATTACTATCCTCTTGTTTAAAATAGACTTTTCATACAACATTACTACCAATTAAAAATCACATTTTTAAATTGTTTTTATCTATATGTATTTTATTTGAATGGAACTCGATGCACCCTTGTGACATATTGGTGAGATAAATTTCTTTCATGATGATTCTTTGTGTACATATCATCATCTCTCACACCTATTATGTTAATAAATACTTGGGTAAAAGATTGACCCTACCCATTTAATAGTTTGTTTTATTTGGCCTCAATTAAACCCCTATAACATTCTATATTAGCTTCTCACACATTTATTAAAATATTGAATCCCTTTAATCCTTCCCTAATTATGTTTACTTCTTTCATACTTCTACGTGGTGTCATTATAATACACTATGAGTCATTTGAGGGTAGTTAGTAATAAAGAATTGAGAACATGTAACAATTGCATGTGGTAAAAAAATGGCCCCACCACACAATTACCCTATCTTAATAAATAAATAAAAATTTATACATTTAACCTTTGCATTTTTTTACCCTATCCCACCACCATTCCTATAAAAGATAATTATGGCCCATAATGAATTTGATAATTTATTGAAACTAATTTATAATGAGGGCCTGGTAAAGTGGATTTACTCTTCAATGATGGATAAATAAGAACATGCTAAAATAAACACAATAGAGCTTGAATATCTCTCCACCTACAAATTTATTTTTATAATTAGGGAGCCCTACCAATGTTACTTGTAGAAATCAAATCAATGCAACATTTGACTTTGGGCATTAATACATGACCCTCCATCAAAAATAAGAGCCAAATACATAAAACTAGAATATGGAAATAAAACCAAGACACTTAACTAGAAGTAAGCACTTAAGTATTTGATTTAATCAAACAATTTTCTAACTTAATCGAAAGATAAGAATAGGCCTTCATCATATACAAACATTGGCACATTATAGATCATAATAATTTATCCTTTAGATAAATAATATTAGCCAAACATTATCATCAGACTATAACTTTTAATTTGCATTAGTTATAGAAACACTTACACACTTCAAGTTTATCATATGATCTCAAACGAGAAATATATAGTCATCCTATATTAAAAAAAAACTCTCATAAACCATTTTACAATGATAAATACTACTATTGATGTTTTAAATAATGAATGGATAAAACTAAATTGTGTCATAGCTTATAACAAATTTTCAATCATAATCAAACTTCTATTACATACGCTACACCACTCTAGAAGAGTTGACTTATGACACAAGTATATTAAATTAGTAATACCATGTACACATAAATAGATTTCACTAAGGAAAACATCCAACTACATATTTCGAGGAAAAAATATAATATACCAACCACTTTTTACCTTTAACCATTTTTATTATTTTTATGTCATCATCAATCTACTAAATGGAGTAGAGAGGATATTATGGACTTGATTTTGCACCATCCAAAATATCAACATAGATCCCATATGCACCATTACAATTGTTGAAAGGTGTGCGCCCTTGGTCTCCTTGTGTTGTGCAACGTAGTGCTCAAGTTTGTGACATGGATTAACTGCCTCTCGTTGATTCATTAACCCTAGCGGTTGTATCTGGCATTAACAGGTCCATATTTTGGTACAATGACAACCATCTATGCAACAATTGATATTAGAGCCTGGGTCACGAGTTTGAACCCCGCACTTGCACTGGGGGGATTGTTGCAAGGTGTGCGCCCTTGGTCTCCTTGTGTTATGTGACACAACACTCGGGTTCATGACATGGATTAAATACCTCCCATGGATTTATTAACTCTAGCAGTTGTATCAAGCATTAATAAGTTGATCTTTTGGTGCAATGGGGTGATCCCACAAAACCGGTTTACAATTTTTGGCCAAACTGGACATTGAACTAAATTTTTTTAACTAAATCTTCACTTTCGAGCACCTATAACGGTTGTACCGTGAGGAATTTTAAGATGATGCAAACTAGTGATTTCTGACATTTTGTCTATAGATTCTAAATATATTTTTTTCAAAAAAAATGGAATCATATTGCTCTTCTTTTTCTATCTCCTTCGACAACTAGTTTTCAACAATAAACACCATTTTAAAGAGTGGTGTTACTAGCTAACACATAACTTTTTTTCTATCAAGGATAAAATTCTATTTTTTTGAATTTAAATTTGTAACTATGATATATAGTGCATGGAATTGGTTTCATAGCATTTCATTGATTATTTTTTCTTAATTAAGTTTCAAAGTCAAACCAGTTACCGTTTAGACATGATTTACTGGCTAGACATAACCTTTTTTGTATGTGTCGAAATTCTTTTTTTTTGTTGGATCAAGGACATCAATATCTAGTGCATAGTATTTTTTAGATTTTTTTTTATAATATTCTGTTCTTCCACATGTGTAGAACATAGAGCTTGATTTTTGGTGAAAACCCCACATTCACAAAATTAAAAAAATATATATATATATATATTTATATATATAATAATCAAATTAAATATATTGAAAATTATACTTTCTGGGAAGCTTATAATAAGGACTACATACTTACAAAAAATAAATTTTAAATGAATTCATTTGATCCCCTAAAAGGTAAATCAAAAGTGGTTTTTTATCAACATTTTGATAGGTGTAAAGGAGACTCTGTTATAGGTATAGTTTAAAACTAGTGGGGTTCTATCCAAGGGGGTTTGATCTAAGGTGGTTTGATCAAAGCCCTTTCAATTGTAATCCTTTAAATGTACCTTTTTAAGGCTTAAGTCATTATATTTTCTAAAAATATGTGATTTTTTCAAAAATTAGGATGTCCCAAAAAGTTTAAACCACTATTGTGGGATCACCCAATGGCAACCTTTTGTGCAAAAAAAAACTAGGTGAGACCCTACCCTTCATATATGGGTCAATCAAGAGAACCAAATATGGATAAACTAAGGAAAACAATATAGGAGACTTCTAAAACCAACAAAAGTCTCATCAAGCATAATTACTTGGTCAAGGATTTTAAAAATATTACATATATAGCATACATCTCTACTAGATGGATAGATACCCCTAAATAAGATTACTTCCTAAGGTATATTAACTCTACATAATAATGTGACACATTACAATGCACCAAAATAGGATAATAGTGCAAAATCCCTAAATATTTGGAGATGGAAACAAGCCTTTGAATATGAATACATGATTAAAAACCTCTCCTATGGAAAAAAATATATATTATTAGTAGTGGAATGAATTGGTGATGAGAGAGAAGGTATGGGTCCCATACAATTACAACCTACTCTATATTAATATTTTAATCTTGTATAGACTAGGAGAATGGGAAAAAATATCCTCCACAAATTAAAATAAGGTAATATAAAACAAATTACAAGCATAATCCTCTCAAGGAATGAAACTTTCCAATTTCTAATCGATCATAAGGGGTGGGTATGCCACCCTTTCCAAGGAAAAATCCCCAAATAAGGAATATAATAGTCACCTAGTCAAATTTGATACAGACACATAAAAATACCAATCATATAACTAAGAACAAATCTATTATATTACAAATGCCTTCACATTATCCTCAAACTTATCACTAAAGTGGATAAGAAGAAATAATATCATTATAAAATTAACCTAGAATAATTCAAATGCTTAGTTTACATGACAATAATTCTAATATCAGGAGTGGTAATTAATGATCAAAATAATATTCTAACTAAAGGTACTTATACCAATCATTATAGTAGTAAATATTTTTTGTTAGTCCAAGGTATCCCCATGACTCAGCCCAGCAACACACGTTTCCCATTATGGGATGAGCTAAGGCAAGACTAATCCCCGAAGATGGGTGATCCCACAATAGTGGTTTACAGTTTTTGGGCAAACTAGACAATGAAATTATTATTTTTAACTAAATCTTCACATTCAGGAACCTATAGTGGCTAAACCATGAGGAATTTGTAGATGATGCGAACTAGAGTCTCATCACATTTTGTCTGTAGATTCTAAAAATATTTTTTTCATTTTTTTTGGAATAATATTGCACTTCTTTTTCCATCTCCCATGAAAACTGGTTTTTTTCAGAAAGCAACATTTTTAAAAAGTGATGCTCACCATATACAACATAAATTTTTTTGTATAAAAGATAAAATTCTAATTTTTTCGAATTTAGATTTGTAACTATGATATCTAGCACTTTCATTTGGTCTCATATTTTTTTATTGAATATTGTTTCCTTAATAGAGTTTTGAAGTCAAACCAATTGCAATTCAGACATAGGCGGACTGTATACAACATAACTTGTTTTGTATGTATCGAAATTCAATTTTATTTTTTTTAATGGATCAAGGACATCAATACCCAGCACAAGCATATTTTAAGAAAATTATTTTGATAATTTTCTATTTTTTCACATGTGCAAAACAAAGAGCTTGATTTTCGGTGAAAAACCTATGTTTAATAAAACTAAAAAAACACATACATAATAAAACCAAAACATATTAAAAATATATTTGTGGGATAGCTCATTTTGAGGACTACCATAATCATTTGAAATAAATTTGAAATGAATTCATTTGATGCCCCAAAAGGTAAATCAAAAGTGATTTTTTATCAACATTTTGATAGGTGTAAAGGAGACTCATTTATAGGTATAATTTAAAACTAGTGAGGTTCTATCCAAGGGGATTTGATCTAAGGTGGTTTGATCAAACCCTCTTCAATTGGAATCCTTAAAATGGAAATTTTAAAGGCTTAAATCATTATATTTTCTAAAAATGAGTGATTTCAGTAAAAATCAGTTCCTCTCAGAAATTGTAAACCAGCTTTGTGGGATCACCCAGATGTACCAAATCGCCTATAAGCCAGGTGCATCGGTTGATTCTGGGCCTCAAAGTCAAACCTGAGACCAATGGGGAGAAAACCCACGGCCCAAGTCAACTCCACTACCCATCTAGGCTTATTCTAGTAAAAAATTTATTTAATTATTTTAGTTACAATTATCACCATACCATTAGTGTGCCTTGTTATAAAATTATTCATATTATATTTATAACTATACAAAATAATAATATTAGCTCCTTCTAACCAAAAATATCAACCATCCAACTCATCATGGTGGTAAAGTCAAATTCTATAGTCCATTTACCTCTATTTCCTATAAGGTTCACTACATCGTTGTCACCTTGAAACCATCTATAACCACTGTCTATCCTTGTGAGTTTATCACCACACAAGTCTTTGACAATATTTCTCCCTACTAGTTTAGGCATGTTGCTTTATATGAATTGATTTTTATCTCATCATGGATACACCAAAAAGTCATACCAATACATATATTAATATATGGAAGTTTTTTTGTATTCAAATGAAATCTCATCATGTTTTCACATTGGTTTAGTCCCTATACATGTGTATCATACATTGATCAAGGAGTAGACAATAAACATAGTCCTATCAATGAAAATGTATGTCTCTTGGTACATATTCATGCTTCCATCAATCAATAATTGATGTTTGGGTGAAACTAATTTTATCATGTTTCATGTCAAGGAACCCCAATGGCAATTAGTAATCTCAATGACATGATTTTTTAACTATTTTCTACCTAGGTAGACCTCCTAGTTTTAACCATCTTAAAGGAGCATCAAACAAAATATGTTAGATATATAGCATAGGGATTTACAATCATAAAAACTATTTATTCATGTGATACCAAGCTCTATCTAATTAACATTATGACCTTCATACACTAACATAGACAACAACTTAAAATACCCTTAAATTATAAGGATGGGGTGCTCATTTTGATTACCTAGTTACAACAAAAATTCATGTTTCATCAAATATTTAGATTATATACATTTGATTAAAATCCCAACAAATTATCTTATGTTTCAAAGGATTATTTTATATACCATCAAAATCTATTCAAGTGTCACTTGTGCAACAGACCTACATTCATAATAGTTCAACTTCCTTGAATTTTTTTCTCTAGGGTTATACATAGTTTTTTATTTTAATAGGAACAAAAAATAATAAACCTACTATCAAGGTAAATGAATATTCATGTCAAATATATTGAGTCAAACACATTTTTTATAAATTTATTGAATAGAAGTTTGCATACATTGACTCACAACATTAAAGATTGAAATCATACTATAACAAAGAATATTTCCTTCAAACCATTCGCTTTCATTCAATGTAATAAAGAAAAATAAAAGTTTAATATTTATACCATGTTAGATTTTTATATGGATAGAAGGACCCATTTAAAGGAACCAACATAGTGCATCAATCTCTTCTCCCTACTTCTTAATATTCTTTTATTATCTTTCCAACTTATTACATTATTAGTTGAATTGTCTGATGTATATTGATCAAAAACTCTAGAAGCAGATCTTCTACTTGAAGTACCTACTCTTTCATTATTTCTTGGGTTATGTAAAGGTGACTTGAATTTTTGGATTTCCATTTTTATTTTTACCTTCTAATATCAGTAGAACTAGATTCAAGCATTTCTTGACCTCCAGAGTGTTGATCTTTTTCCATTATTTATCTTCTAACATTAACTTATGGATCTTCCTTGACATATTCACCACTCCTTGATGGAGAAAATAATCAAAATCACCAAACTTCTAATTTCAAACCAAAGATCAATACTTTAATGGTTGCACTATGATCACTAAGAAACATAGGTCTTCAAATTGATTATTGATTTATCTTATCCCTAGAAATAGTGCTAATTTGCTATAGGCCTCGAATCCCTAAGGTTTAATAATCTTCCAAGTGCCATGGGTCTCAAACCTACGAAGATCACCACAAAATTATCTTTGGGTTGGGTAGCTAAGGACCAATTGATGAGGTGAGTAAGACCACCTTCACATATGGATTTGCATGACCAAGGTGGGTTTCCTTGAGGTTCTTGATGATGATTAAAAGACTTAAATATTCCCTTACAATAAACTATACCCATTACACATTGTATCCCAATATTGGTGTCGCAATATATATGTGTTATTTTAGATATGTAGGGAGCACCTTGCTAAATAGATGTTTTTCATAATGTATGATAATGAATGTATGATAACCGATTTTTAACTATGACAAGCATTCAGACAAGACAACAAAACATACACACTAATGAAAATTAAAAATATTCTGATTATTCAATTTTTTGAGTGTGTTGAGGATGTTAGAAGAGAATTTCAACTACAAATTGATGCCTTTATCTAATTAGGAAACAAAGTCTATGTGTTTAAAATCAACTTGAGATAATTGAAACCAAGGTGATACAAATTCATCAATACATCACAAAAGGCTAAGTTTTCCAATATGCAAAAGCAAGCTAGAATCTACACATACATTCAAGAAGACCATAAATAGTTGCAAAACATTGAGTGAGTTTACTCAATAATCCAAAAGTATGTATATATCTCTTTTATTATACTAAAAGATACCTTACAAAATATTTGTCAGAATTTTAAAGTCCTATAGCTAATTAAATAATAGTATACATCAAGAAATACATTACATACATGTGGAAACACTCAATGAAGGTTGATTCTTTCATTAACCAATTTATCTACAAAGGTTACAAGTGTTGTTTCAAAGTTATGAACAAACCTAGATCTTTACAATGTAAAAATATCTATACCAAGAACTAAGAGTTGAAACCATTGGTTTCCTGTGAATATCTTTCTTTAACTAGCATTGCAACTACTCCCCCTTGCAAGATATATCCTCCTCTCTAAAAAAATGGATGGAAAGGTAGATATACCCACTACAAGGAAGTCTGTAAATTGTTAGAGGATTGCACAAGGACATTGGAACCCTAGCTGCAACCTCATCCAATATCCAAAAGACATCTATCCTTTTTCAAATATGAATTGACTAATAGGAGGCACAAAAGAACATTCCTTGACCAATGCCATACATCATACATTGAATGACCTACTTGGTTGAGTGCAAGGAATCCCATGAAATCCATAGGAAATTGTAACCTAGAAATGTATTGTGCTAGAAAAGGTTCTCCAAATATAAATTAAGTATGGGCACCATACAATCTACTAAATCCAAACCAAAATACCATAGATTCCATTATGGAATGTGCTTGGATTGAGTTAGGGTAACTGCAAGGTGGTTGAGCATTAATGAAGGTAGTTGAAACATATTTTCATCACTTTTTCTTGTTTCATAAATTTGACTTGAACCAAGACATGACATAAAGGAACAAACACAACGAAGAAGTCATGACCTCACTAGGTGAAGAATAACTCAAAAACCCTCAAAAGAAATCTATGCCCCAAGAAGATGAGTTCAAATGGAACTTCATTTATCGTAAGTTCTAGATGACCACTAAACACCTACAACAACCTTCCCATAAAAAAATGACCTCCATGGAGATGTTGCAAAAATTTCATAAGTGTACCTCACCCTTTGAAAAAATGGAAATTTCACATCAGACCACCCATAAACCAATCACTCATCTTAGTGGCCTTCATCAGCCTCATGTGGGTTGGAAGGCTCCATCAAGATATTGTGGACAATCGGCCTCTAAGTGAAACATCTGAAAAAACCAATTGCAAATCTACCATGTTCAATGGATCTAGTTCGGATAGGAATTCCTGATGGTGACGTCAACAAAGATGTCATCAACATGATATAAGAAAACAGGGATAAAATGGACTTGGGAAATTCAGGAATGATGATGTCATGATGACATAAGCAAGGTGGATGATGTTATCATGTTGTCATCCAAGTACAATTGTGAGAAAATGAGGTGGATCAAGCTTGCAAAAAATATTATCAGAACTAGATGAATAAATCTAAGAAGGTGAAGTATAGATGGAAGCGGAAAGTTCACAAAAGGAATGGTGTGGAGAAAATGAAGTAAACCAAACAATTGCATATGAAAAGAGAATTTCACATGAAAATGTCCATAGAAGAGAAGATGATGTCATGAGGGCAAGTTCGAGAATATGGGTTATATCGACCCGCAAAAATTTTACTTATCCAACTTTAAAATAACTGTGATTGTGAGAAAAAAGGTTTGCAAATGGAAAATGCAAGAAATCCATCTAGATGTGGAACAAACCAATTCACATGGGAAATTCGACAAGATTAAATCAGGTGAATTTTCTTGACAAGATGAATATCCCAACTAAACTAGACAAATGCTAAAAAAGAGGAAGTTCAAATGGATGATGGGTTTTTGCAAATCTAGCACTTAGTCAATTTTGAAGGGAAAAACAGGCATGGATCAAGAGACCCAATAGTGCAGAATACATTCCCTTAACACTAATACAACAGAGGAGTAAAGCATAAACCAGTTCCAATAGCTTCACAAACTACTTGAGATGAAAACATGCAAGTAAAATAAATATTACACAAAGAAGAGCATTCACAGTTGACACAAGATATACATGGGAAAACCTTTTCAAGTAAAAAACCCACCACACAAAGTCCAGACTAATTGTATTACAGTAACTAAATGGTTACATACAATTTACAGTCATCTCTGTTCAGCTCACAACATCACTTCTCGAATTCTCACTGTTACAATGTTGTCTCACACAACATACAGTTCAAAAAAAACAAAAGCCTTCTTTTTTTTCACCTCATGCCACCACATACTTGACTTACATTAGTCTTACATTGCAATCAATTCGGTCAGACAACTTTCGATCACAAAGTACAATTAACACTGAACAAATCGCACCAATGATCTGCAAATGTCAATCTTCCTGCATCGAGCCACCCAGGCCATAACTGCCATTACCCAAATCGATTTCTATTACGCCACCCTGAGTAGACTTGCAATAACTACTGCTGAGACTTTTGGCCTCTAGCCAATAATCGCATGACACTGAGCCACGTGTCCACACCTTATTCGTTGCCGAGCTCATCAAGCTCTTCACAGCCTTTACCGCGCTACCGCGGCCTCCTCGTGATCACCTTGTGGTATGGCGGTAGGCAGTCAAAGGGACCGCTGACGATCTTACCACGCTATCGCGGGGGCCGACAGGCCACCCCACGGTAGGGTGGTAACTGTCAGTCTGACCGCTGGCGATATTACCATGGCCACCATGGTCAGCCCTTTGGCTAACCGCGGTACCGCGGTAACCACCAGGCCAAGCCGCAGGCGGCTTACCGCGGCCGCCGCGGTCAACCCTTTGGCTGGCCACGGTACCACAGTAACCGCCAGGCCAAGTCGCAGGTGGCCAGTCACTTGACTGGCCGCGGTATGGCGGTAACCGCCAAGCCAGCCACAGGCGGCATACCATGGCCACCGCAGTCAATCACTTGACTGGCCGCGGTATGGCGGTAACTGTCAGAAACAAATTTATCCGCCGCGGTATAGTGGTAAAGGCCGAAATAAAAAAAAATTCACGCCAAGACACGAAGGGTGGGGCTTCAAGTTGGAAGTTGAGACATAATTTCTCAACAATTTTTTACTACTTAAGACCTTTGTAGGAAAAACAAGTGGAACTACACATCTGCAAGGAAATAGATTGGAAGTGCACATTTTTGGGTCAAATGGAGGGGGAAAACTTGCATGAGTATAACTTTCACTCCCTAAGAAAATTTTGAAAAAAATTCAAAAAGCAACAAGACTTATTAACTAGACATTGATTTCTTTAACTAATTTCTACATTGTAACTTTATGGTATTCACTCATATTAGGATTTATTCACTAACAAAAAATACTATTTTAAAGCTATTATTATTTCCCCATAATATTTTTCTTCTTCTAATACTAATAGCTTAATTATTATTCCTATTACATGAATAAATTATAAACATTCACTACCCAATAGTTATAATCACTATAAATATAATAAAGACCAAATAGATTATTTTCCTTTCTACATTCTTTAGTTGTTTCTATTATGTCCCTTTTTCTAGTTCTTTCTACCATTTCAACTCAAGAAAATATATAAATGTTTGTTACAATTTCTCTCAAAAAATGTTTCCATTATCAAGACATATTATTTTGTCAAATATTTTCCTAAAAGGAAGAGTAAATGAGTGCTTCTTGACCTTGGAATTAATCTTATTGTCCTTCCTGAAACCAAATAAGCTAAGAATTTATTTTCTTTAGAGATTTATTGAATATATTCAACACATGGAACTCTTCTTATGCTCCAATATGCTTAAATCAAGCCCCAATATATACATGCAAAATTCCAAACCACTCATGTTTCTAATACTATGAAACACCTTGGAGAATTTAGAAAAATATTCCCAATACTACATAGTAAGCATGTCTCCCAACCTTAGATTCTAGAAATCATATTTTTTATCCGAAATAATTAGTCAAGTTAATATTTCTTGAATAATCGCACAATATATTCTCAAGACATGTTGTCCTTGATCAATATAGCTCTACATTTTTTCCAACTAGATTGTTGCTTTGTTAGTGAGTTGGAAAGTACCTGATTAAGCCTTTCATTAGTGAAAAACAAATGTGCAAAGATCAAAATATTTTGTATCCTCTCCCACCCAAGATTAAACTCTATAACCTTAAGACTATACCATTAAACTTAGTTATATGACCTTTTTAAGATCCTTAGTTAACTCAAAAACTTTGCCCTTTTTAAGCTAATTTAATATCTTTTGTTTGATACAATTTCAATTCAAGACCCGAAGATTATGATCAAAGATATTTGATATGAAAATAGAATCTGAATCTTCTATTGAACTTGAATAAGATGTTATAGGTTTAACAATTTTCTACAGTCACAATTCTAAGCATAACCATTTAATGATAGACACTTTCATTTTCATTAAAAAATGGTTCTAACAAAAGATTTATGCATACAAGTTATAAATATTTTATGTTCCATGAAAACCTTCCAAAATTTATGGATTTAAGTATTAATTATATCATGCAATTTTTAATATTTTCTATTACTATATTTAAGCTCTAACTAAAATTTATTGTTTTTATTTTTTTATTTTTTAATACTATATTTAAGCTCTTCCCTAAAAAAATACAACAATTCCATAATTTTAAATTCAATTAAGTAGACGTGATTTTAATTCTATCATATTCTTCCAAAGATTTGTTGAACAACATTAAATTGCTTCTAATTCACTTTTTTTTTCCCAATTTAATCTAAATCTAAAGGTCAAAATCAAAGTTTAATACAGAATTTTTGAAACTCTATTTTTTAAATGCAACATTAAAAAGAGTATATAAAGCATGAAAGCTATGAAGAATAGTGAGGAAGTGAAAATTGTTTTTAACTGAAGATAATAGATAAATAAAGTCAACATCAATTGATATTTACTAGATCAATTATTCTATAATAGATATTTGAAATTAAAGGTTGAATTAAAAAAAGTCCAATAAATTTTTTAAGCTCTATATCTTTATTGAAACAACTCTAATATACAAATTTATAAACTGATAATTACTATAAATTATAATAAATAAAATATAAAAAATCATAAATATAAAAAACTGTCTAAATTCAAAATACTCCTTTTTCCATCATTATTCTAAATTATACAAATAAATTAAAAAAAAAAAACCCACAACATCAAAGATATTTCAGAAAATGTATTTAATAACATAAATATAAATTAAAAAAACAGACCCACAATTGAAAAAAAATATCATGGATATTTTAGGGAATGTATTTAAATATAACATAAATATAAATTAAAAAACAGATCCACAATTGAAATATCAAGGATATTTCAGGGAATGTATTTAAATATAAGTATAAATTAATAAATTTGATTCCTTACATATGTCCTAACATTTGAAAAATGCTTGGTATATTCTCCCAAATTCCCAATTGACTAAGGAAGAAATGGCATGTTTCATGTTACGCAAGCAATGGCGATTCCCAGCGGTCATCCAAATATTTAAAGGGGTATATATATTATATATATGCCTCTGGTTTTGCTTTTGTTTTTTCTTTCTTAATGACTGTCAACTGGAATTTGTGAATATACCACAAATGGTAGTTGTTTCATCCGATGTTTATGCTCAACGCCATGAAAGGGGGTATATATATTATATATATGCAGTAGGTGTGATGATGGTGATCGTGACTCGTGGCCAGTGTATATACTGCATGCTGATGCATTTTTTTAAAAGTAATAATTAACTAAAATTAAAAAATGGATTTAATAAATTACTTATTATTTTATAAAAAAGTCTACCCATCATTTTGGATAGAGGATGTTGTACTGGTTGTGAGGGTCACTTTTGAGCATGCTAGCATGCAAAATGTAAATAGTTTAAAATTTGAGACATTATTTTCATAAGTTTAAAATATTAATGTTTTATAATTATTTGGGTCTTTTTAGTATTAAGATTTTATTTTCATAAATTTATTCAATTTTTTAATGTTTTATATCAATTATAAATTATTTTTAAGAGTATATTTAAAGTTCTATGATAAAAAGTTGTTCATATGGATATATATATTTCAAAAAGTTCACCATAAATTATAAAGTATAAATGAAAAAAGTTAGCAAACTATTAAGTACAAGTTATTTTGTTAGAAAGGGGGTGGATCATCTCAAGGATAGGCTTACTCCAAGCAAAAGGCTTGCTTGAGGAGGGATCAAGTACCACCTTACCATCCTATATCATCCTAAAGTGCAAGAAGCATGAGCACACCCCACCTAGGATTCAGAGGTGTGCAATAGTTCTAAAGTTAATGCCATTCTGGATAGGGTAAGGCCACATAGAAGGCCTAGCAACAATCTTACCACATAATAGTGGAGTCCAAACCCTCCATTAAAGAGGGGAAGAGAAGCCATTGTGGATGTGCAAATGACTCCCCAATTGTAGTGCTTATGGTAGCCAAACTTGGAATGCATTATTCAGTTGGATTCTACTCAATGTGCATGGAATGCTTCTTCAATATTTAAGCAAGTGCTAAATGTGTTTGACCTCTATAGCTATTTCCAAACCTATGACAAGATCTAAAGTATGCAAAGGTGAGCACATGAAATTTCTCATCAATAGATAAATGAATAGAAATATCCTCCTTATTTAACATACCACAATTCCTAGATTTTCTTAGCTAAAAACGAATGGTAGATCTCAATAAATTCAACATGCTAGTAATATATGAAGGCCACTAGACCATATTCTCAAACCTAACAAGTCTCCAAGAAAAAGATCAAGGATGAAATGGTTAAAAAATGGTGTGTATTCACTTCTAAACACTCTAGGCCCAATGTAGTGTCCACAATAGAATAACCTTGGGAAATATGCAATCTTCCTAATGTGTGCAAGATGAAATGATAATAAACACCAAATTAAATGACAAACCCCACTGAAATGAAAACATTGGAACTAAATGTGGGTAGAGAGAAGGAAATGAAAATATAGAACTATACTGGCAAGGGATCAGCAAATTCTAGTATGAGGGAACTTCAACAACATTATGGTGGGGGAGGCTCGACCCTCCTCCATGAAGGTATTGATCCTCCATACCCTTTTGTATATGTGCTCATTTAATTGCCTCCTGTATGGTATTGTGCCTTGGTTGTTTTCTCGACTTCATGTGGTTTTGAGTAGTGTTAATCTTTATTTCCTTCTGGCCTGAAAGACCGCTCGTTCGTGTGAAGTTCCATGGAGAGGGGTACGACCCCCCTCGAATCCTTTGGGGACATCTCGAAAGAGGAGGGGGAAATTAATGGCATTAATCACCCCAAGTCTTTTCGTGAGGTCATTGCTTTTGATCCTCCCTTGTGTTTGGAAAATACAAATTTTTTGTTTAAGTTTATAGGTGAAGAAGAAATTACCGGTGTTGATGGAGGGCCACAAGGTCTGTATCCTCCTGACACCACTGTAACTATTTTGGATGTTGATATGCTTGATACCATCTATAAAGAAAGAGGTAGACTCTTTGGGGTCACGGTCTTCATGGTTTTCGTCGACCCGAATACTCTCCCCATTAGGAAATATTTGGATAACTAGTTCAATGTTGTTTGGAATAAAAAATTGAATATTCAAATTTCTCTATGTAGGATGATTCAAAAAGGTTTTTTTTAATTTACTTCAAAAATAATGATAGGCAATTAAATTTTTTAAAGAAGCCCTAATGGAGCATAGGGAAGTTTGTATTTAGGGTTTTATCCTGGTCCCTTGGGGCAAACTGCAATGAGATTCTCACACTATCAAGCCCTAGATGGTTGTTGGTAGAGAAAATTCTACAAGATCTATGGTCTTTTATTCCCCAAATTATGGCATTGTTTGAAAGTATTATCCAAGTCGATAGACCTAGAGTTACACTACCAGACTTGAATGCACAAGTTCTTGTGTCCCTCAATACGAGGGTTGAATTACCTAGAAATATTGCTTTAAAAATTGATGTCACCCTCCATATTTTTCATGTTGAAGTCCTTGGTGGATTAGGTGGCTGCTATCTTTTAAGAGAGAAGGGAATTTGAGGAAAAACTACCCTATAATTTGTGGTGGTGCTAGCCAGTCTTGCACCAATCCATCTGGGTTGATTGGTTGTGTGGTTTCTTCGACCAAGGAAGCAACAACACCAAGTGATGGTGGTGTGCCACTTGTTGAATCAACGGCCTTGTTGTAGCTTCTCATTTTCCCTTTGCCCATGAGTCGCCTTCTCTTGGTCAGTCAATCGTATCCAGTGATGTGTCGCCCCTTGTCCGCTCTCCTACCTCTACTTCCCCCATTGATTCATTTCCTTTGTCAGGCTACCAACCATTGTTCTCCACCCGCAACCAGTTCTCTCCCTTATCATTCGACATGTCTGCTTCTCCCCCACTTTTGTCGGTCCCCCCTTTGAACCCTAAGCTCGGATATTTACCATGTTCTCTAGTAGGCTCAAGTGTTGTTAAGAAAAATGCCCAGCTATTAGCTCTTGAGAGAATCTTGAAAAAGGGTGAAAGCAATAAAAATCAAAACCAAAAGAAAATAGAAGTAATTAAAACTTATGTTAATTGTGTTATTATAGATGAATTAACTATGATTTCTAAACCTCAAGAAAATGAAAGTGTAAGGGTTAATGAAAACCCTTCCATGGTTAAGAATTTAACTTCTACCTTTGAAACTAATTAGCCTTCCAAAAGCTCAAACTAATCAGTCTTCCAAAAGCCCCTCAAAACTCGGATTGAGAAAGGATAATTCCTTGAACAAAGAAGAAAGTTCTAACTTAGGTGTCACAAGAGGGGGTGAGAAGGTCCTCACACATAACTGTGGTGGATCTGGCTCAACATCAATTGAGGACACTTATGATTCCCTAACTGAAATTTTCAAGAAGTGGTATGTGGACAAGACCGAATCATCAAAAAATGTTGTTTTTGTCCCAAGCCCAACCAATTAACCTGTAAGCCCTATTGGACACTTTGATGGTGAGGAGACCCCTAGAAGCATTGTGGGCCTCCCCTGTGATAAGATTAAGGGGGTCAACTTGAATGATAAGGAAACTTCCTTGGTAGAGGAAGAATCTACAAAAAACAATGAGATGAATTTGGAAATTGGGAAGGATGCTATGGTGGAAACTAACCCTCATCCCCCTAAGAAACCTAAGAAGAGAGTTAGTAAAAGAGGTAGTACTATATCAATCTATAAAAATAGTGTAGGAATCAATAAAGGGAAGAGGAAGAAAACTAGTATAGTGTTGGCAGTTCCCTCTCCCAAAATAATTGAGAATGAAGAGAATGCAATCAAGTATTTTGAAATGTTCGAGAATTCTAAAGAGGTCTCTACCACCAAAATTAATAATGATAGTTAATTTCACCTCCTAGAATGTCAGAGGATTAGAATCCCTTGATAGGAAATATGTGGTGAGAAGATTTCTCATCCTGGAGCAAAATAAAGACTTTGTCTTGTTGCAAGAACTCAAAGTTGTGGTGTTCACTCTTGAAACCAACATGAAGTCCATATGGGGAAATGTAGTGGTCTTGGCCTCTAAGCATGAAAAAGGAAGAGGGTGTGTTGTCATTTTATGGCTAACAAGTGGAAATGATATCTTACAAACTCAAGGGTATCTCCTTGTAATAGAGTTGTTTGGGCCACCTTTGAAAGGGGTGATGCCAAATTTGGAATTTGTTCAGTCTACGCTCCCAATGATTATCTTGGAGGAGTGAGTTGTGGAAATGTCTAACCAGCCTCCTAGAGGTCCCATGGATTATAGGTGGTGACTTTAACATGATAGAGAATAGGGAGGATAAAAAAGGGGGGCATCAATATGGATTGGAAAGGGAATGAAAAGCACTATTTGTCTAGATTAAATAAAAAACTCAATAGCCTTGATCCTCTTGAATGTATGAAGGAAGAAAGCAAAGGTGTGTGGTTTACTTGGTGTAATGCTCAAAAATATGGCAAGAGGATTTATAGAAATTTGGGCAGATTTTATGCCAATAGAGACTTCTTTAGCTTTAAACCTATCAATGGTGAGAAAAAAGTGATGGTTTACCCTTACACCCTTCCTAACCATCATCCAATTAAGACCAGAATAACCATAAACAATGGTATATAGATCAGTCCCAAGAATAGGGATTTCATCCTTAACATTGGTTTGTTGAGGGATGAGGATTGTATTGAGGTTGTAAACACCTTGAGAGGAATCAAAAAATGGATGGTAAAATAATTTGATCCTATAGAAAGGTGGAATTAAAATGTTAAGTCCTCGAGGCGTATTTTTCAAACAATTGGTAAGAAGAAAGCAATGGATGGGAGGGAAGAAAACTACCTCCAAGATGAGCTTCTGGAAGTTGAAACAAAGATCCAAGGAATTTCAATGAATGAAAGGCTTTATGAGGATCTCAATAGAGCAAAGTGCTCTCTGAGGAAGCCACAAGCTAAATGATTCAAGGCCTAAAGTGTAACACCCCTCCATTTTGCTTTATGGACTGGACAGTGTGTCCTTGTTTTGCGTTGATTTATACTTTTGGATATTCAGATACTCTATCTTGTGTGTGTATTGGATCGCCATTTATTGTGCGACAGACTATTCTATGTGATGTGATTTGAGTTATCTGATGATTTATGTTACGTGTTTCCAAATTAATTTTAATTCTTTTATTTCATTTAATTTTCTTGCAACACATTAATTAATTAATTTAATTATTTAATAATTAGATTCAACCCCTTGGATTAAATTTAATCAATTAAATAAATTAAATATAATTAATTAATTTAAATCTAAACTTTTATCCATATTGCATAATTTAAATTAAATAATCATCAACATGATATAATGCAATTATTCTAACATCTATTTCCCAATCAAGAATATTTCAAAATTTAAATAACATTAAGGTAAGGCAAACAACGACTCGACACTGACGACTGACGACACACTATGGTTAGGGTGTAAACTTGACACATGTTACTTAGTTACTATCTCCCTTCAACTTAACCGTTGGATCGACACGCTCAGACCTGTGAAACCAAGTGGAGTCGGTGTCATGTACCTGCAAACCTGAAACATAATAACCAACATCATAAAATATAACAGCATATAATACACACCGTGAAGAGGAAATCACGGAATCGCAGGGCGCTCGCAAGCGAGTGATGCGAATCCATCCCCTTCACCAATACACTCATCAAAACTAACACTTCCCTAATACATCAAATATTCCCATATGCACTAACATGTTATATCACTAACATCATTATTACAACAATAAAACATGTAACATAAATCATCAGATAACTCAAATCACATCACATAGAATAGTCTGTCGCACAATAAATGGCGATCCAATACACACACAAGATAGAGTATTTGAATATCCAAAAGTATAAATCAATGCAAAACAAGGACACACTGTCCAGTCCATAAAGCAAAATGGAGGGGTGTTACATAAAGGTTAGGGATAAGCTCAATTGGTTGAGCAATGAGGACAAAGGCTCCAAATTTGTCTTTAGATATATTAAGGAAAAAGGACTAAAAGAGAAAATTGATCAAATTTTCCATAATGGTGTGACCTTTTCAAGTCAAGAAGATATCTTGCAACATTTTTCACTATTTTACAGAGATCTTTTCAGATCAAAGGATAGTGGAGAAGGCTACTCTGAAACTAGAGACAAAATTAAGAGTTAATACCTATAAAAATTTCCAAAGAAGATAATGATCAACTCTCTGCTACTATAACCAAGGAAGAGATAAGGAGAGAAATCTCTTCCATGATAAATCATAAGTCCCTTGGGGTAGATGGAATCCCTGTTGAGTTTTGTAAGGTCTTCATAGAATAGATATGTGATCATCTTCATCAGGTATACATGGAAGCCCTTACCAAAGGGTCATTGGGAACTTGTATTAACCTAGGGCTTATTAAGTTGCTACCGAAAGAGGAGGATAGGACTTTGATCAAAATTGAGACCTATCACCTTGTTGAATGTCTTTTACAAGGTTCTTGCAAAATTCTTATCATTAATACTAAATAACATCCTCCCCAAGTTCATAAATTCCATGTAAATTGGGTTTATCAAGGGCAAATACATCCTTGAAAACATGGTTACTAGTTGGGAGGCCCTAGACTAGGCTAATCGCTATCAGCGAAATGTGGAAATTATCCTACTAGATTTTGAGAAGGCTTATGATAGAGTCGAGTGGCCTTTTCTTAAAATGGCTTTGGAGGCCTTTGGGTTCCCACAAGAATTTTCTAAAATGATTGGTACTCATTTAAAAGATGCCTCTTCCCAGGTAAAGGTGAATGGATCCAAGTCTAAAGTTTTCCAACTAGAAAGGTCAATTAGGTAGGGTTTCTCCATTGCTCCTGCCTTGTTTGTAGTCCCTTCTGATGCTCTCCATTATCTATTGAGAGATAATTGTGTGTCACCTAAAGTTAAGGGTTTGAAGCTTCCTGATAAAGGTGAACTCCTTAACATTCAATTTGTTGATAATACTTCTAATTTTGTGGAACTAGAAGAGGAGAACCTAACCAAGATAATGACTAAACTTGATATGTTCTTTTTGGCTTCTTGACCTAGAGTTTCAAAGACTAAGTCCATTTTTCTAGGATGGCTTGATACCCCTCCTGGATGGTTGCAGAAGTATGACCTCCAATGGAGCATCCCCAAAAGTAGGTTAGGTATCTCAGGATCTCATTCTCAATCTCACCTAACCTTAAAGAAATGTGGCAATGGCCAAAATCCAAAATTTTCATAAGAATTTGGATGGATGGAATAGCCAATACCTATCTCTTCCTGGATGGATTCAGGTCTACCGAAAAATTATTTCCTCCTACACTTTGTACTTCACTTCAGTTTGGTTCTTCAATAGCTATCAGGTCAATGAGGTTCAAAAGAAAATTAGAGGTTTTTTGTGGTCAAATGGGAAAGGTAACAAGAATTTTCACTCTATCAGATGGGAATGGTGATGTCTGGAAAAGGCTAATGGTGGATTGGGCCTTTAAGATCTAAAGAGGCATGGTATAGCACTAGCTACCAAGTGGATCATCAAGGCCTTGGATGGGAATGAACCTTGGAAAGTTCTAATCAGGAATAGCATCTCACAAGTTGTCCCCAAACTGGAAAAATCATGGAAGGAACTACCTTTCAATGATCTCATCACCAAATACCCAATAGTGCCTAAAGGTTCACTGGTTTTCAGAAGTATTTGAAAGGCTTGGGGTTCTATAATGGATAACTACACTAGTCCTCTCTTAACTAATCCTAACAACAACTTGATTCACCCAGAAAGATCCATTTGGTGGAATTTAGAACATAATGGGAAACCTTTGGCCTTGTTGCAAGGTTGCTCAACTAAGAAATGGAACTAGGCTTTCATTAAAAAATTCAGTAGAATTATAAAGGATGGATCATTTTTTGGTTGGGATCAATTGAAAGATGACTTTGGGTTACCCCCCTCTAACTTTAGAACCTATTTTATCATAAAAGGAGCTTGCAAAAATTGGATTCCCAATCTCAAAATGGAAATTTGGAAGGATAAGCCAGTTGATATCCTTTGGAAGGGTACTCTCATTTTTCAGGAGATCAAAACTTGGCTTATTTATAAATAAATTATTGTCTTGCACCCCCATTGAGTATCTTAACAAGGCGTGGAGGACTGACCTTGAGAACAAAAATGGTAAAAGGCTTTCTATTTTTTCTGGCACAATGGGATTAATGCTAAAAAACTTGTTTTAGATGGCTTGTCTTATTGCAAAAGATTCCTTCTAAATTGAAAAATACTAACATGGATATTTGTGACATCTGCAAGGTACTTGAAATTTTTAATCATATCTTTTGAGTGTTTTTATGCTAATGAAATCTGGAACTTATTCTATAATTGGCAAGATATTTGGGGTATAAATGGGAAAGTTAATTGGAAAGAGATTCTTATGGGGTTTCATAGAAATCTGAGTAAAGAAATTCATTTGTTTTTGTAACAACCTCGATGTTCTACTTATTAAATTTCAAATTTTTCACCTCAGGTGAATGATCCATGATGCCATAACATAGCAATAAAATAAAATCTTATCCAAAATTTAAGTTACATGCACATTTGAAATAAACACTATTCCAAACTTCCATTGCATTTCATTGTAATTTCATAAATCTTTCCATAACATAGATTTCATATTAAATAAACTTGATTTTATCATTCATGATTGCATCGTTCCATATAAATGGGTACATGATAAATACATATGTAGCTCTCCTAATCTTTATTTGCAATAGATATACAACTGGTCTTGATCTCGCCGCATTGGTGCATACATTATAGGTGTCCATGTTCCCTGGTGCATACACTCTATTTGTCCCCAATACTAGCACAAACATCCATAAACCTTGGTTACCAACTGATGAGGAGAAGCACCACTCAAGTGCTTTTCCACCAACCACAAACTCAAATGTGGTTCTCGACACATCTACCAAATATGGTAAGATATCCCTACCCTTCGACAAAGAGATTGGTTGGTAAAACCCCATAATGATAGCCTATCTGAGCTCAGTGTTGTTCCCTACAATCCAGAACCTAATCATGTGGTAGCTACACCTACAAGTATTAAAATCCCAAACTATAATGCATAAAAGGAGCACAGTGAATTGACAATGCAACTAGTGGAAAATTAAACTACTTTGGCTAAATTATTCTCACCCAGTACTTCGAGTGACATTCATCATATTCACATACACTACCATAGCTCAGTTTGGACTATGACCATTTTATTATATTCACAAACATCATATGTATATACCTATAAACATTTTCTTGTACAATCAATCACACATATATTTAAATACATTTATGCATACACATATCATGTTACCATTTCTTATCAACATGAATACATTCATATCCTAATTGACATGCATATACACTAAGTGCATACATACATATACACACACATATATACGATCAATTCCCCATGTATGTATACTCGTAAGTATTTCTACTTACATACATATGAACTTGCTTATGCTCATGCAAAAATAAATATATATACCCATATACATGTTTACAATTAACGTACATGTACAAATCAATGTAAAGATAACTACTCAAAAATCCCAAAGACTCAAATATTCAATCACGATAACTTGATCACATAATCAAAGAAATCAAAGACATTGCTCAAGCGTTTCAACCTATCATCAAATGTTACTTACTTGGTTCCAACTGACCCGACTCAACTTAGACCAAGTAGGGTATGAGTGTGTAAGCTCAATTAGGTTTCATTAAGGGTTACCTAACCAATCACTTCTCCTGAGTGATACTTCCCCTCCCTTCTGTAGGATTGAATATGTCTCTGCAAATAGCTTAGTACATCACCAAGGTAGTTAGACATTCATAGTAAATCTATTTGCATCATAACACATTTGTATCAACAAAGCTTTAGAATGTTCATATTGCAATACATAGCATTCCACTAATTCAAAACATATTCATTATTTTGAAATCAATAACATCTTATTGCAAATTCACATATTTTATTTACCTAACAAACATATTGAAGTCACAATTTACATTTATCAATATTTTCACTCGTAATGGTAAAAGTAACTTGGTAACTATGAAATGGAATGTAACAATTTTTGTTTTTACTTATTACTGAAATTATGTGGTTTATATGGAAGGAAAGAAATGAGGACAAATACGATGGGGTTCGAATGATATTTACTAAGTCAACGTAAAGACTCATATTCTTTAATGTTGCATTGCAAGTTGTTGCCGCCATAGAGATAGTAGAGAGAAAGTTCCTAAAGTTGCTTAAAGATGGAGTGGTGCTCATACATCAGAAAGAAATCATGTATGCGCATTCATGGAAAAAGGGGCAACCCAATATAGTGGTGTTTATGTAAGCACTGGAGGCCTTCAACGAAGAGTTCAAAGAGCAGATAAAAGCAGGGAAGAATTCCAAGGAAGATTGAGGCCCAAAAATATTCACAAACTCCAACTATGAGGTTGAAGATGTCTTTTCTAATGAGGAACTAGATGCCATCAATACCCTAGTTAACTGGGGCTCCATGGATGAGTGCAGTGAGAGCAGGAACCAAGGGAATGAAACATAATGTTTTCTATAGTCTATCATTTTTGTAATGTGTGTATAATCCAACTCATGCATATTTGCATGGTTGTACTATATTAGTGTAGTTATCTCGAAACTATATGATACTATATGATTGATCATATATGAAACTTTATGATACTATATGAATGATCATATACTATAGCATGTTGCAACTACGTTGTACTGAATTCAATCTATTATTAAAACAAAAAAAAACCACTGAAATAAATATTGATTAGAAATATAATTAGCAACAACCTTACAACCCCTTATCAATTAAAATATTAAAATATGAATAAAAAATCCAAAAACTAACAACGGTGACATGATTTTTGGAAATCTTGAGATGGAAAATTAACCAAGTATACCACAAGACTAAATTGTTGATAGTTGATACAAAATATGAAACCCTTATATACACCTCACAATTCGGTATAAATGATATTGCAATAAAAAAAACCCTCAATTGTCAAGACAAGGTACAACATATAGAAAAGGTACAATAGTAGCAAAGGACTTTAAAACCAATCTAGTACTAAATTTTTTGATGGTCAACACAAATACCAACATGAAATGATGTGATTCCACTTATAAATAAAGTGATATAACTATTCAGTGGACCAATTAGTGAATTTCAATAATGGCAATGTTTATGGCAATTCAAATAATGTGATATTATACTGTATTGTATGTAGATCAAAGAAAATTAAGTGATAATATTACTATACAATTGGTGTTAATATTATATAGTGTTGGAAACATCAAGCATATGTTAGATGTATAGGACAACTGAGAGGGAGGGTGGATCAGTTGTATAGTTTAGAAAATCAAAAACCCTCATTAACATTTAGATTTGCATTGACCCTTAAACATCATGCAAAGTAGTAATGCAAACACATCAAACACATAAGAACACTATATTTATATGGAAAAATCAAGAAGGTAAAAACCACAGTGAGGATTAGCTCACTAATATATGAATTGCAATGTCGAATACAACAAGGATCACTGCCAAGGGCTCACTTCCCAAAAATATAAAGAAAAGCTCACTGTTGGTGGCTCATTGTCCAAAATAAGAATAGAAGAAGGGGTGGTTCATTGCCCATTTGAGTTGCTAAAAATGCATCTCTCATGTGTCAAGGTACAGTCCCACTAAAGCACAAAAAACTCATCAAATAGACTAAAATGTAGACACCTTCTTCTCTCTGTATCTATAAGTTATAGGCATTAAGGCTTGCAATGAGATCATCACACTTGATCACATTCATATATTTCGCATCACACCCTCTTCTCGTAATCCACACAACAATTCTCCTTGCATTTATACAATTCACAACCTAAAAAAAACTCAATTAGGTCAGCCTTAAGGAAATGTATGCACCTCAATTGTGCAACATCGAATAGGTCAACACCAAACACTTTCACAATATAGAGAAGTGAAGCCAAAATGTGCCACTACTTAATTTGGACCCAAATCTACACCAACATGCTTCTCAACACTTCCTTAATCAACAATTATCTTTCGTAATTAGCGCTAGCATGCCAAGTCAACCAAACCTATACTAACACTAACAAACGACACCAAAAATGCCTTTCCAGGCCCGAAAAAATCTCATAGACCACACAACACTCCATAATATCCATACAACATCTCAGAATATTCCAACATCATCAAAATATTTTGCACAACTAATGTGCTTCCTCTGTCATAGTAGCTTTTCTTCTTGTCAGAACACCTTTTCTCTTATCTCCAATGATATAATATTTTGAATGATTATTCTACACATACTTAGGAGTCCTAGGATTATTTTTCAAAGCTTCTTCCTCTTCAACTATCAATTATTTTCATTTGTCTTTAGCCTTTTCTTCTTTACTACAAGGGGATTCATCAAATTCATATCCTTCTATCATTACTGAACTTTGATGTGGTTCTTAATCCACTTTAACACTTGCACTCTCAATAATCTTCTTCAACATTTTATTGTAACACTGGTAGAAATTTCTTCTTGTAGAGTATCGAAGGAATATTCCTTCATCGGATCTTGCATCAAAATTTTATAAGTTTTCTTCATCTCTTATGATATAAGATTTGCTTCCAGAAACTCTAAAATATTTCACAATAGGAGGTTTACAATACCATAAATCATGGGGATTCTTTGAATTATTTTCTCTTGATTGACCTTTGTTTAGAATGTAGACTTGAGTATGAATTGCTTTTGTCCAATAGACATTCGAAAGATTAAATTCCTTCATTATTTCCCTAGCTACTTCCTAAATTGTTCTATGTTTCCTTTCCACAACTCCATTCTACTAAGGAATTATAGGGGTTGATAAATTCCTTCTTATTCTATGATATTCACAAAAAAAATTACTCATTTGAAGTAAACACACCACCTCTATCAGATCTCAAACATTTGATTTTTTATATTCATTTTATTCTCAACCATAGCTTTAAATCCTTTAAACCTGTCCAGAGCTTTTGATTTTCCTTTGAGAAATGTAATCCAAGCCATTCTAAAATAATCATCAATTAATAACATGAAATTCCTATCACCACATGAGATTCTAATTTTGGTAGGTCCACATAGATCTATATGCACTACCTCCAAGGGACCTGTGGTAGAGTACTCTTTTGTCTTTTATCGTGTCTTTTTTTTCTTTCCAACTTGACATTCTTTGTAGATTACATTGATAGGATTTGTAATCTTTGAATAATATCTCACAACATCAATAAAACTTATCCTTACTATGCTATCAAAATTAATGTGACCCATTCTTCTATACCATAGCCAACTTTCATTAGTTTGAGACATAAAGCACTTTGTACCATGACCTTTGAGTTGATAGACATTACCTCTTGTCCTTGTTCCAACAACAACCAGAGTATCAAAGATTCCTTTTCTGATTTCACCACCACCATTTTGAAATACAAGATTATATCATTTGCTACACATTTTTTCCTACACTTATAAGATTATACCAGAGGTCCTTGACATAAATAACATCATCTATTGTATGCTTTCCATCAAAACTTATTAAACCTTTTCCATAGATCTTAGCAAATGTATCATCACCAAACTTAACAAGACCACCATCATACTTTTCAAGCTTAAGAAACTTACACTTATCACCTATCATATGATTTGAGAATCCACTATCAATGATCTAGTTATTATTCTCCTCTCTAGCATGAAAAGCAATCAACACAATTCCTTCAATGTTATGACCTGTTTTTGAAGCACTTTCCTTCACACATTTATCAAGATTAGTAGAATTAGTTCCATCATTTAAAGCCATGAACAAGAATTCATCACTTCCTTCATCTGAATAATTTGATTCTTCATCATCAGATACACCATTGTCCTTTTCAACATAATAATTTTTTTTGACAAATTTACCCTTATGATCCTTTTGTTTGTTATTGGTAACTTTGATTGGACATTGAGATGCATAATGACCTATCTTTCCAAAATTGAAACAATTGAAAAGTATCTTACCTCTATATTTTCCAGGACCCTTCTTCAATCCTTTTCCACTTTGTGGACTTCAAAATAATTTTATTTGTTCATAGCATCTTGACCAAACTCTCTCATTTAAAAAGAAGTTAAAGCACCAAACATCTAACCTCTAGAATAATTACCCAAATTCTGAGGTTCCTCAATAGCAAAAACTTTAGAATTATAAGCTTTAGGTAGAATTCTTAATACTAATGAGACAAAAAAATGTCTCATCTATTAGCCAAATAAAAGTGTATATTTTGCTTAATTATGAAATTTATCAAGACTAAGCATGATGAGGAAAGTAAGAGATTTTTAGTTGCAACAGTCAAAGACTTCATCATATTTTGAAAATTACGATTTGGGTTCTTGAGATTTTTGGATAAAAATTCAAAGACAAGAAAGAAACAAAATTCATTAAATTTCACAAAAACCCGGTTTATGGTTTGAGAGAAAACTTCACCAGTCCGATGCTCCAGAAATTTACTTCCATGCTCCGGAATTTCTGGAATTTTTTCATTTATTTGCTTCCATGATCCGGAATTTTCAAAACTAAGTATGATAGAGGTTGAGAAATTAAGGGACAACAATTGCAAGCATTAAAAGAAATTGGAGTGACTTGGACAAAAGTTGAGAGAATATAGGGGTTGTTGCAAATATCTAGAGAGTTGTTCAACCCAATTTATGAGCAGTTGAGAGCATATAGGAGCATTTATAAGAGTTTTAATGATAGAAAAGGTCAAAGGAAGGCTTCTTCAACACTCTTAACACCTTTTTGGAGCAGTTTAAAGGGTTGAAAATCAAGGATTATTGTTTTGGACGACCAAAGGAGATTGACTCAGTAAAATGGAGTGAAGACTTATCCTTTCTTTCTCCACACATGTTACTATTTTCTAGTAAGTTGTTGCATAGATATGAGGATCATCTTTTAATTCTATAAATGAAATGTAATCAAGGAATCAAGGAAGGGATTAGAAAGGCTTGTTTTGTTCTAAGGAAATAGGATAGTTTCGAGTTTCATTTCAAGCAATGTATTTCCATAATTTTTAGAGTAAACTTGAATTCAAGCAAGATTTTCATTTCCAACAAAGTGTGAAGTAGTTTATCATTTTTAATTCATGAAAGTGTGTCTTATATTAGTTTCCTTTCATGCAAATTTCCTTTTATGCAAGTGTGCTCCAAACTAGGTTTGATTTCTGCAAATTTGATTGTAGAATATGTTGTCAAGCAATTTTTCTCCATTCTCTTTTGCATACAACCATGGATACCACCTTGGATTGATAATTTAAATGATTAGGATTACAAAAAATCCATCAAATACCTTTTTCACAACTTATCTTTCATTCAACTTTCCACCAAGACCATTGATGGTATTGAAAACTTCATCAACTCTAAGCATGTAGGCAGTAATATTTTCATCTTGAAACATCCTTAGGGTTTCAAATTTAGTTTTGTAATTATGCATCTTTACATGTTTTACCTTATTATCTCATTCATTGATACATTCTAGATTTGTCTAGATCTCTTTAACAGACTTCAAACTTATCACCTTTCCAAGTTTAAAATCAGAAAGACCACTTAGGATTGCATTACTTGATTTGCCATTATTTTAATAATCCTTGATCTCATCATCACTTGGACAATTGCAGGTACAGTATAACCTTTTTAATAGACTGCTAAACACCAAATCCAAGAGAAACCATAAAATACTCCATCCTATATTTCCAATAGGTTAAATTTGTTTCATCAAATAAAGGAGATTTGACACCTTTCTTTTACGCCATCTAGATTTACCTCAAGTGGTTAAGCTTCTTCTTGGGAACCATAGCTAAGGTACCAATTGTTAGATTCATAAGACAATGAGAGGGGGGTGAATCAATTGTATACTTTAGAACATCAAAAATCCTCATTAACATTCAGATCCACATGACCCTTAAACCCTTAAAAACCATTAAACCCTTAACATGCATTAACAAAATGTAAACATGTAAAGTAGTAATGCAAACACGTAAGAACACTAAATTTATGTGGAAAACCCAAGAAGGGAAAACCACAGTGAGGATTATCTCTCTAATACATGAATTGCAACACCGAATATAATAAGGCTCACTTCCAAGGGCTCAATGCCTAGAAAGATTAAGAAAGGCTCACTATTGGTGGCTCACTACCAAAGGACTCACTATCCAAAAGAAAGAAGAATAGAAGGAGTTACTCACTACCAATTTGAACTGCTAACAATGCATCTCTCATATGTTGAAGGTGCAGTTCCATTGAAGTACAAACAACTCATCAAATAGATTGAAATGTAGTCACCTTCTTCTCACTACATTTAGAATTCATAGGAATTAAGGCTCACACTCAGATCATCACATTTGATCACATTCACATATTTCACATCACACCCTCTGATCTTAATCCACACAATAGTTCTCCTTGCATTTATACCATCCATGAGCTAAAACAATCTCAATTAGGTCGACCTTAAGGAAACATATGCACCTCAACCATGCAACATCAAATAGGTCAGCACCAAACACTTCCAAATATAAAGAAGTGAATCCAAACCATGCCACTACTTAATTGGTACCAAATCTACACGAACACGCTTCTCAAAACTTCCTCAAACAAAAATTATCCTTTGTAATTAGCGCTAGCATGCTAGGTCAGCCAAACCTCCACTAACACTAACAAACAAAACCAAACATGCATTTATAGGTTTGGAAACATCTCACAGACCACACAACAACACTCTACAATATCCAAAAAATATCTCAAAATATTCCAGCATCATTAGAATATTTTGCACAACTACTGCAGCCACCTGAAACTCAAGAACACCTTCATTATGTGCAACCAAATACACTAGCACAAAAATCCAACACACCAGAAAACTTTGCAAAACAAATCAAATCTTGGAACTTCAATGGAAGGTAGATACAAATGATATAAGTGTGTTCCCAGATCTGCAACACCAGAACCTTCACTGCAGAGAAATGCAAAGTAATCTCATTTCTCCCAGTCACCTTATTTCACCACACAGACATACTGTCAAACACATCTTCCACTACAGTACAATCCATAACCTAAAATTCTAGAGATGACACCTCTAAACACCTTTTATCATCACAACCAAACCACATGAGTGTATCTTCAATCATGAAGGGATGTGGAGCAAAACACTAAACACTACTATGTCACACTGAATTCAAATTTTCTCAAAATCACTTGGAAACCAAGTGAACCAACTTAATCAAAAACATTACTAACATCTTTGCAACACATCTACAACATCTGCAACATGTAACACATGTAGATATCCACCTCGAATACAAATGAGGGGTAAAATATCATGAGTCAAATTGAAATGAATACAGAGAATGAAATGAATACTAGAACCTATGAGCTCTCCAATTGGATACCTCGCCATCACGAAATGGAGATCAAAAGGGGACCCAACAGTGTATGGTGCATGTTCCACCCAACCAAGTGGTACCCGAAGTCCCACCCCCCATGCTAGAAGGTAGTAACAACATAACATGATCAACACTACAACCTCTAGTCATAGGCTAACACATACTGACTCATACTGACACAACCAATCGCATGTACAACACAAGTACAACTCTAACATGGTCACATTGCTTCTAGATATAAAACAGATCGAGTATGTTAATAAAACCATACACATAAAATCACGTCCCAATTGTTGTCCTAGATAGAGTGTCATCACACAGCTCGACATGAGATATCCTCTGGGAATCTTCATAGGCTCCGACCCCCATTATGGGATATCCTGGTGGCCTCAACTAAATCCCAGCCCCCATACTCACTCATGCAGAAATCAAATACCTCTCGTAAGGACAAGATAGATGACCTTGCCATTCCAGGCCTTCCCACTCATCCCAAGCCTAAACGAGCGCTTGTGTCTATGAGTGAGGCTAAATTATCTTGTTTAGTGTGAAATACTACCAATCTCCTAAGTACATTATTCAAGTTATCACTTGATTAAACTACCTCCGAAGGTTACCTAGTTTACCTCTTTGGGCTCTAGCGCCTAATAGAAGCCACTCTTCTACTTGACAACATACCAAACAAAAGCAATCACCAAGGTGCCAAAGTGCATACAAACTAGATAAAACAACCACTCCAACTCTAGGAGGCAACATATAATGAAACTCACTCCAAACACTTGGAGGCAACAAAACACATAATCCACTCCTTCCAAAAGAGGCACAATTCATCCCCTTTCATGGAAACCGGGTAAAACATTGACAAGGCACCATGCACTACCCAAGGAATTCAACATAGGCTGACATAATAAATCAACAACCCCCATCCTCTATGATCCTCTGGAAGACTTAAAATGTTGGACTAACACTTAACCCATCTCCCAACATGAGACTAGAAGAATAAGAACATTCAATACATGATTCAAATATAATATTTGGATTTCCTAAATCCATCCTGAAATCAGTGGGTAACATTGACAAAACCAACGCACTAATCCAAAGATACTGTAACTAGGTTAAATCAAATAAACATATAACCCCATTTCCTCTTCCACTACTGGAAGTCTTAAACAATTTAAACTCACTTCCCTTTACAAAACAAAGAGAAAATAAACATAGAAGGCAATTACGAGGAAATAACTATTTTTGGATATACTAAATCCATTTCCCTTTTAAATTCATTTCACAGGAAATAAAATAATTGCCCTAACAAAATAATTGATTAAAACAATTAATCGCCTCTTCAGTAAAATCAAATCCTTAGATTTACTTTTAAAACAACATAAATCTTTTTGCAAAATAACTAAATTGATTTCCTCCAATTATACATAAATATGCATCCATTTTGAAATAAATGTATTTTAAATATAAAAATATATATTTAATATATATACATAAAATATACATACATAATTATATTTTAATATATAATTTTTTTCTTTTTTTTGGTGAGGTAAGTCCTACCTAAATTTGGGGGGTAGGCCCCAAAGTGCAAAATTTTCTTTCCATGTTGGTTAGATGTCCCTTTGGTTAGATGATTTTCCTCATTTTGCTTAAGAGCTTATGCCACGCTTTCATGATTATTCAAAGAGATATGACACATAGGCAATCATCTTTATTGTGGCGGGAATTTTTTGAGGTTTGTTAACTTATTATGCCGCCAATATGGAGTGATATGATAGTTTCAGCCAACTGGCAGAGGGGGCTGTCACTCGTGACAGAAATAAGCTAATATGTTTGTGTACGAAGGCTACCCAAAGATACTAATGCTCATTAAAGAGACACAACCCAAGGCTTGTGTGAAATGTTAATGGCAGAGCGAGATGATTGTTCAAAATCGTGGATCCTTTTTCCAAGTTACATCCCATTCGTTTCTCCTTGAGTGGGTTTTTCCTGGTTTTTTATTCAGGTTTGGCCATGGAGCTTGTTTTCCAACGATATACTCCAATTTTTCAGTCCATCGCCAGGTGATGTGTTTCAGGGCCCAATCACTGAATAGTGTTAAGAAAGGTTTCTACTGGAAAATGTACCACCAATCGAGAAGGCAGTTGAGAATCTTCATATCTCAAAGAAGACGTTAATTGAGGATCAGGCCTTCCTGATTGAGATTGAACCAATACTAATGGATACCTTTTTTTAAACCACCTCCAGGTGATATGGTCCACTACCAAGATCATGTTCGATATGTGCCTTTTATTCCAATTTGAACAGAGGTTGGGTATGGTATCATTTCTTGGTGGAAGATTGGGGGGTAACTGCGTGGATAAGTTTTGGTTGAAGGCTTTCAGCAGCTCACCAATCTTCTCCAATTCGATGCAACCAAGTTTTTTCGGTTTTGGGTTCCATGATTTTTTATAATCATTTCAGAACATATCTAAGAAGTTTAGATGCAAGAAAATGCTTCTTTGTACATGTTTTGATTGTCAGGCTAAGAAATTCTCATACTCCTTCTATTATACGCATGTACTTTTAATGATATTACAATAAATGAAAATTTCTTAAACTAGTTATAAGATTCCTCTTATTGCTTTGTTGCTTATTGCTCTATTGCTTTCTTATTACTTTTTTTATTGTTTACGGCAATGGATTTCCTAGAAAGGAAACATAAAGGGGGGTAAAGGAAAAAATATCACTACCTTACAGACCATTTTAGAACATTAAAGGACATGCGAAGGATGAGATTTTTAGAGTTCCTTGTTAGTTCTCCATGTTAAGCTCTTAGTACACTTTTTTGGGTAAATATTCGAGGGTTAGAACAAGAGTTATCAGACCGTTAAAATATTTCAGGCTCCTTAAATAACATGTATAAATTTTCAATAATTTAGTATTGAGCCAATTTAAGCAACTTTTGTGCTCTTTCACACCACACAAAGGCTTCCTTGTTACCCTTTGCAATGATTTTTCCAAATGATAGGGTAAAAGAGGAAAATAACCAATAGACTTGCAAGCCATGCCAATTGGTGAGCAGACGTTTAAAAATATTTGATAATTTGTTTGATTTGTCAATTAAGCACTAAGTAATCTTTTAGAAATATTTTTTCTTTTTCCTTTTTTTTTGACACTGAGGGGATTGTAATTGGTTCCACTTAGGTTTGGGAAAAGTCACTCAACTGATTTAAGGGTGAGGCACAAAGGTCCCATAGAACAAAGAGCATAATACTGTTTTAAAACCTTCCCTACCTCTTAATTGTGATCTGGGATAGTTCCAACGAATAGGGAAACCCAAAAGTTTATAGAGTTTTAGTTGTGAGTTTCCCAAAGATGTAGGGCCACTTGATTTCATATTGTCCACTTTTAATCTAAAGTGTCCTTCCTACTTGAAAACTTGACCCAATGTGCCACAAGTTTATTGTGAACAACAATCCAGATTCTAGTGAATTTCAATTTTAATGACCCTCCTCTGGAGTTTCCAATAAGTAACAGGGAGTGTTCCATGTTTCAGTGAACTTTGTGTTATCAGAGCACCTATTACCTTGTACGAAACCAGAACCTATGTCATGTATGTCTAGATTCAGGGTTAAGCTCAATGGGGTTGTAGTGGACATCTTGTAAGGTTAAAACTGCTCAGTGCCTACCACTCAGAAGAAGCCACATTATGCCTTTAACCTAATATGTCCCTTATTTTTCGGGGGTGAGCTCAATTAGGTTGTAAAGGACAACTTACATGGTTAAAATTGCCTAGTGCATACCTCTCAAAAAAGACCATATTATGCTTTTAACCTAATTTGGTACTTCTTTTTGGAGGCACCCCTGTTCCTTATGCACTATCTCTGCTAATCCTTCCCATCTCCTAATATATTTATCTATAATAATTTATTCTTCTTGCCATACTCCTCTATTCACTAGTATGTCTGCTGCATTATTTGCTTCTCTGAATACATGCATAATGTTAAATTATAATCCTCTATTTTTTCCAAAGCTTCCCATATTTTTTGAATCTAGGTTTTTAGTTTCCAGCTTTCAATTTCCTTCTTTGTGACTGCTTGTATACATAGTAAGCAATCCCCTTCTATATCTAGATTCTTGATTCCTTTTTCCACACACAAGTGCATACCTAAAGCCAAAGCTTCCATCTCTACTTCATTATTGGTTGTTTTGCCAATTTTCTTTGACAATTCCCATATGCACTGACCATTATTATCTCTTACAATGCAACATGCACCTGTTACCCCAGGATTTCCTTTTGTTGCACCATCAAAATTGATCTTGTATCTTCCCACTTTGGGGTTATTCCATCTAGCTTCTTTTCTATTCCTGGTTTTATCTTTGAATTTCCCTTTGGGTCTTCTCAGCTTATTCTATTTTTTTTGTAAAATCTCATCCCATTTCGTGTATTTTGTCCCTATTTTTATTACAGCCCTTGCATTCAGTAATTCAAAAATTCCTTCCTCTATTTTATGTATTAGCATCCCCTCTTCCATTCTCTTTTCTTGAAAGATCCTATGATTTATTTCCTTCCATATATGTCATGTAATCATGGAGGGGGCAGCAATCCATAATTCTTACCATAGGTTATCCTCTATTCCTTTTGGCCAACTCCTTATCCAATCTTCAAATGTTTTTGGTCGAGCACCACTCCACCCTACTATTCCTTGTATCCAATCCCAACATTTCGATGCATATTCACAACCCAACAGTAGATGATTTAAAGATTCACTATCTTTATAACATATTATGCACCAATTAGGACCTTGAATCCCCATCCTTTGCAGCCTATCTGCCGTTAGAATTCCCTTATGTAATGCAGTCCACAAAAAATCCCCTGTTTTGGGTAGATTTGTTGAGTGCTAGCATAGTCTTGAAGGCCACTCAAAATTCCCCTTTATGTTATTTTAAATTTGGAACCCCAACTTAACTAAATACTCACCTGATTGTGCACTGCACCAAGTTATCTCATCTTCTTCCTCTGTCAAAATTATTTTTCTATTTTGCAGAGCCATATTTAATCTATCTCTTACTTCACTTAGTATGGGTATCAACCTTGTGTCAATCCACCCAAATTGATTCCCTATTTTTGGATTGTTGAAATCAACATAATTCCTGAGTTTTTTTCCCATTAAACTTGTAATCCAGCCTAAGTGTTCTTTGATTCCTTCTATTTCCTCCAATGGGTTGTTACCATTCCATGAATCTACCCAGAATTTTGCTTGCTTTTCGTTGTTGATCTTCCAGGTCAAGTGGTCTGTAATTATCTTCTTGCTATTCCATAGAAAATTCCATATAGTTGATCCACTGGAAGTTGTCCCAATTGTCAAAATCCTCTTGGGATCAGGGTTATCCATATACTTCTTCTGAAAAATTCTACACCACACCCTCTTTGGTTCCCTATACATCTTCCATGATAGTTTGGCTCCTAGGGCCAAGTTTTGCTCCTTCATCTTTCTGAGTCCTGCACCTCCCAACACCTTGGGCAAGCAAGCCTTATCCCAGTGTACTAAAGGTATCTTTTTCTCTTCTTTTGCACCTTCCCATAGGAATTTCTTGAGTAGGCTCTCCAAATTTGTCTTCATTTTTCAGTGTAAGCTGGAAGCAAGACATTACATATATAGGTACTGCTGCCAAAACTGCCTTAATCATCAATATCCTTCCTACCAAGGTCAGCCATTTGTTTTTCCATGCTACAGATTTGTTTCTGCATTTTTCCAATACTTCCATCCAATGTTGAGTTCTACATGAGCCATTAATCAGGGGTGCCCCCAGGTATTTGGTCGGGGTAGTGGTTATTGAGAATCCTAGGAGTCTCGCTATTTTGTTTTTCATTTCTCTTTTTGTGTTGAAAATGTAGACACGAAAAATGTACAATTTTGATCTGGCACACTAGATCTTAAATTACTAACACTATTTCATCCTGAATCATCTCCTTTGCTAGTCATTTAATCGAATAATCTATATTTGATTAAATTTGTCGCTCTTCATCTCTTAATTAAATAAATCAACTTTATCTAATTAATTCATCATCTCCTATTAATTAAATAAATCAATTTTATTTAATTAATTCTGTAAAACTCCTCTTAATTAAATAATTCATTTTATTTGATTAAATCCCTAAAGTCTTCTTATTAAATTGAATAAGTTAAACATTATTTGATTTAATCTAACATTATCCCCTTTAGTTAAATAAATCAAAATCATTTATTTAAACCCTTCCTCTCAATTTGATTTAAATCAATTCATAAATTTAAGTCTAAATCGTCACATCTTCTAATTTTTCATTAAATTAATTAATCTTTAATTAATTTAATCCTAATCTATGTCACATCCTCTAGAGAATGCAACTTGCACAATAAATCAATTACTTTGATTTATTAAATCTCTATTTTCTCTCAACATGGCATAAAAAGGGAATATTCCCTCAAATTTGAATTCAAATTCAAATGGACTTAGTCCTTCCAACAAGGCATTTAAGACCTCTTACATGTCCTTTGCATTGAGCCAAGTGACATTAACTCCATTTCTTTCATCCCCCCTAAACATGTCACTTCATCAAATTCAAAATTCAAACTTGCACATTGATCAAAATATGCTCAACCTTCAACAATTCACATCTTGACAAATGACACTTGGTTGTTGGATGTTGAATGATCCCACATTGCTCAATTTCACTCATTCTTCCAATTTTAAATCTATAAATGAGAGACTCTTCCTCTCATTCTATCATCCAAAATTTGAGGAAACTTATTATACTCAAATCCATCTTCAAGCATAGACATTTCATCTATTTTTATCAAGTTCTTAGCTAGGTTATGCAGGAATTCAACCATCAACTGGATCAAATCATCAAGCTTACAAAGGAGTTGGGAAAGGGTTGATTTCGACATACCAATCGGCACCAACTCCCCCATGGGATTGATAGTTGTTCATTAAAATAGGAATTATTTTATTTCATTTGCATTGTTCTTCATTTTTCTTCCTATATTAATGTTTCAATCTAATTTCATGGGGAATCCTTGTTTTAACCTTGCATATGATCTAATATTATGTTTGTTTGTTGCTTATGTGCAGGTATGAAATTAGGGTTCACAAAAAAATATAATAGATGATTTATCTTTGTTGATCGTCTGCCCTGATATTTTAGTGTAGACCTTTAGAGTCTTTTGGATAACTATTGCCTCTCTTAAGTTTGCTTCTCCCAGTAACGTTGTATCATCCCGAATTGGGTGTGTGTTACATTATCAATCCCTTCTGCTATTTGTATACCTTTCCAATGTTGCTTGTTTCTTTGTTCCTTGAAATACCTACCCATTAGTTCTGCCATAATTATGAATAGGAATGGGGACAAAGGGTTGCCCTATTTTAGCCCGTTTGTAGCTTGGAAAAAACCACATAAAGAACCATTAACACATAGTGAGTATCTAGTTGTTTTCACACACTGTTGGATGAGGGTTATCCAGTGCTGATCAAAACCAAATCTATTCAAGACATCCATTAGAAATACTCATTTGACTTTGGCATATGATTTTCTAATATCAAGCTTTATCAACATGCCTTGGATCTTTCATGTGGTCATTGTGTGAATAGCCTCATTTGCAACTATTATATTGTCAATGATTTCTCTACCTGGGAAAAATTTGCTTTGTTCTTTCGAAATAATTGCTGGTAGAGTCTTTTTTAGTCTGTTTGCCAATACCTTATTGATAATTTTGTAGATTGTTGCATAAATATATTGGTCTATAGTCATTGAAGGATTTACACTCCTGTGTTATTGGAATCAAAGTGATAACTGTGTTATTTATATCCTTCACAAATTTCTTCTTCTTCTAAAATTCCTCTACTACTTCCCAAACCTCTTTCCTTATTATCTGCCAACACTTTTGGTAGAAGTTGGAGGGAAAGACGTCAGGCCCTGGTGCTTTGCTTGGGTGTAATTGAAAAGTAGTTGTTCTGACTTCTTCCAAAGTAATTGGTTATGTTAACATTTTGTTTTCTTCCTCTGTAATACATTTTGGAATACTTTCCTTTCACTCCCGAGTATTTTCTTGAAGTATTTGATTGCCTCCTCCTCTATGATTTTTCTATCATCGGTTTTTCTTCCACAATCCTTTTTCTATCTTGTTGATCTTGTTAGCAATTCTTTGGGTTTTTGTTGTGATGTGGAAGTACTTTGTGTTTCTGTCGCCCTTGTTTAGCCAAGTTTCTCTGCTCCTATCTTTCCAATACATTTCTTCCCTTTCCAATATTTCTTTGTGATACGCTTTCAACTTTTATTCTTATACGAAATCATTCTGAAACATGCCATGTTGAAATACCTTCTCGTTTAGTTCTTCCATTTCTTTTTCCACCCTTTCTTTTTCTTCAAATATGTTCTTGAAAATTTATTTATTCCAACTTTTCAATCTGGCTTTTATTGCTTGAAGTTTTTTCATTAATATAAAACTTGGCATTCCTTTAAATCTGCATTCCTTCCACCAGGATTCAAATAGAGGAATCAAACCTTCATCTCTCCACCACATGCTTTCAAATTTGAAAGCTCTTCTTACTATCCTTTCATCAATTTGCATCCTCAACATTATCGAGTAATATTCTGATAATGATATTGGTAGTATTTTTGCCTCTATCGTTATATCTCCTTCTATCCACTTGGTGGCAATCAAGAATCTATCTAATCTTTCCGCTATGTTGGTGAAACCCGATTTGCAGTTAGTCCATGCATATTTTTTGTTAGATGTCTGATAGTCTGCACCATTGATTCCTTCTATGAACTCTCTAAAATCTTGTATACTTCTATTGATTTTTAGCAGACCCTCACTCTTTTCTAACAATTCAGATATGGCATTAAAATCTTCTCCTATAATGTAATATTGATCATTTATTTGCATGATTCTGGTGGCGATTTCTTTCCAAATTCCTCTTTTATCCTATGTCTTGGTGGGACCATAGACATTGAATAAATTTAATTCCAAATTGCCTTCTGTCACCTTACATTCCATCCAATTATTGCATGTGTGTGTGAGACTTGTCGATAATCTGCTAGTTTTCCATAGTATGGCCAACCCCCTGCTGATCCATTGGCTTCCTGAAAGACTCCTTCCCAGTTTCTGTAATATTCAAAAAAAAATCTTCTTCCAATGTGTTTAATTTTGTTTCTTGTAGCATGAAAATGTCTACTGTTATTTTTTCCATGTGGCATTTTATCACACATCTTTTGTCAGGGGCATTTAGGCCTCTAACATTCCATAAAATGATCTTCATTGCGCTCCAAGGGAGGGGTTTCCTCCCTTGGATAGCAGATAGTTGGAGATACTTTTCAACCCTTTTTTTGTTGCTTTCTCCTCGCACTTTTGCTTGTTTGTCTTCCTTCCCCTTCCTTTCTTGCTTTTTCCTAGTGCCTTTGTTGCAGTTTGGCTTATGTTTCTTGTGTCTACTGTATCTAACTCATCAAGATCCGTTTTATCTTATCCCTCAAGTATATCTTTATACGTTGAGTCTCCCTTTTCCGGGCTCAGGGGACAATCCATGTTCCCTATTAAAATTTCCCCTCCTATGTTTTTTGTTTTCTCTGGTTTCTCCTTCCCTTCTATTCTTGTGATTTTAGCTTGGCTTTCGCTTCCCAGTTCTCCTTTTGTGGTGTTTTTTTTTGCTTCTCCTTCCTTGGGCCTCACCCTTTCTTCTATTGGAGCCTTCTTCTTGGCTTGTGTATCATGTTTAGGCCCCTCGTTGTTAGGCTTCTTCCGCCACACCATTTTCTGTGGAGGACACTTTTTCTGATTTATTTTGACCCTTGTTCGCACTCTTTTTCTCTATGCCTCCTGCTTTTGTACTTAAGACAAAAATATTTGTCTTCTTCTATTTCAATACCTTGTTTCCACAATTTTCCTTTTACCATTAGCTTAATTTCTTTTGGGATCTTTTTGACTGCTACAATTTGTAATTTGGCATATATGCATGAATCACTCTCGAAAAGTTCAGCATCTATGTTTGCTAAGGTTCCCAATGTTCTACAATGGTTTTTTATATGGGCTTTTTTCTATAGGGTTGAAATTTGGACACCATTTTTGCATGTATAGAGGGTGTCCCTCAAACTCCCACATTTCGCTCTGTAAAATTTTGTCTTTTTCTTCCTCATTCATAAAAACTGCTATAAAAAACCCTTTGGGTAAGAAACGTACTAAGACAAGTGTCTTCCAAGCCTTTTCTATCCAATCCTTAATCTTTTGCCTCTCAAATCTTAGGCCTATGACTCTGCATATGAGTGCAGATTCTTCCAGTATCTTCGCTTCCTCCTCTACTTCCCTTGTTAAATAAATTATTTGGCTTGTCATTTCCACTGCCTTGCTGCGGTTTAGGTTTTTTATTTGTATTTTCCCTCTTTTCTCTTTGTCTAGTTTTCTATTATTCATAGTCTGGGCTTCTTTCTCTTATTATTTTCGGAGTTGTTTCTGCACATATTAGTACTTAATATTTTTGGAGTTTTTTTTGCACAAATTAGTACTTAATAAAAACTTACCTTATCCTACACTTTTAAAATAATGTCAGTTTTTTTAATAATAATAAAAAAAAAAAGAGAAAACAAAACAAACTATAATATTTGCTTTTTGATTTTTCTGATTCGTTGCCTTATTTGTGTGTTCTAATACTCGGTAAAAAGTTTCCCAACTTGTTATTTGCATAGATTCTCACTTCCAAAAAAATTTGGGAGCAGAGCTTTTCTTTATTGATTTAACTCTATATTTTAATATATAATTATGTATATACTCTTATGATATATATTCATTAAATATATACTTAATATTTTACAAACCACATATAAAATAAATTTATATTTAATAATATATATACACATTATATATACATATATATTCTCAATGTGTATATATATATATAATATATATATATATATATATATTCAAATTCAAACTTTAATTGTTATCAAAATCCGCAAATAAACTAAAAATGGACAAATTCATTTTTTTCATGTTTTTTTAAAAGAAACCACTGAAATCCTTTATGAATGGGAGAGTCGGTTGTACTATGTACAGTCTGGCCACCCCATAATGGATGGGAGGGGGCAACGCTCTCTATGGGGCAGCGCATCCCCCTATGATGTGGGTGCACTACCTCATAGGCAGCACTCCACCTACCAACAAGTGTGGGCAGTGGGGGGTTTGACCTCCCCACCAACCACCAAAACACCTTCGCATTTTTTTTATATAAATTTATTTTTACGAAATTTGATTTCGTTTCTCCCAAAAATAATTACATCGTATGAACAATGATTCCCACAATCTTTTCATTATTTTAAATAATTTTTCAGTAATGCAATATATATCTACAGGAAAAATTGTGCAACTTTCCAAAAAATACCCAAATTCTACAGAGGATTCTACAATTAAACTTCCAAATAGCTTTCTCAAATCCAACACAGAGAAAAGAAAGGACAAGCTACAGGAATCTTCTAATTTCTTCCAAAATATTTCAATAAATTTCCACATTTCCTCTAAGTTTTTCCACGACAAAATTTACAAATACAGAGGTTTCACAATTTTTCCCTACAAAGGTTTTTAATAATTTCTACACAGATTTAAACACTAAATTTTCTCTAAATCTAAATTTATTTTCCTCTAGATTTATTTCATAGTTTAAATCTAATAATTCCTCAAATAACACAAATCTTATTCTTTGTTTTTCACTGTAATTAATATTTCCTAGGTTTCTTAACGACAATTACAGAAGCTTTCAATTTCCTCTTTTCTAAAAAAAATTAAACTTTCATTTATATATCTAGCTCAACAATTTTCTACAGTAATACAATTCCAAATTAAAACTTTAAACCAAACAACATCACAAGATTGGAACTTGTTTCAAGAAGCTTCTGAAGTGTTGAAGTTTTTGATGTCGAGCCTCTTCTAAAGCTTTCATAGCTTCTTCCCAGAAAACACAATTTCCAAAACACAGTATTGTATCCAACACCGCCACAATCTATATCAAACAAATCTAAGAATACTAATCCTTTTCAAAAATTCCTTACAATCCAAAACCCATTCCAATTTTCCACAACAAGCCAAATCCTTTTCCCAAAATTTCAACTCTCCAAAAATATCTTGTGCTTTGTCGTGAAGTAGCCAAAGCCAAGATTCTCTTTGAGAATTCATTTTTCCAACAATCGTCAATTAATTTAACTATAACATGCTGGAAATTAACAAATGTATTTTAACAACCACATTTAATTTCACAATATAATTTAATAATTTCATATTCCAATTTAATTCCCAAATTAAATTAAATTATTTTAAACAAATTTCTAAATAAACAATTTAATTACTTAATAAATAAATTTAACCACCAAGATTAAATTTAATTTACTAAATAATTAAATTTAATTAATTTAAATAAAAAGCTTCTATTAAAATGTCTAAAATTAATTAAATAAAAAACAACATTATTTAATACATAATTTAAACATTTATTTCCATAACAAGAATCCTTTAGAATTAAACAATATTAAACAAGGCAAATGATGACACAAAAACTATGACTGACGACACACTATGGCTAAGGTGTAGATCTAACACATGTTACCTAGCTACTATCTCACATTCAACTTAACTGTTGGATTGACACGCTCAAACTTGTGAATCTAGGTGGAGTCAATGTCATGTACCTGCAAACCTGTAAACGAGATAACAAAGAACATTTATATTACAACATAAAATACACACCGTGAAGAGGAAATCATGGAATCGCAGGGCGCTCGCAAGTGAGTGATGCAATCCCATTCCCTTCACCAATATATTCATCATAAACTGACAGTTCCATAATACTCAAATAACTCATGTGCAATAATCATGTTATAATAACCATCATTATTTCACTAATTAAATCATGTCAAATAAAGCATCAGATAACATAAATCACATCACACAATTAGTCTGCCACTCTATAAATAGCAATCAAATAACACACATGATAAAGTATAACAAAGTATCATCGTATCCAGAAAACAACTCAAAGCAAAACAAGGACACATTGTCTAGTCCAGAAAGCAAAACGAAGGGTTATTACAGACTACACCAAGGGTTTATATCCTTGAATGCTTCAATCTCCAAAATAGGAGGAATAATGAAATGATAAAATAAGTCAATTTTCTTTGAGCAAATTATTTTCTTTTATAGTTTCTTTTTAGGCCCTTCATTTGAATTTACATTTTCCCCCAAGTGTTTAAAAATAATTTTAAATTACATATTGAATTTAATTTTCTCTTCAAGTGTTTAAAATACTTTTTAAATAAAATATTACATCAATTGCCTAAAAGAACTTTTTAAGTAAAATATTACATAGGCCCTTCAATCATATTTAAGTTGCCCTTTTGGAAATAAAGTGATTGGGCCCAACTTAAAATATTATTATTAAATTTTGTTTCCCTTATTTTATCCATTCACCTATATAAAATGAAGAATAGGCTATGGGTCCTCAATTAATTCTTTTAGTTCTAAAAATGGCACATGTGTCATGTCCCATTTTTGTAATGATTTTTTTTTATGGACCAAAATTGTCTATTTCAAATTTTTCGCATCTTCCTTGGCCCAATTTTGTGCAAGTGTTCTTCATATTCATCACACATGCATTGACCTAAGTTCCCTGAAGTTTCTAAAAATGGGAGCCTGTCCAATTTTAATTTTGTGTAAGTCATCAAAGTTGCAAAATTTCCCTTCCTAGCATGTTATTTCCTCTGTTTCCATCAGGGTATCAAACATCCCCATACTATCATTCATCATGATCATTCCCATTTTTTTTTCCTTATCTCATTGAGACTTCATTCATACTATCGTATCTCTCTACCAAACCCTTCTCCCTCACAATCCTTTGTCAAAGATTCAAACTTCCTCTCACCAACATGACTCACTTTCAAATCCTAATCCTCAACTTATGGTATGAGTCATGGAGTACCCCAAAACTTGAAATTTCACATTCATGCCTCTTTTCACTATTAACCTCACCTACATCCATGCATGATCGAACCACCATTAACGCTCAATTGGATTATGCACCATTCAAAATATTTTCTAGGAATAAAAGGACTATTTAAAGATGGGGATATGGATCCATGTGGACCTCCAACATTGTAAATGGAGACATGGCCTAGGTTTCCATTAATGCACTAGTTAGGGTTTCAAATCCCATGGGATCTATCTCCATTATCACAAAGTACATTTGTAGGTCACAAAAAGCATTTCCCCATGATCCTTCCTATGTATGTCCACTAGCACGTGGCACAATTTCAAGAGCAACTTGAATAAAAACACTATTTATTGGATATGGACATTCTCTACCATATACCAATCATGAGATCTATCATTTAATGTTGTCTTTGAAATTCTTCCTACAATTTTTAAGAAATGCAAAATTTATTGAAGGATGATGAATTTTTGTACAAAACCCTAAATCAAAGTTGTTTTAAACCCCAACATTCGAGTATATGGATCTAAGGAAGGAAACCATAAAATTTACGAGAGGTGAAAGGATAAAGACCATAAGAATCTAATACACTGGAGGACATAAACCATGTTGGTTAAAGGAGTGATTCTCACTCAAAGGCCACATTTGAACTTTAATGGTAGACAATATTAGCAACATTGAGTCGACACAACACTTACAGTTTTCATGGGAGAGTAGTCCAATTATATGGGAGCTTGCATGGTGGATCATCTCATATTCATCCTATCTAATGATATGCAGTGAGTTATTATAAATCCTAACAAAGTAGTCACAACTTATGTTGTTATTGTAACTTGGTTGTGAACATAGAAAAGTAATTGCAGTTTATTGCTATGGTTGAGTAGTGGTTGTTCTATTTTCCTTGTATGCATTTATTTTTGTTGGTTATGGTTGTCACTGTAGTGTCTCGTAACAAATCTCAAACCTACTAATATATGAAGGTTTTAAATTTGATTTTACATTTTTGGGAAATAAATTTGCAATATAGGTACTTGGTGATGAGACCAAGCATTAGCTAGTTTCCTTTTATTTTAGTTCATTCTTTTAGACATTGCCAACTACTCATTTCATATACATTCCTAAATGTATCTATCTTTTTATGTCCTTCATGCAACTTGAACCAAGTTTTGATGTATGGAAATATGATTATGATATGTTGGTAATTGCATGATTAAATGTGTGAGTGTGTATGGAATGCAGTATGGATCTATGTTTAATTTATGGTTATTAGTATTGTGTATATGTTATATGAATTAACTCCTTGTAGCCAAGAAGCCAGAGTAAGCAAATTGTAACCCTCAATAATTAGGAAGTGTGGCCCGCAGCCAAAGGATTTCAGACAAAGATGCAAGGGAGATTCTAGAACAATAGGAATGCAACAATTATAGAAATGGAAGCAATCATTAATGAGGATGATTGTGAATCGCCAAACCATTTAATAATATAAATGAAGAAAGAAGGATTTTGTGTTGGATATGAAGCCAACCCAACTATTCTCACAATACATGTCTCTACTATATTGTTAGAAATAGAGTTCCAATCCTAATTGTCTTCTTCCATCTTTTCAGTTATAATTTTGGTTAAACAAACTTTGTCACTCTATTTTTCATAGGGAAGTGGTAATTTTCATTTAGTTTTCTATTTTGAGTCCTCATTCTAATAAACCTTCCTTGAACCTATATAGTTGGCTTGGTGGTTGAGGAGTAGATAATGTAATGCCCCGCCACACAATCCTAGAGGAAGTTTCAATTCACACTAAAAGCGAACTAATTTTTTTTTTATTAAAGAGAATTAAACATACATGTTCATCTACAATTGATAACAACCCCTAAGGCTACGTAACCGAGATTACTAAAACCCATACAACATATATCATTAAAACTATTGTATTTAATTACTCATGTAGTAAGCATTAATTCAACATACATAAACAACATAAGATAAGAAGATAAACATCCATAACATAAATTCATTACTTGAACATGTGGTTACATCACTCATTCCCAGAATGAGGCAATAATACAAAAGTGTTACAATTACATAAATCCACCTCGTAAATACAAGAGGGGTAAAAATAACTTATTACATTTGGAAATACAACAATGCTTGAAATAAAACAAGAACCACAAGCTATCCAACTGGATGTCTCACCACCAAGTACTGAAGATCAAGGGGGACCCAATGATTTATGGTGCATGTTCCACCCAACCAAGTAGTACCCGAAGACCCACCCCCCATGCTAGGAGATAGTAACAACGTAACATGGACAAAGATCTACTACCTCTAACCAAAGGCAGACTCATACTGACACATATTGGCTCAACCAAACATATGCACAATAAAAGTCTATCACTAACATGGTCACATTGCTTCCAGACATAAAATTGATCAAGTATGACAAGGAATCCATACACATCACAAAACCCAATGTTATCCTAGACATAGTGTCATTGCACAGTTAGTCATGAGATCTCCTCTCAGCATTCTTCATAGGCTCCGAAATTCCTGGTGACCTCTAACAAATCATGTCCCTTATGCTTACTCATGCAGAATCGACTACCTCTCGTGAGGACAAGATGGTTGAACTTTCCATTCCAGTCCTTCCCACTCATCCCAAGTCTAAATGAGCCCTTGTGTCTATGAGTGAGGCTAAGTTATCTTGATTAGTGTGAAGTGCATCCTAATCATCTAAGTACATTACTTTAATTATCACTTGATTAAATCACTTTTGAAGGTTACCCAGTTTACCTCTTTGGGCTTCGGCACCTAACAGAAGCCACTCTTCTAATGGATAACATACTATACAAAACTAAACTCCAAGGGTAACTCAAGTGCTACAACTAGACAACGTAATCTCTCCTATTCTAGGAGGCAATAGTTAAGGAAACTCACTCCAAACACTTGGAGGAAACAAAACACATATAGCACTACCCAAGGGAGATATGAATGGTTGACTTAACAAAGCAACAACCCACATCCTCTAGAAGACTTACAATTTAAAACGTAAATAACCCTTTTCCCCAATTACCAACATAAGGAAATATAATACCAAAAGCCAAGGCAAGGAAATTACGCTATATTTTTGGATCTATTATATCCGTTTCCCTATCTAATACTTTTCAATAAATAGCCAATTACTTCAATCAGATAAATATTAAACTAAAATAATTACCTTTACTCTTACAAGGAAAGGAAAAATTCTAATTTTAACAAAACAAGATATTCAGTGCATTTAAATCATAATATGCTTATGTAAGAAATTTTCTATCAGTTTCCCCATCTAACTCATCTAATTCCTACAATTTTTCCAAATTAAACAATATACACATCCATTTAAATATACCCACTTTTAAATATAAATGATTAAACTAAATTTGATAATTATTTATTTAAAAGTACATAAGTATGCCACAACTTCATTTTAATAAACCAAGTTTATCAATTTTCTAAGAAAAGACAAATTAACTAAACATATATCATTATTATATATATATATATATATATACATTATATATATTTATAACAATTTGAACAAATCATTAATGAAAATATATATACAATATATATATGTATATTATATATATATACATTATATATATATATATGTATACATACTATACATATTTTATACTGTATATATGCTTGAGATAAAATACACATTACATAGGAGAAAGAAGCGGACGGAACTCGTCCGTTCGCGGATCCCAATACCCTGCGCGCCTGTCCCGTCACTGAGATTATCCACAGACTGTCAGACTGTACATTGTACAGCCGGTCCCAAGCACATGGTGTGGCGCTGCTACCATGGCAGTGCTCCCTCCACTTTTAGTGGAGGGCGCTACCATGGGCAACGCGCCCCCTTACATTTGTATGGTGGGCGGTGGGGTACACCTGCCCCCACCAACCACTGTCAACATAAAAAAAAATTAAGATAAAACTTTCATTTCAATAAATTCTGGAAACACAGTAAATTTATTTCATACAAATTTTTCAATAAATTTTCTCGAAATTCGTTTCCTCAGAAACGTCGTACGGACGGTGACATCAAAAAAATAAATTAAAATTAAATATAAACACCAAAAGGAATATATATATATAAATTTATTATATGTATATTTACATTATAATATAATACATATAATGAATATATACATATATATTTACACATAAATCAATTTACTGGTAACATTGTGCAAATCATTCAAAAATAACCATCTCCAAGAAGAACTAAAATTTTACAGAGATAATTCCTAAATTTCACAGAGATTAAAATAGATTCTTTTAAACCATTTTCTTGAATTCACAATAATAAAAGAATAAGAAAACCAAAAGGAACCTAAGTTATAACCAAAAATTCTCAAATCTTCTAGGTTTCTCTACCGTAAATTTTCTACAGAGGTTTTTCGAAATAAATTTATTTTGGTCTGATGAATGGAGTATTTCGCACTTACTTAGACAGGTTTTTCCTTGCATTCCTAGATGATATTTTGATATATTCAAGGACAGTAGAGGAACATGAGGAGCATTTGCAACAGGTACTGCACTGTTTATGAGAAAACCAGCTTTATGCCAACTTGTCGAAGTGTGAATTCTTTAAGACTGAGATCAAGTATCCTGGTCATGTGATCACAGAAGAAGGTATATCTATGGATCCTTCAAAGATCCAAGCTATCCTAGATTGGCCTATGCCCACGAATGTGATAGAGATATGTAGTTTTATGGGGCTTGCAGGATATTACAGGAGGTTTGTTTAGAGCTTTTCTAGGATAGGGCATCATATCACTTCTCTTCAGAGGAAAGGGAAAAGGTTTGGATGGTCAAAGCAGTGTGAGACGGATTTTTAGGTTCTTAAGGATAAGCTGACCAGTGCACCAATACTAGCGATACCTGATCCCACAAGAGATTTTGTAGTCTGTACATACGCATCCTTGGAGGGATTAGGAGCAGTCCTGATGCAGGAGGGTCGAGTGCTAGCTTATGAGTCACGAAAGCTTAAGGATCATGAACTAAATTATCCCACACATGATCTTGAGTTAGCGACAGTAGTCCATGCATTGACTAGATGGATAGACTGAGAGGGTTAATCAGATCCTTGAAGACATGTTACATATGTATGTTATGGACCAACAGACACGATGGGAGGACTATCTCTACTTAGTAGATTTTTCCTATAACAATAGTTTCCAGAGCTCCATTGGCATGGCACCTTCTCAAGCTTTGTATGGGCATCCTTGTCGTACTCCCTTGAGTTGGGATCGACTAGAGGACAGAGTATTATTGGGTCTGGAGATGTTGCAAGACATGGAGCAGTAGGTGGATCGGATTAAAGAGCACTTGGTAGCAGCATAGGATAGGCAGAAGAAGTATGTGGATGCGCATAGGGTGGATAGAAAAGTTTTTGTGGGTGATAGAGTGTTCTTGCGGGTGCATCCGTGAAAGATTCCAATCCGATATGGAAAGGGTTCTAAGTTGGCACCTTGCTTTGTCAGAACCTTTCAAGATACTCGCGAAGATTGGTCCAGTTGCTTACCGGCTTGCTTTGTCGCCAAGTCTTGCACGTATTCACGACGTTTTCCATGTTTTAGTTCTTCGGCCATATCATCCAGATGTTACTCATGTCTTTGATTGGAATTCTTTACAGGTAGAGGATGGGCAACTGGCTTTGGATCCTATGGCCGTAATAGAGCGCAGAACGCTCGCTCTTCGAGGGCGAGATATTGATTAGGTTAGGGTTCAGTGGGATCCCAGGGATGACGCTTCATCCACCTGAGAAGATGTAGCTAGGATGAGGGAGTTATATCCCTACTTGTTTGCAGGCTTCCAAGAGTAAGCCTGGTCTTTGGGGGGGAAAATTTAATACCCCTCCGTTTTGCTTCTTGTTCAGACTACTTTATGCTTTACTTGGTTGCAGCTACTATGATACTGGACACACTTTGTTATTTGTGTTTTGATCGCTACTTATTGAGCGACAAACTATTATTGTGTGATGTGTTTATCTGATGATTTTTTTGCATGCTTTAATGGTGTAATGATGTTAGTAGTTATAACATGTGATTTTAATATGAGATTATTGAGTAAGATGTAAATTTCAGTTTTGATGAGTGTATTGGTGAAGGGGACGGGTTCTCATCACTCGCTTGCGAGCGCCTTGCGATTTCGTGATTTCTTCTTCACGATGTGTATTATATGTTGTTTATATCATATGATGTTATTTACTTGGTTTTCTTGTTGCAGGTACATGACATCGACTCCACCTGGTTTCACAAGTTTGAGCATGTCGATCCAACGGTTAAGTTGAACGGGAGATAGTAGCTAGGTAACTTGTGTCAAGTTTACGCCCTAGCCTTAGTGTGTCATTAGTCTTGTTTGTTGAGTCATGGTTTACCTTGTTTTAATGATATTTGATTCTGGAAGGTGTGTGTTCATTAAATTAATTTTTAGAATAATTGCATTGTTTAAAAGTTATCATTTATTAAAATTAAAATTAAAATTGTGGATAAAATTTAATTTAATTTATTTAATTAATTAAATTTAATCCCAAAAGGGTTAATTTATTTATTAAATAATTAAAATTAATTAATTAAGTTTTATGTTGTGTAAATTAAATAAAAGCATATAATGTAATGTATTTGGAATTAATTTTTAATTGAGGAAATTAGTTTCAAATTTTGGAGTTAATTTATTATTTTTAATTTTTAAATTAAATACAAAATTAGATTTGGTTGTTGAGGATATTTTCAATTATGCCAACATGTGTAAGTTTAATTAATTAGAAGATTTTATTGCAAATTGATTCACGGAGAGAATTTTGGGAAGGAAAAAGCTTCTTCAGGTGTGAGAGGATATTTTTGGAAAAAATTACACAAAGGATTGTTTGAAGAAATTTTTGGTTGTAGATTTGCATTGGAGAATTTTGTTGATTCTTGGTTGTGTTTTTGGATTGTTTTCTTGATTGGAATCACTGCACTATTGAAGAGAAGTTGTAGAAGCTTTGGAGGAGGCTCTACATCAAATTCTCATTTCCTGAAGCTTTTCACTAGGTTTTATTCTATGATTTATTGTTCTTGGTTTGTTTATTTAAAAATGGTAGTGATTAAAGAATTGTTTGTTTAAACCATTTAGGAAAAGATTTTGTTATTTGAGGAAAGAAAATTAATTAATTAAATTTTGAAGCTTTTGTTATTCCCGTGAAATTTCTTTAAGGAAATTGTAAAAACCTCTGTAGGATTTAATTTCATTTGAGGAAATTTTTAGTCTTGGTTGTCAAATCAAACCTAGAGGTTGAACAACACATTTAGAGTGTTTTAGAAAATTTAATTCTCTGTAGAAAATAAATAAATTTATTTCAAAAAAACCTCTATAGAAAATTTACAGTGGAGAAACCTAGAAGATTTGAGAATTTCTAGTTATAACTTAGGTTCCTTTTTGTTTTCTTATTCTTCTATTATTGTGAATTCAAGAAAATGGTTTAAAAGAATCTATTTTAATCTCTATGAAATTTAGGAATTATCTCTGTAAAATTTTAGTTCTTCTTTCTGTAGATGGTTATTTCTGAATAATTTGCCCAATTTTACTAGTAAATTAATTTCTGTGTAAATATATATATATTCATTATATGTATTATATTACAGTGTAAATATACATATAATAAATATATATATATTCCTTCTGGTGTTTATATTTATTTTATTTATTTATTTTGATGTCGTTGTCCGTACAACGTTTATGGGGAAACAAATTTCAAGAAAATTAGTTGAAAAATTCGTATGAGATAAATTTAATGTGTTTCCGAAATTTATTGAAATGAAAGTTTTATTTTTTAAAAAAAATTATGTTGACAGTGGTTGGTGGGGGCGGATGTACCCCACTGCCCACCGTACAAATGTAAGAGAGCACGTTGCCCATGGCAGCGCTCTCCACTAAAAGTGGAGGGAGCACTACCATGGTAGTAGCGCCGCACCATGTGCTTGGGACCGGTTGTATAATGTACAGTCCGACAGTCTGTGGATAATCCTGGTGACGGGATGGGCGCGCAGGGTATTGGGATCCGCAGACGGACGAGTTTCATCCGCTTCTTTCTCCTGTGTAATGTGTATTTTATCTCAAGCATATGTATAGTATGTATACATATATATATATATAATTTATATATAATATACATAGATATATTGTATATATGTTTTCATTAATGATTTGTTTAAATTGTTATAAATATATATAATGTGTATATATATATATATATATATAATAACAATATATGTTTAGTTAATCTGTCTTTTCTTAGAAAATTGATAAACTTGGTTTATTAAAATGAAGTTGTGGCATACTTATATATTTTTAAATAAATAATTATCAATTTTAGTTTAATCGTTTATATTTAAAAGTGGGTATATTTAAGTGAATGTGTATATTGTTTAATTTGGAAAAATTCTAGGAATTAGATGAGTTAGTTGGGGAAACTGATAGAAACTTTCTTGCATGAGCATATTATGATTTAAATGCAATGAATATCTTGTTTTGTTAAAATTAGAATTTTTCCTTTCCTTGTAAAAGTAAAGGTAATTATTTTAGTTTCATATTTATCTAATTGAAGTAATTGGCTATTTACTGAAAAGTATTAGATAGGGAAATTGATTTAATAGATCCAAAAATATAGCGTAATTTCCTTGCCTTGGCTTTTGGTATTATATTTCCTTATGTTGGTAATTGGGGAAAAGGGTTATTTGCTTTTTAAATTGTAAGTCTTCTAGAGGATGTGGGTTGTTGCTTTGTTAAGTCAACTGTTCGTATCTTCCTTGGGTAGTGCTATATGTGTTTTGTTTCCTCCAAGTGTTTGGAGTGAGTTTCCTTAACTGTTGCCTCCTAGAATAAGAGAGATTACGTTGTCTAGTTGTAGCACTTGAGTTACCCTTGGAATTTAGTTTTGTATAGTGTGTTATCCATTAGAAGAGTGGCTTATGTTAGGCATCAGAGCCCAAAGAGGTAAACTGGGTAACCTTCAAAAGTGATTTAATCAAGTGATAATTAAAGTAATGTACTTAGATGATTAGGATGCACTTCACACTAATCAAGATAACTTAGTCTCACTCATAGACACAAGGGCTCGTTTAGACTTGGGATGAGTGGGAAGGCCTGGAATGGCAAGGTCAACTATCTTGTCCTCACGAGAGGTAGTCGATTCCGCATGAGTAAGCATGAGGGCCAAGATTTGTTAGAGGTCACCAGGAATTTCGGAGCCTATGAAGAATGCTGAGAGGAGATCTCATGACTAACTGTGCGATGGCACTCTGTCTAGGAAAACATTGGGTTTTGTGATATGTGTATGGATTCCTTGTCATACTTGATCAATTTTATGTCTGGAAGCAATGTGACCATGTTAGTGATAGAATTTTATTGTGCATATGTTTGGTTGAGTCAGTATGAGTCTACCTTTGGTTAGAGGTAGTAGATCTTTGTCCATGTTACTTTGTTACTATCTCCTAGCATGGGGGGTGGGCCTTCAGGTACCACTTGGTTGGGTGGAACATGCACCATAAACTGTTGGGTCCCCCTTGATCTTTAGTACTTGGTGGCGAGACCAGTTGGACAGCTCGTGATTCTTGTTTTATTTCAAGCATTGTTGTATTTCCAAATGTAATAAGTTATTTTTACCCCTCTTGTATTTACGAGGTGGATTTACGTAATTGTAACACTTTTGTATTATTGCCTCATTATGGGAATGAGTGATGTAACGAGATTTTCAAGTAATGAATTTATGTTATGGATGTTTATGTTCTTATCTTATGTTGTTTATGTATGTTGAATTAATGCTTACTACATGAGTAATTTAATACAATAGTTTTAATGATATATTTAGTATGGGTTTTAGTAATCTTGGTTACGTAGCCTTAGGGGATGTTATCAATTATAGATGAACATGTATGTTTAATTCACTTTAATAAAAAAAAAAATTAGTTCGCTTTTAGTGTGAATTGAAACTTCCTCAAGGGTTGTGTGGCGAGGCATTACAGATATAGTGTGTGGATATGTTTAGATAGATATAGTTTTATTCATTACACAGATAACACTTTGTTAAGTTTCCTATTATACTTTCATGAATAAGATATCTCTAAATATTCTTGTTAGATTATGAAATCTAGTTATATGCAATGAAGATGCTTCAGTTTATCATTATGTTTAGTTAATTCATGAAATTTAGATCTGATTTTATTATATGGATATAGTAACTTGAGTAAGGGCCACTCAAGGTAACTGTTCTCTACTTTAATTTATGTTGCTACATTAGATAATTTCATTATTGCATCCATCTCAATTAGATTCCCCATTTCCTATATGTGAATGATATCTTGTGTTATACTTCATGTTTTATTTTGTCTCAATGCATTATCCTCCAGAGTGAGTCAAAATTAGCAATGTTAAGTTAATTACAGAGACTGGGTTTTAAAAGTGAACTAGCCACAACCTTAAGTTGTAAGTACCCATAGCAATAGTTCCAAATTTAAATCTTTTTCTTTGTTTTACATTTTAAGCTTTATTTTCTTTTTCATATTTGTCAACCACCTATACTAGATGATATAGGTAGTATAGAATCTCTAGATGCACATATAGTGCCAACATCATCACAAGCTTATGCTAGCCCTGGTTGATAATTAAATGGATTCTTTATAATGGTTTAGTAAACTGTTCAGTTAGGAACCACCTCTAAATTGTGTGTCTATCACCAAATTTATTGAGCATTAGTTGGGCCTTGCACTTGGTATTATGTGTGTATGTGAAGAAAAATTCAAGGTCTTTCTTGAATCTATTTAAACTCTATATTGAGTTTTGGCTTCAACAATACTCATATTTTATATCGTATGGCATCAAAAATAGTTATAAATAGTGGTGAAACTTTTGAAAATATTGTGTCCTTTTGATATCAAAAGCATAATCATTGTGGAAATATTGTGTATTTTTGGTGTTTTCGACAATAATGAAACTTGAGGATAATTTTTTGTTTAACAACTGGTGTTCATGATATTATATTTTGGGAATAATACTCTACTTTATTCATCGACATTTTTTCATTTTTTTAGGGGAAGTAAAACTATGGTAATATTGATGTCGATAGTGTATTAATTATGAATGATAGAATGATCTTAATCAAGAGTGGACCTAAGATCAAAGATTTATCTCGAACATCATGATTTAAAGATCGAATATAAATTTGTTAAACCTATTTATTCTTGTATATATATGTCATGTGTTTTATGAGAAAAGTAATAAATAATTATATAGGTACATATGTATACATTACGTATACCTATGTACAACTGTAATTAATTATGATGCTTAATTGTTTTATTTATATATTAGCATGAGAGTGTAAGCATAGAATCATATACACATACATACAAACATATATACATGCATACATACATGCATATATGTGTTTGTGTGTATATGCATATGTATGTGTGTGTGTGAATGTGTTATATATAGAGAGAGATACCTTGATAGGAATAGACTAAAAATTGGAATTCATTAGTATTAAACTCCTTGGTGAATTGAATGATATTTTTTTCTTTAGTTAAATTGCTATTGTTATCTACTCTATTTGAAATTAGAAAAAATAAATTGAGAACCGATTTGAGAAAGAGGTGTGTGAACATATGTGTAATGAAATAAATTGCACAATAGAAGAATGTGATAGGAAATATGTTGTAAATTCTTGATAATATCTAAGAATAACAAGTCACTTTAACGGGGCAAACCTCCAAATATCTCCAATTCTAACACAATTCACGATATGATTATGAAGTAAGACTCGCTACCTCCTATATATACCTTATTTATGCTTAGGATCTCATCAAGGCTGACTTAGATAACCCTATATAAGCCTTAGGCCAACCTAATTAACTAAATAATAATATACTAATGAGTATATGACTTAATTAAGAGTTAAGATAGCTATAAGATAACTATTCATAATCCTATGTACTCTAATATTAAGGGTGTAGCATGCCCCCCTCTTTAGAGAAGCATTGTCCTCAATGATAATCAAGTTTGGATGCTTTTGAATGAACTCCTCATCCTCCCATGTGGCATATTCAATTGGTAAATTCTTCCATTGGATGAGATACTAAGAGAGTTTTATGGTCCTCAACTCCCTTGTGTGATTCTAAAGAATAAACTCTAGTTCCAATATGATTCTTCCTTCTTCATCAAGCTTGGGTAATATTGTCTAAGTAGGGATATTTGATTCCCAATTACCTGAACTTCAAACAAGAAACATGAAAAACTAGATGTATCTTTGTTGTGGTGACAATTCAAGCTTGTAGGAAACACTACCTATCTTTTGCGTGATTTGGTATGGGCCATAATATTTTGGAGGAAAATTGTTATTCTTTGTTTATTTCTTCAATGAAATTTTATTGTAAGGTTGTAATCTCAAGAAAAACCAATCCCCAACTTTAAAACTTATTTCACTACAATGTTGGTCCATTTGTTGCTCCATTCAATTTTGTGTCATGGCCTAGATTCTCTTTGAGTTCTAAAAGTAATTGTTGTTGATGAAGTATGTGTTCCTCCACAACATGAACTCTTTATGGAACCTTCAAAGATGATGTGATGTAAGGAGGATGATATCTATACAGTGCCATAAATGAAGATATTTTTATGAACTATGAAAGGAAGTATTATACCACCATTTTGTAAGTGGTAGCCAATCTACCCATTGCGACTATTTATCTAAAGTGAATAATTTAGATATCCTTACAAACACTTATTAACGACCTTACTTTTCTCATCAAATTGAGGATGATATGAAGAACTATGAGCCAATTGAGTACCTAAACATGAGAATAAATCTGTCTAAAATTTACTTGTAAAGATAGGATTGTGGTCATTAACAATAACCTTAAGTATACCATGTAGCTTTTGAATATTCTCCAAAAATTCTTTGTACACTATACTTGATGTAAAAAGATGTGATAATGCAACAAAATGTGCATATTTAGTGAGGTGATCCAATACTGCCATGATGAAATTCTTATTGTTAGATCTTGGAAGCCCTATAATGGAGTCCATGCAGACCTTTTCCCAACATTGGTTAGGAATAACTGTTACCTAATTTCACTAATAGCTCAATCAAGTAGAGATTTTGTGATTCTCAAATGAAGAGTAAGGTACATTTTTATTTATGCTACATTACATTCATGTGCATAAACAAAATCATAAGATTACATTACTAGATTGCATTTATGTAGATGCATATAAGATTGTACAATCTTTTCAAGAAAAGAAATCTTTATTGATAATATAAATGTATAATGTCTCACACAAGCCATGAGACTAAATCTTTTAGTGCAAATGAAAGAAATGAATATAGATTTATAGATATAAAGGAAAATAAATGCACATATAGAGAAAGGTGACCCTTCATTGCTTGAATGAAAAGTCTTGGTCGAGTTGCCTTGTATCATCTTCAATCTTCTACTTGTCCTACATCTAGTTGATGCTCCTTGCTGCTCCTAGTTGCCTGCATCTGAGAGAGAGAGTGTTGTTAGAGAAATGAAGGGTCATCAATTAATACATGCACATACATTTATAAACATATAATCTGATCCTTATGTGCACTAAAATAGCTAGGTTATCATAGATGTCCAAGAAAACAGGTGGGTTATCAAACACATCTATTGTATACATGGTTTTTCTAGCATGTTTGCTAATTGTGCGGGAATAGGAAAAATTATGTTGTTGTTTTGATACATCTGATTAAAGCTTCTGGGGTAAAATGTGGCTCCTACAAGGGTTGAGCCCAACATGCTGCCCTTTGTTTGAAGAGGGATGAGATTGCAAGAGATTCACATTCATTGACTTGGAACATATATTTCATCACTTGTAATAGTGAGTGGTTTAAGGTCACTATCATAAATGACAAGATATTGGCTCAAAATAACAAAAATGAGTAAGGAACATGATGACTTCCCTATATATTCAAGAAGCAAGAAATAGAGATAACAATGTTTAGAGGATAGCATGAAACTCTTGAGGACAGTAAAAGGCATATTCACGTATTCAATGGTTATCATTCATGGGAATTGGAAAATCATGATCAAGATTGCCATTTTTATGTAGGGGCAACCTACAAGTGAAGTTATCAAATACAATGTTTTGAAAGTAACAGTCCTAAAGAGAGAAATAAAGTCACAACACAGTCAAGTATCATGCACAATGTAAAAGTAATGAATAGTTAGCCAAATGTAGGGACATTCCCTATAGGATGAGACAATGACAGTATCAAAGCACTACAGAGCTTTAAGAACAATGACAAGGTTCTAGAAGTAACTTGATGACAATGGTTCGGACAACCACAGGGAGTGAAAAGAATTTCATATGCATCAATTTTGGTACCCAACTAGTAATGATAGATTAGGTTTGTGTAGGAGACCAAGAGTAGGGTAGGTACATGACTAGAGCAGGTCATGAAGCCATCTAATGAAAGACAATGTTTTTTCTTTTGAGTTCCTAAGAGCCACTTTATGAGCATGGCAGTCAATAATGAAGCATACAAATCAAGGAGACATCTATAGTCAAGAGGGTTCCACAAAGTCACAGAAAGGGTAGAGATTGATTAAAACTCCTAAAAGGAAAGCAAGTTTTGATATGCATTGGTTAACCAAGATTGAAGAAGGTAATCATGTATAGGGTTTTAAGGAGACAATGTTGCTCTTGGCATCAGACAGTTTGACAGAGCTTGAAAGGTAGTATGGTGGTCTCACAGTCTCAAGATTGCCTTATGGACATAGTGGGCAGTCCATAGGAGCAAGTGTATTTTCATGTCACAAGAGACAACAATAATTTAAATGCTTTGTTGACTGTACAAACACTCTTTTATGGCCTTTATTCAATGTAGTTTTTATGCACAATGCTAGACATTGCTAGGAACCAGTTTGTAAAGTGATGTAAAAGGACAATCAATGTCAAAAGGGGCAAAGTCTATGTGTTTGACAGCCATCATGTTATGAGAACAATGATCAAATTATGATAGGATACAACAAATCATTGTTAATTATTTAATGGACTTGAAGGCCTTCAAAACTCAGACACCAATTTAGTAGGAAAACTAAAAGCTTCAAAAGAGAATGCATAGGAAGACTAAGACTTGAAAGGATAGTCGAAGTCTCTGAGGAAAAATCAGGAAAATGTCTTTTTTATTTTTGCTGAAAACTTGAAGAGTCTGCAAAAAATTAAAGATTTGCACAATGGATATTGAACATTCTACATAAGGTGTTATGAAAAGTGTAGGGAATGCATGAAATGAACAAGTAATACACAAATCAAATGCTTGTTCTTATTTTTTACGCTTTGAAGCTCGATTTGGGTCATCATTTTCAGAGAAATGTAGAGGTCAAACCTTGAGCCAAACAAAAGGAGGGGAATATATCATTTGAAAAAGTTTTATATAGAAATAAAGTGAGATTTTCATATATACAGAGGAGCAAAATATTCAAAGCCTTGGCCTCTAGGGTTTTATTCCCAACTCAAACCCTTGAAGTCTCTGAGGGAAGGTCATGCAAATATAAAAAAACACATCCATTGGAAAAGTAAAATAAAAATTAAGAGGCTGAGCCATGGCTATTTTCCATAAATGAAGCAAAATATGTAGAGAGGAAATGCAAGCGCGGGTTTTGGCAACCCAGAATGGCATTTAAAAAAAGGAGCCTTCAAGTTTTGTGTAGGGGCTCAAGTATGGAGATCCCAGTATCTGCAACAAAATGTATGGTTACGGCTACAAAGGCCATTTTTATAGATAAAATGCATAAAATCTTCAAGAAAGTGCAGATAATCGATGACATATACATGGAAATGACAAAGGGAAGCAAGAAAAGGTGAAATATAACCATATTTTTACAAATGGGCTTGATTTCGAGTGTTTGCCTTCCTCGGAAAATGAAATAAAATGGTTGAAATTTCTCTCAAAATCTTTACCTAGAGCTTTTCCTTGATATTTTTCTAGAAATCTTTTGATTATGCCTCTATGTGACCAAAAAGCCGTCATGGATAACCTTCTCAGAAAATCCTATGGTGTCGGCGGAAGACTCTCGAAACTTGAAGTTACAAATGAAATGCATTTTAGCATTTTTCCATCGGTTTTACCTTTTAGGGTTTCAACCCTAGCTGTGTTGATAAGTGAAAGGTATTTTACCTTTTATTTTAAAAATTTGCAATATGAATTAATAACTGTGGTGAGTTCATTTCTTATGAACTTTATATATCTCTTTGTAAATGTTAGTATTTAGGAGTCTTTGAGACTTAGTCTTTTGCTTCTGATTTTTCAAAATGGTCAAGCCTTGTTTTCTTTTTTGCATTGATTTGAAATGTAATACATTTGATTAAGTGATATTGTTATAAATCACTTTAATCAAAGTGTTATTTTTAATGCAAAAATAAAGTATATTCTTTGTAAATTCCTTAAAGGGATTTTGTTGAGTCTTTATGCTTTTACAACCATGTAGGGAACCTTGGAGAAGTTAGGCAACATGTGCCAGGAATATATGAGACTATTCTAACTAAAATTAAAGGCTTTGGAGAGCATATAGGGGTAGTTTTGATGCTTTTTATGGTGGGTAAGGTCATTACTTGACCTTTTCAACATATTGGAGCCCTTTTGGAGCCTTTTCAGGTGTTGTTTTCTAGGTTTTTTGGTTGTGTACAAAAAAAAGAGTTTCTAGTTCTTATTTTGGTGGAATTGTTTGAGAGAGCATATAGTGACTTCACTTTTCATTTGTAAAGTTAGTTCTTACTATTATTTTTTGATTTGCCTTATGGATTTTTGAGGTCGTTTGTAGTAAACACTATATTTTGTAACTAGTTTTAAAGGCATGTATAGCAGTTGTAACACCTTGTTGATCAATGAGATAAGCTCTTTTACCTTCTCACTTGATATTTTATTGTGAAATATTTTTAAAAAGTTGATGAAATCTTATGGTGGAGTTGTTTTCCCTTTGATTTTGTCTTATTTTTCTTTTCCTTTAAGCACTTAGTATGAGATATTGCAGGTCCTAACATATGTTGAGCTAGTTCAAGGGAGAGTCTATGTTGTGAAGATATTTCTTACTTCCTTCTAGGTGTTATCCTTGACATTTTTAGCCTTGTTATAAAACATTGTTGCAAAATCATATGAATTTTTGAGTTGTGTAAGCAAATGTTTAAGTTGTTGGTCATTTTTGTGTGTAAAAAATAACAGTATTATGTTTGAAATCATTTTGTTGAATCACCCATAGTATAGATTTCATTTCATGTACTATTTCTTTCTTACCCTTTACCTTAGCAGTACAGTAATTTAGGTGACACCATAGGAAGTTGGCCTTTTCTGGAGGTCCACTCCAAATTTAGGTGACCCACAGCCTAGGATTGTTCCCATGTTTCACTGAGTGGTTGAACAGGGTTCAACAAAGGGTGCACATTTAGTTGATAAAAATTTTGGCACGCTCGGTGGGACTCTGAACTGATTTTTAATTCATTTTAGTCCTTATGTTATTGTTGTTTGGTGTGTACAACAGTACTTTCAGCCTCTTGGAGGCAATATCAACACACTTGACATCTTCGGAAAGAATATTTCTACTGGTTTCTACAGTCTAAGTGTTGGTATGTTTTAGTTATTACAAAGCAAATATGGTTTCTCTTAAATTCCAGCCTTATGAATGATAAAACATGTCAATGTATCATGCTCATATTTCATACCATTGACCATTTCATGAAAATGTTGCCTTTACACCTTATCAATCATTTCAAGCCAACTCCAATATTAGTTTTAGTCTAAATAACTTAATAACAACATATAACCAACATGTTCAACATGCTTACCACCAACCCATCCCAACTTCATCATCGTGGAAGCCAGTATATGCCTAGAATCAACCCCAAGAAAGTTACTTTATTTCCAACCAGCAACGTTACTTTTCTAATGAGCCTCCAAATTTTGATAACATGGGCATAGACGATATATTTTTGTACTTCCAAGAACAGTTTAATGAAATCAATAGGCAGAAAGAGTGTAACTTACAGCAGAATGAATGGGCTTACTAAGCCCAACTCCATGAGTAGGAGTTGGAGACACAAAAGAGGCAATTTGAGGAGAATCTTGCTCATTAGCTTGTTGCAGAAGATGCAGAGTAAAACTTGCCAAACAGGAGGTTTCCAAGGTTGAAATTTCAAGCTTCAAACAAGGTGAACCTCTTAAGCCTACTAGATTTGAAATCCCAAGTTTTAGAAGTAATGACCCTTTACAAGAGCCTATACTCAAGAAAAATCAGTCCATCATCCCTCAAGAGCAGCCCATTGATCAGGATGACTTACTCCTCATGGAGAAGATCAGTAAGATAAATCCATTAAATTTAGTTGTAGTGTGTTACCAACTATAGTAGAAAAATATTGAACATGATAAGATCTCTCAAGGTGGATTTTTCAATGTTTTTGCTAATGATCCTCCTACTTTTGTTGAAAATAATGAAAATGTTTTAATAGTTCAGCTAGGATAATAAGATGAATAGAGTGTGAGTCTGATCATGCCAACAGTTGTTTTAGAACAACAAGAGGACAACAGACAATTTGAGGAGTTGTTGATTGATGATCATCGACAAGGAATCAAGCCTTGGACCATGAAGAAGAGCATAAAACTAAACCTAACACCATTGTCTAGGATATGAGATTTGATATCTTTGAATGTGTTCTGGATGAGAAAGATAATGTTGAGCTTTTTGGAGAGATGTGCACAAATATTATTGAGTAGTTTTGTTCAAATTTGGATAACAAGGAGTCAGACCTATTAGAAGGAGTTGACAATCATGATGAACTAGAATTAGTTCACAAGCTTGAACAAGTGTTGAAGCAACAGGAGGAATACAGTATTGATAAAGAGGAGTCCATTCTCTCAGGTCAAGAAACTTCTCATGAACCTGATTTGCAAGATATTAGTTGGTTGGAGGAGCTTCTTTTATGTTGTACATCAAAGCTTGAAGCTAGTTTATCAGATGAGAGTTTGTTTCAAGAGGTTTCTTCATTGTTTGAACTTTTTCCTTCCTTCATGGAAGAGGACAAGCCTAAGTTGGAGTGTACTTGCTTGGATGATAATGATGAGTTTGAACTTGAGTTAGCCATCCCTAAGAGCCTTCCAAGAGCTGATAGCTTTGATATTTTGTTAGCTACCTTAGTGGATGAGGATTGCTCATTAACCATGGAGGAGGAATCAACATGGAAATTTATTATGCAAGGTGAAGGTAATGCTTTATTTTCTAAGCATCCAGAGTATTTTCTCTATAGTCCAAACTTAGTCATGAAGCAGGACAGTCATCAAAAATAGGAAGAAAGAGAAGCAACCAGCAATGACAGTTCAAATTTTGTTCATTCCAGGGGTTGTCCAATAAGATATTTAGCCAGTTTGGAGGCAACTAAAGTACCAGAGTTCATGCTTGCACCCAAGCATGAGGATGCAATTGAAGAAGAAGCTGATTTTGGAGTTGCAACTAAAAGTGATCAAATTCAACTCACTTGTCTAGTTCAGGACAGTAATAGGCATGATAAAAATCAAATTGTAAGTGAGTTTGTTTGCATCTTTCATGAAAAATTGCACCAATTTATTGAATATTTGCATGTGTTTCATGTTCTTTCAACAATACATAATCATGTAATGCATCAGTTGTTGATCAAAAAGGGGTGTTATTTTGCAAAACCAGCCAATGGTTTTGTTTGACCAGCTTCTTTGCTGCTTAGGGTAGGATATAATAGGTTTATAGTTGTAATTTTCAATTCTCTAAGTGTTTTTAGGCACAGTTAAGTAGTTTTCATGAGGCTTTGGTTTTTGAATAAGTTTCCAAGGTGTTATTCACTATACTAGTGAGTTACAAAAGGTACAAGCCTATTTTCTAAGTTTTAACAAGTTTCTAAGTGACTTTGTACCCAATGAATAAGCTTCAAGCAACTGGTCTGATGTTTAGTAGGCAAACATATAGTAGATGTCACCAAAAATTTTACCTAATTTCACAAATAGCTCAATCAAGTAGAGCTTTTGTGATTTATAAACAAAATCATAAGATTACATTACTAGATTGCATTTATGCAGATGCATATAAGGTTGTACAATCTTTTCAAGAAAAGTAATCTTTATTGATAATATAAATGTATAATGTCTCACACAAGCCGTGAGACTAAATATTTTAGTGCAAGTGAAAGAAATGAATATACATTTATAAATATAAAGGAAAATAAATGCACATATAGAGAAAGGTGACCCTTCATTGCTTGAATGAAAAGTCTTGGTTGAGTTGTCTTGTATCATCTTCAGTCTTTTGTTTTTCCTACATCCAGTTGATGCTCCTAGTTGCCTGCATCTGAGAGAGAGAGTGTTGTTAGAGAAATGAAGGGTCATCATTTAATACATGCACATACATCTATAAACATATAATTGGATCCTTGCGTGCACTAAAATAGCTATCTTATTATAGATGTCCAAGAAAACAGGCGGGTTATCAAACACATCTATTATATACATGGTTTTTCTAGCATGTTTGCTAATTGTGCGGGAATAGGAAAAATTATGTTGTTATTTTGATTCATCTAATTAAAGCATTTGGGTTAAAATATGGCTCCTACAAGGGTTGAGCCCATCATGTTGCCCTCTGTTTCAAGAGGGATGAGAGTGCAAGAGAATCAAGTTCATTGACTTAGAACATATATTTCATCACTTGTAATAGTTAGTGGTTTAAGGTCACTATCATAAATGACAAGATATTGGCTCAAAATAACCATAATGAGTAAGGAACATGATGACTTCCCTATCTATTCAAGAAGCAATAAATAGAGATAACAATGTCTAGAGGACAACATGAAACTCTTGAGGACAGTAAAAGGCATATTCACGTATTCAATGGTTATCATTCATGGGAGTTGGAAAATCATGATCAATATTGCCATTTTTTATGTAGGGGCAACCTACAAGTGAAGTTATCAAATACAAGGTTTTGAAAGGAACAATCCTATAGAGAGAAACAAAGGTATAGTACAGTCAGGTATCATGCACAATGTAAAATTAATGAACAGTCCACCAAATGCAGGGATAGTATCAAAGCACTACATAGCTTTAAGAACAATGGCAAGGTTCTAGAAGTAACTTGATGACAATGGTTGGCACAACCATAGGGAGTGAAAAGAGTTGCATATGCATCAATTTTGGTACCCAATTAGTAATGATACATTAGATTGTTCAAGAGACCAAGAGTAGGTTAGGTACATGACTGGAGCAGGTCATGAAGCCATCTAATGAAAGATAATGTTTTTCTTTTGAGTTCCTAAGAGCCACTTTATGAGCATGGCAGTCAATAATGAAGCATACAAATCAAGAAGACATCTATAGTCAAGAGGGTTCCACAAAGTCATGGAAAGGGTAGAGGTTGATTAAAACTCCTAAAAGGAAAGCAAGTTTTGAGATGCATTGGCTAACCAAGATTGAAGAAGGTAATCATGTAGAGGGTTTTAAGGAGACAATGTTTCTCTTAGCATTGGATAGTTTGATAGAGCTTGGAAGGTAGTATGGTGGTCTCATAGTCTTAGGATTGCCTTATGAATATAGTGGGCAGTCCATAGGATCAAGTTTATTTTCATGTCACAAGAGACAACAATAAGGTAAATGCTTTGTTGACTGTACAAACAATCTTTTTTGACCTTTCTTCAATGTAGTTTCCATGCACAATGCTAGACATGCCAAGAACCAGTTTGTAAAGTGATGTAAAAGGACAATCAATGTCAAAAGGGGCAGAGTTTGTGTGTTTGAAAACCATCATGTTATGAGAACAGTGATCAAATTATGATAGGATACAACAAATCATTTTTAATTATTTAATGGACTTAAAGGCCTTCAAAACTCGGACACCAATTTAGTAGGAAAAATAAAAGCTTCAAAAGACAATACATAGGAAGACTAAGACTTGAAAGGATAGTCGAAGTCTCTGAGGAAAAATCAGGAAAATGTCTTTTTATTTTTGTTGAGAACCTGAAGAGTCTATAGAAAATACAAGATTTGCACAGTGGATATTGAAAATTCTACATAAGGTGTTATGAAAAGTGTAGGGAATGCATGAAATGAGCAAGTAGTACGCAAATCAAATGCTTGTTCTTATTTTCTATGTTTTGAAGCTCGAGTTGGGTCATCATTTTCAGAGAAATGCAGAGATCAAACCTTGAGCCAAATAGAAGGAGGGGAATATATCATTTGCAAAAGATTTATACAGAAATAAAGTGAGATTTTCATATATATAGAGTAGCAAAAGATTCAAAGCCTCAATCTCTATGGTTTTATTCCCAGCTCAAACCCTCGAAGTCTCTGAGGGAAGGTCATGCAAATATTAAAAAAACACAACCATTGGAAAAGTAAAATAAAATTAAGAGGCTGAGCCATGGTTGTTTTCCAGAAATAAAGCAAAATATGCAGACAGGAAATGTAGGCGCGGGTTTTGGCAACCTAGAATGGCATTTAAAAAAAAAGAGGCCTTCAAGTTTTATGTAGGGGCTCGAGTATGGAGATCCCAGTATTTGCAACAGAATGTATGGTCACAGCCAGAAAGGCCATTTTTATAGATAAAATGCATAAAATCTTCAATAAAGTGCAAATAATGGACGACATATGCATGGAAATGATAGAGGGAAGCAAGAAAAGGTGAAATATAGCCATATTTTTACAAATGGGCTCAATTTCGAGCATTTACCTTCCTCGGAAAATGAAATAAAATGGTTGAAATTTCTCTCAAAAGCTTACCTCGAGCGTTTCCTTGATATTTTGCCAAAAATCTATTGATTATGCCTCTATGTGACCAAAAATCCACCATGGAAAAACTTCTCAGAAAACCCTATGGTGTTGGCAGAAGACTCTCGAAACTTGAAGTTGCAAATGAAATTCATTTTAGCATTTTTCCATAGGTTTTACCTTTAGGGTTTCAACCCTAGTTGTGTTGAAAAGTGAAAGGTATTTTACCTTTTATTTTAAAAATTTGCAATGTAAATTAATACCTGTGGTGAGTTCAGTTCTTATGAACTTTATATATCTCTTTGTAAATGCTAGTATTTAGGAGTCTTTAAGACCTAGTCTTTTGCTTTTGATTTTTACAATGGTCGAGCCTTGTTTTCTTTTTTGCATTGATTTGAAATGTAATGCATCTGATTAAGTGATATTGTTGAAAAAATCACTTTAATCAAAGTGTTATTTTTAATGCAAAAATGAAGTATATGCTTTGTAAATGCCTTAAAGGGATGTTGTCAAGTCTTTATGCTTTTACAAGCATATAGGGAATGTTGGAGAAGTTAGCCAACATGTGACAAGAATATATTAGACTATTTTGACTGAAATTAAAGGCTTTGGAGAGCATATAGGGGTAGTTTTGATGCTTTTATGGTGGGTAAGGTCATTACTTGACCTTTTCAACATATTGGAGCCTTTTCAGGTGCTATTTTCTAGGATTTTTGGTTGTGTACGACCAAAAGAGTTTCTAGTTCCTATTTTGGTGGAATTGTTTAAGAGAGCATATAGTGACTTCACTTTTCATTTGTGAAGCTAGTTATTACTATTGGTTTTTGGTCTTCCTTGTGGCTTTTTAAGGTCCTTTGTAGTCTAGGGACATGCATCAAGTTTCATCCTTCTTATGCACCATCACCACGAGTGAGGAGTAAGCACTTTGGCTATGCCTAATAATTCCTACCTCTAGCATCTCCTTAACGATATTTTTTATCTCACTTTTTGTAAATATGGGTACCCATAATGCCTAATGTATAGTGGTTGGATACCTAGAACTATTTGTATGGCATGATCATGATCCTTCTTAGGAGGAAGTACTTTATAAATATCTCTAAGAACCATTGAGTGACTCAATAATTGCTTGTAAATCTAGATGTGTGCGAGTATTAGATTGATAGGCTTCTAATTAACATAATTGGGCCACAAATCCATCCGCTCCTTTTTTAAGCAACTTTTACAATTGATGAGAGCTTATCATTTGTGGGAATTTTTCCTCCAATCCTCTTAGCTCTATTTTCTTTCCTTCTTATTAGAATCTCATGAATAGTTATTAGAATTTTGTCTCAATTGTTCTCAATGTAGTAAGCCATTATACTCCCAAAAAAATATATGTTGCATCCATGGAGATAAAATACATTGGGCTATCAAGGTGATAATCTCCCATTGATAATTTAATACTATGACATTTTATATAACAACTAACAGTACCACCATCTGCACTCAAGAGCTAAAAATCTAGAGATGTATATATAAAACAATTTAGATGAGTAGCCAAATTTTTGTGTGATGAAATTGAGTGCTACCTGAGTTGATCAACACTTTTACTTTTTCTTCTTTAATAAACTCACAACCTTGAGAGTTTGCGGGGCACTAAAACCTGAGAGTGCACAACAAGAAATTATTGGTTGGGAATCATGTGATTCCTCATCTGACTCCTATCACCCTCTAATATTGGTTCCTCCTCTTCTTCCCCATTTAGACCTTCAATAAAGGAACAATTTATTCTCACTGCATTTATGTCCTTGACTATATCTAATATCACAATTAAAACAAAACCCTTTTGATCTCTTCTCAATTATTGTGGAGTCAACCTAGTAGGTTGAGGTAATGAATGTGTAGGAGATCTTCTTTGCTTACATTTACAATCCCTGTTTGCATATTGGCAAAAACATTCCCCTCAACTTGTCTTTCCATAAGTATCACTTGTGATAAGGATTGTGGTTGGAACAACTGTACATCATATTCTATGTGATCCTTTAAACCTCCTAGAAATAACTCCTTCAAATTTTCTTTTGCCACAGTCTCCACTCTTAGACATAGGGTTTGAAATTACTGTATATTCCTTGACCGTACTTGTTTTCTTTAATTTAGTGAGTTGGAAAAAGTAGCTATCCATAAAGTTATCTTCATAACAGGGACCAAGTTACTCTTGAAAAATTGACCATGTGACCACACATCCCTTCTTTCTCTTCTCATCACATAACCAACAATACCAAATGAACTGATCTAGTTCCAAGTATAATGGTGCAATAGCCACCTTTTGTTGACTAGGAACATGATGAAGATAAAAGGATTGCTCCATTTGTCAAAGCCAATTCGTTGAATCCTTGCCATAAAAATTTCTCATATCTAACTTGGGTATGAATTGCCTAGGCATATGATTATTAAATGAATGATCCTTCTTGAAATCTCAATCAAGCCCAAAGAATTCATGTACAATTAAACCATTATCTTCCACCTTACTAGGTGAATCTTCTCCCTTATACTTCATACCATGAATAAGTGATTTTGATTCACTCATATCCTTTTGAATGTCCCTTTTTATCGAGAAAATTTCTTCAGTCATCTTCTTCTCCAATGGTGAAATTTCACCCTTAAATTTGTTGATTTTATCAAATTAGGGTTAATATGGACTCAATTTCTACCTCCATATTTGAATATTTCCCCAGTGTGGTAGCATTATTTTTGCATCTTGTTGTAGGCCCTATCATGATGGTAGAGAATAATTTTACAATAAATCACACAAATAAACTCAAAATGATCTGAAAGTTTTACTATAACTTACCAAGGCCTAGGTTGCACTTTCCCAAAAATTAGGTGTTTTGCAACCTTAAGAGTGAATTTGTTGGAAACCCTAGTTTTGAAATAATTCACTTAATTATAATTAAATTTCTCTATAATTTGGACTATAGGCTCCTCTATGACTTCTTTAAAAACTAGCTAAAAATCAAGAACCAATTCTACATGATTTGGGAGATATGCAATTTCCAAATAAATTGGGAAAAAAACCCTAATTCTACAATACATCACTCAATTTTGCTCCAATTCCTCTAAAATCTAAACTGAAACTTCTTCAATATGGTCTTCAAAATCCCTGCAAAAATTTGAAAAAAAATCACCAAAATATGAGAGATATGCACTTCCCAAAATGACCTCCAATTTTAAGAAAATGTCTTGCCTTTACGGTGCTAAGATCATGCTATGATACCACTTGTAATTAAATAACTTGCACAATAGAAGAATATGATAAGAAATATGATGTGAATAATTGATAATAATTGAGAATAACAAGCCACTTCAAGCTGGGTAAAACTTCCAACTATCTCGAATGAGAACACAATTCACAATATGATGATGAAAAAAGACTCACTACCTCTTATATATACCTTATTCATGCTTAGGATATCACCCATAATGGCTTAGGTAACCCTATATAAGCTTTAGGCTGACCTAACTAGCTAAATAACAATATAATGATGATAATATAACTTAATTAAGAGTTAATGTAGTCATAAGCCAACTATTCATAACCCTATCTACTGTAATATTAACATGGTGTAGCAATATGACACACAAATTCATTATTGAAACATTTTTATTTATTATTAAAATCTTTGGCCAAAGTAATGAGAAATCATTGCTTGCATTGCTAGTTCACAATGTGTATTTATTACAATCAATCAAATAAGTCATACTTGGTTAGAGGTTATCTAGAGTTGTATGGTAGATTGTTTGTAATTAAAAACAACTCCAATTCTCGAATAGCATGGTGATTCATATGGAGATCTTTTGGATTTTCTACTTTCATGAAGGGTAGGGCCACTTCTAGTTGGAAGGTGTGTGGGGAACCACCAGTCTATGGTTGGAATAAAAGCACTCGGGTGATGCTCTTCCTCTTGCAATTAAGATTTTGAAGATGTTTTATCAAAGACAATTTTGAATTTCAATCGAGATTGTATTAATAATACTGTACTTAATGTTTAAGATACATGACTGTGTTATACATGTATTATTGATTGTATGTATATCATGTCAAGATTATAATGCATTTTTAATGAATTATTAAACAAGATTTGCAAAGTGTAATATTTGTTAAAGAGGACTATGATCAATTAATGTAATGAAATGATGTTATGATTTGAACTTTTAAGCTTGATACTAGAACAATGCTTGTACAATATAAATTTTTTATGAGATAACATAATAAATTTGATGTATTATTTTGGAAAAATTCATATTTGAGTTTTGGGTTATTCGCTTATATGGTAAGTGAGAAATAAATATCAATATGATATATTCAACAACAACAAAAAGGCCTTATTAGAGACAACTAAAGCAATTTTTAGATAGTGAATAGGTAGTGATGAGAGGTTGACCATGAGGTAAAGGGAGCATTTATCTAGTGGAAAAATAGAGTATGGATATTTCAGTAAAAAAAGGTTGTAATAACTAGAATCCACTTGCAATGCCTCAACCAAGATATTGCTAACTTTAGATTAAACCTTCAAAATATACACATAACCTAGGCTTTATGTATACAAATGAGAAAACAAATGAAAATATGGAACATTAAAAAGTATAACTTAGTAATCCATGAATAAACTTACACATTTATATTTTATTATGAAAAGATACCTTACAAAAGATTTGCAAGGATTTTATAGTCTTTTAGCTATCCAACTAATCATCAACACATCTAGAAATGCAAAAAGCACACATGAAGACACTCAAATAATATTTAATTTGCATATTGGATCCATTCTTTAGGGGTTACAATATTTCATTATGAATTTGGGATGAATTTTAAATCATTACAATATAAAAATGTTTGAAAGTCCTATACTAAAGACAAACCCTAATATCTTGGAAGTTTATTTCTTTGTTCTTGTGTTACAACCTATCTTCACTCCTCTTTGAATAGTGGAAGTCTATAAATTTATATCCTTTAACACATTTGTCCAACCTTGGGAGAAAAAATGTGGTTGTTAACACTATAGAGGTTGCTTATGCCCTTGACATCATCATCTTCAATGCTTTCATGAAAAAATTGCCTCTTTGAGATGTATAAAGGATTAGAAATCTTGTTATTTTTTATCATAGCCACCTTACAAATTAATAATGCCACTAGGTTTTAGTGTATAGGCCAATGAGGAGCCTCTAATTTTTTTGAAATGGTGGCCAAGAGATGTTGTGAGAACTATCAAGGTTTGAAAGTTAAATTCTACAATAATTACAACATGGATGTCTCATCCTCTATCACCAAAGGTTCCTTTGAATTTGCCCTTTTGAATATGCCCCTTTAGAATAAATAATTTTTTTTGGTAGGAGAAACCAATTTGGTAGTTGGAGAACCTTATCAATTCATTAATGGTGCTCTAGGTTATGCGGGGAGCTAGGTGAGAATGAACATTATTAAAAATGATAGTTTTAGAGTTTGAGGGCAAGAAGTAATTTATCTCTTAAGGCATGCAAATAATGATAAGTATGAACCAATGGTCTTGATGAGATACATAGTAAAAAGTATCAAGGATGTAGGTTTGAGGATAATTCATACCTTGTACCACATTAGAAGTATTCCTTCATCTTTGACTATAAAAAATGATATACAAGAAAATATCAAAAATTGGGGATTGGGGATACCAAGGAAAAGGTACCCAAGTAAAGGGATGGTTGAAAACCCATCCATGAAACCTGTAATTTAATATAATAATTAGGGAGTTAGGGTTTCAATGAAAGGAATGCCAATATGGAAAAGTGTGAAACACTGACAAAGTTAAGGGAAAGTGGAGGTTAGAGGAAATGGATGTTGGAAAGGAAAAATTTGAAGTCCTAATAGGAAAAGGCGGTAAAGATGGGGAACAAATGAAAGGTATGCCTAGATGGGAAAGTATGATCTCCCAACATGGATAAAGGAAAAGGAAGAGTTGGGAGGAAAGGCATACTAGGAAGGGAAACTCTAAAACTTTGACATGAACACAATTCATATAAATTTAAACAATAAAACACCACACACTTATATTTTTGAATGATTTTTATAACTTCCAAAATATGATAGGCACATGGAAAAAGGTGGAGAAAAAGAATTATGCAACTTTGATTAAAGGAAACCCATTTGGATTGTTTTGGATCTGTTATAACTGAAGGCCCCAAAAAAGATCAAATACATGGAGGGACTATGATTCAAGAAAAATGGACACAATCAAATGGGGTGTCAATAGGGAGTAGTCATAAGTGGATTAGTCACATAAATGAAGAGTTAGTATGAACAAAATGCTAAATTCTAGGAGTATATTTAGGTAGAATATGAGAAAATAGAACTAGAGACTATCAAGGGAAAATGTGTAGCGTGTTACACAAAGCTAAATAAAGAAATTAAAAACATGGAGACACACGCCACTATAAAAGAAATCTATGAATATTGTATGGGTTGGCCACGTCAACCAAATCATTAAATATTTAATTGCATAATTTGGAGACATAAACTGTACAAGCCTCTAGTGCTCCTTTCATCTCTAGTAGCAATGATAAAATATCGTGTTGAACCTTTTGTTTTCTTCCCTTATAATCATCCTTGTTTGATTTTATAAGTGTGATAGGATTCTTTTCTCCTCTTATGGCAAGGCCCACCATGATGGGGGAAAATAATTTTGTAATAAATCAATCAAAACAAACCAAATGATCTAAAATATTTACTATAACTTGTTTAGGTGTATAACCCTCCTTTCGAAAAAAATCTCTAAGATATTCACTAATTTGTAGCCTTGAGATGAAAATGGTGGAAACTCTAATTTTATAAGAACTTCTTCAAATTTGTTCCAAATGACCTCAAATATAGACTTTAGTCATCTTAATATGTCCTTGATCAATGCTCTAGAAGTTCGAAAAAAATGCTAATTTGTTGTCTTAAAAGTAAAATTGGGGGAAACCCTGATTTCATAATAAGTCTTTCAAATCTACTCTAAATTACCTCAAATCTAGACTATAGTAGCTTAAATATAGTCGTGGAAACCCCTCCAAAGATCAATATTTTTTTTCCAAATTAAGAGAGATATGCAATTCATAATTTAGCCTCTTGAGTTGAAAAAATCACCTTGATTCTTTCCCTCTAAGTTTCAAGTTCATACCTTGATAGCACTTGTAATGAAATAAATTGCACGAGAATAATATAAGATAAAATATGCTACCAATAATTGATAATAATAAGCCACTTTGAGGGGGAAAACCTCCAAATATCTCCACCAAGAACATAATTTGTAATACAATGATCATAAACTAACCACTACCTCCTATATTAACCTAGTTATGCTTTGGATGCCACCCAAGCCAACTTAACTACCTATTTAAGACTATAAAAATGATCATATAACTTAATTAAGAGTTAAGGTAGCCACAAGCTAACTACTCATAACCCAATGCACACTATAGGATTAAGGGCGCAACACACTTGCACCAATTATCATCATTCTAATCAGCCATTACCATTGAGTCCAAAACATGCACCTTGACTACAAAAAATTATCATCACTTCAAGTGTTTCCTAGACCATGCTTTTAATCTTCCTTTTTGTATGTATGAGTAATGATAGAGCCTAATATTGGGTGGTTGGGAATGAGATAAATTACATGAACATGATATATGTTTGGATGAAGACCTTTAATAGATATTATATATGATATAATCTTTTTCTAGAATATCTTGAAGATCTACTAGTGGAATTGCTAGTAGTTGTTAGTACCAATTTTGTTGTTTATCAAGTTATGGGTGTTGCCTAAGTTAATTAATTTTTTTACCCTTTTCTTTTTTAGAAATCTCTTTGACATGAGAGTTTGACAAGTAGTAAAGTCAAATAAGTAATGACAAGAGATAGTTGATTGATATAAATAATCATTCTCCACATGTATGGTATCTTGATGTGTATGCATTTATCATGTCTAATAGTGGAGGAAGATATAAGAGATGGATCATTGGGCTTTTCCACATTATCCTAACATAAGCCTAGTAAAAATTATATTTAAGAGATACTCATGTTCTTCTTTATGTATGTGTACACCATATGCTTGTTCACTATGATAAATGGAGGAAACATTATGATAAGGAAGTACTCTACAATTATTCAAAGGTACATCATAGGAAGACATAAAACTATTCAAATGAGATTCTCAACAGGCATCAAGAGATGGTATATTATCATGATACATAGAGAGATCCATGGGATCTCCCCAAGAAGGGCCACCAAAAGGTGAAAAATAAAAATCATGAGAGAAACATATCCTAGGGACAATAATAAAGCAATGTATGAAAGCACATGGCAAAATATAGAATGATGTATAATGATCATGAAATGAATCCAACCATTATTTTTCCCTACTAATCAAAGTACCTCCAAATTCATTTATTAGTATACCATCATTATCTATGTGCTAATAATATTAAGATAAAAATGATCAAACATGTAATATTGCCTCTCTAACATGTATCATTGTGCATCACTAGGTCCCATTAAATGATTCAATGATTTTGTTACAAGTTGGAAGACACCAAGAAATTTATACAAAGAGATGCATAAGTAGCTAACAATGATGCAATACATTGATGTTAAGTGTTTAAGACTTGATGCAGATGCCAAAGTGATATATCAATGCAAGAACTAGGGTTTTAACATTTGTCGATGCAAGTGTTAATGTAGATGTGACAATTGATGCAATTACTAAGTGTTGATAGAGGTGTGACTATTGAGTCATCCTTTTCAAAAGTGATAGTTGATGTAGAGGGTTGTGGGATCGAAGGATTATCTAAATGATCTAATGGTGATGTTCATTTATACAAGTCTTAGGTGCACAATTTAAACCTTTTGGTGTGAGAGTTGATGAACAACAACTAGTTTGAATTGAGTTGTCCTAAGATCACAATAAAAAATGAAATTAAACAAAGAAGTTTTAAGACCCCACGTATAATTTTAAACTAGATTAAGATCACATTTGTTGTCCTAATTCGAAAACATTCAGATTGGAGAAAACTTCAACGGAGGATAGGACAGTGAAACTAACTACTCTATATCCATAAAGTTGGATGGATGAGCATGCTTTCTTCTCTAGGCATGCTTTCATTCTTAACTCTTTCTTGACCATCCCCCAAGTACTTCCTTCTGGAATTGGAAAAAAAATATAAATCTAAGAATTAAAAATAATCTAAACAAAAATAAAAAATAAAATTTCTAAATATAAAATTGAATGGTAAATTAATTAGAATCATATATACAGAGTATGTACTTAAATGAGCTACACAAAATATATGAGACATTAAAATAGAAATATGTGTTCATTGATTTTGGGGTCAAATTTCATGCTTGCATTATTATAACTGAAAAAAATAGTAATATGCGGAAGGATACACTCATTAATAGATATATCCGCCTATATATTAATATTTAAAAAACCGGAGACAAGTTTAGGAGTGGGGAAACCAAATGAAAGGTAATTTGAAAAAATATTAAATACCCATTAAACATATAGTTAGGTGGGGGACCAAATTTAACCGTGTTTCATGTTAAATATAGGGTGTAGCACATTTTTTTAATATTTTTTTGGGTGTCTTTTTCGTCTTTATCCTCACTATAACTAACATTCCAGATTCTAGAAATGGCAATGCTATGGACATATTTTTATTATTACAAAATATTTGCTTATAATTTTTTATTTTTTATTTTCCTACCATTTCAATTTTAATGGTTGACTATAATTAATATTTTATGGTGATTAGATTGTGTAGATTTGAGTTTATTATTTTATCAATTTATATTTTAGGATTATGCGGAATGGATTTATGGGAAACATATATATTTAGATATAATATAAAGACTTTATTGAGGATTTCTTTCATGTATATAAATATATACAAATTATAAAATTATTTTATAAATAAATCTATAATAAAAATTATTATTATAGAAAGATTAATTTATTATATAGATAAAAGTGATATTATAGTTAACATCATTACAAATACAAAACAAAACAAGAAGATTGTAGAAGATAGTATGAACAATTTAATATATGAATATAGTTGTATCACAGATACCATATACACAAATCACTATTTAATGATACCAATAACTAGACACATAAATATAGTGAACATCCACCTAATTAGGGCATTTCAAACACAACCTGCTAATCAACACTAACACTAGGGGAATCAGTCTCCATCTTTAAAACACATGACTATGAACTATGTTTTGTGACATTGATTGATTCCGCAAGTGACACTTTTGGACGATATATCATGCAAATCATAAAATTGAATTCCTTTTAGTAGCTTTGCTTATCTCATTGCATGAAGAATCCTCTCATCTTCCAATTTCAACAATTTGTACCCACTTGCAACCTCTAAGATCCTATTGTGGTGTGATACCACTAAATTCTTCAATGTTACGTTTAAGGCTTTGCAATATGCATCTAGAGATCTCATATGCTCTATTAGGACCAATACACATGCAAGGAGCTTGATGTCTACCTCCTAAGGCATTTCACTCCTTCACACTCATCATGCCCACCCTTGATTAGATTGCAACATTTCTTTTGGTACCTCATATTCCTCCCTTTCTAAGTTAATAAGAAGCTTCTCCAAACTTGTCCCAATCTCAGTATTTTTTTATTTCCACCTTAATCTTTTATTTGAAATACGCCATTATAGATCCCTTCAACCACACACAAGTACCATTGTCATTAATACCATCAATATAGAGAATTTCCTTTATCACCTCAAGGACACTATGAGATGAGTAATTAAACATTGTCTTGTCTATGATCAAACACTCCCATGTTGAAACTGACTATTGGCAACACCCCCACCCCCACCATCCACCCATAAGCAACTAATACACCTAAACTATTACATAGCTCTAGAGGAAGGAAACATAAACATCATATGGCCAAAACAAGTGTCATAGCCATCCATGTAGAATGCATCTTATTGTCAACTTTTACCAATCATTAAACGAAACAAATGAGGGGATACAATTAATGATATCCTCCATATGCTTAAGCAATCTTTTTGCCATGTTGATGATATTAAACTTCCTTGCCACCTTACCCATTTAAGTGCCTTTACAATCTTTTAAACATCATGCATCAAGGGGGAGAATCATATAGAAGTATGTTAACTAAATTGGCCCAAGAATAAAAAATATATATCTCAATAAAGGAGAAATAACCTTGGTGCATCCCTTGACTAGCAAGGAAATCAACTACAAATTTTGATCTCTAAAGAAATGTAAGAGACAAATTTTCAAATTTGGCGCTTGGATCTATGGATGCAAGATTATCCTTACACCCCACAAAAATGACTCTCAATATGATGAACAATAAATCTTGTGTAGGGAATAAATGTTCGAGCACAGAGGGTGTGGTCAATATAATCAATGTGGGAAATATGCAAATTATAGACAAGACACAAATAAACGTATGAGAATGTGTGTGCAAGGGAGATGACTCAATGGTCCTGCACCCTAACTTCATTCCTATCAAAATCACATGTGACAATTTCAAATGACTCATTTTTTTATAGCAACTTATTTGACAAGTTAACAACTTAAGTGTAAGGTTTAAAGTCCACATCATCAAACACAATGCCAAGTCAACATGCTTTTGTCGAGGTGACATAAAATACAAAGAAAAAAGGGAGTGCATAGTATATTACATCATTTTTATAGGTGCACCCATTTGACATCACACAATTTATTTATTTATTTTTTAATGACTTTTCTAAATAATTTATTTCATGTAAGTATTACTAACAATAGTCAACACTAAAAACTTAAAAATCGCAACTAATAGTAATTCAATATTATAGGCTCAAATATTGAGTCTTCTCCTTCAAAATAAGTAAAAGTCCGAAAAACAAATCTAACTTCACACAAGATTATACCATTTACCGTATATAATTACCCTAATTTCAACCCGACCCCACTTTTTTTTAATGGCGGTCAATACAATGGAAATTTTCTGATTCCATAAGCAACTTTTTATGAGATGGCGAAGAAAACCAGGGGCATTAATTTAATAGTTGAAAATGTTGGAATCTACCCCGCCTTGAGGGCACCGCTAGCAGCCTGTCAGTAACGCCACTCGCCCAAATATAAAAATAGCCGGCGCTGGAATGGACTGGACAGTGCAGTTTAGTAAATAAGTCATATTGTTTTTTTTCTTCTGTGTTGACGAAACCCAGAATTTGGCATATACGGCCGCGCGGTTCCATCCGCTATTTCTGCTCAACGCCACAGGACAATACAAAAATGCGCGGGCTGTTTAAAATGAAACATTTTAGCCGGCAACCGGCACGCTGTGGACCCCACCCTCAGCCCGAATTTGAGGAACTGTCAGATTTTAATTTCCTGTCCACATCAGCTTCTTCTTGCCACCTGGCGGTGAATCCTAAGTCCGCTCATACCCTTGAGACTTTAACCCTGTCTTATTTGACTGCAGCATCTGCATGGCAACGTCGTATTTCTCGTCGACTAGTTTTGCCACGTGTCGAGAGTCTTCCCGGCCAAGCAAAGGAAGACCAAGGAAAAAATGAAACCTGGCCGGTTCCGTTGGAGCTGAGGTGTCAGGTGGGCCAATCAGTGGCCGTCATTAATTACTCATTAGTTTGAGGGTCTTGTGACGTGTCCAAACGGCTTTTCGGGATCTGTAAAGCCAAGCATTAACTCCGATGTGGGCCCGTCATCGCAAAACCGTGCCGATCACGATGAAATTGAGTGCATTAAAAGCAAAGAATATTCGCTAGATCCCTTCCGACTCCCATTTCACGGCCACCTATGGCCCTCGAGCAGTTCCTTAGTGGGCATCTTTCTTTTAGATTGCCCTCCATGGATAACATGGTTGCAGGTGGAAGAGTAAAAAGTGGATTCTTAGGATTTTTACTTGAGTTTACGTATCTTCTCTTGTGTGCTAGAGGATTCTAGGGGAGAAAAGGAGAAGGAAAGGTCTTTTTATAGTCCACGATACCAGGGGGTCTGTTTTTGGGTCTACAGATGGTTTACAGTATATGGAACTCCTCGTACTCCCAATATGAGGGAGGCACCTAATTCGTGCTCCACAATACGAGGTGTACATGCCTTACCCCCTGTAGGATTTGAACTTGTGACCTCTCTTTCAAGAGTACAAGTTCTCCACCATTAGGCCAACTCAGGTGTATCCTAACTTCGCATTTCTAATTATCTTACGTGGAAATTTCAAATTACTCTCAATTTTTTACAGCAGTTTATTTGGCGAGTCCCTTATAACTTTCGTTTCAAGGCTACATCATCAAATATGATGACACACCAGCATGTTTTTTGTCAAGGTATCCAAAAAGGTCCAAAAAAAAAGTGAGACCAATATTATAGCCCTAACCTCTAGTCACATGCACAAGAATATCACTTAATGTGATATCCCAAGTGATCATATTCTTTCTCCATCTTATGATAGTTTCCTTTGTTCATCCACAAGTTTCTCTTCTATGTGCCTCTCTTGGTTCACCATTCCTTGAGCAACCTAGTGATTTGTGCTTGATAGACACACATGTTTCACCTTCACATGAGGTTGGAAGTCCTCCTATATGTTGTGCCTCATGGTCCATTGATAATATATTTAGCAAGGAGCTTAGTGATAGTTCTTTATGTTCTTGTGATGTGGTTGATGATTCTTTATTTCATGACGATTTAGTTTATGATATGCATGTTTTTAAATCATTAATAAAAGTCATAGAAAAATTAAGATTTAATGTTACATGTAAGATCATTTTTATCTTTGTATTATGAGCATATATAAAATGATGATACATTAATGAATGCATGTAGGATATATTGATAATAGAGAAAAATAATGGTTTGGTTTGTGTTATGATTATCATACATCATTTCATACTGCTCATTTCATTTCATTAAATAGTTTAATTTTGGCCCTACAACATTTTTTTCTCATGTTTCTCATTTTTCACCTTCTATTAGCTCTTCCTTTGGGTGTGCCATGGATTTTTCTATGTATCATGATAATACACCACTTTTTATGTCTATGAGAACTCTCCTACATATCCTATTATCATTTTTTGTTATCTCTTTAAAAAATTGTTGACTACATTCTTATGCATTTTATATTGAACAAACATGTGACTTAGGCATGCATGAAGAAAAAGAGCAATACAAGGATCCTCTACATATTATATGGTTTATGTGAGGACAATGTGCAACTTTCTAATGATTTATTTGTTACATCCTCTTCTACTAGTATATATGATTGGCATACACATCAATATATTGGGCATTTTGAGCATATTCTTTCACTTGGTTTTCATCATAATTAAATTGGAACAATTAGAAAGTATTAATGATATGTAAAATTTTAGAAAGAAGGTTTACAGTGGTCCTATTATAAAATCCTTTGGCTTATGATAGATTGGGTTATCATTCAACAATTATATTTGTGGCATCTTTTTTATAAGGTATGATGGTAGAGGTGACAAATTATTTCATATATGGTTCTTTAAGATGACATGTTCAAACTACTTTCATGAGGTTGTTTTAAATTTTCTAGATCAATTAAAAGGAGCTTAATGATTATTCACTTACATGGTTTTCTTCTTCACCTCATGCTTCAATCACTTCTTTTGTAGATTTAGAAAATGCTTTTGTGAACACTTTTAATACATATATTGAGCCCAAGATTACTATTTGATCAAATCATGCAATACAAACAAGGGGAATGTGAGAAAATCAAGGTCTATGTGTTAATATTTTTTAAAACTATGGTTGTTAACATGAATTTCACATTGGTAGATATTGAGCTTCAAATTTTATTTAACAAAGATCTACTTACACTCCTACAAGAACAATTATTTTATAAATTTTATCCTTTACTTTTATATTTGTGTGGTGTTGTATGAAAATGTAAGAATGCCTTAGTAGAAAATGATATTTTACTCCTTAATATCTCTAGCCCACTATTTCCCATGAGATGACATCAATCTCAGATTTAGAAAATATGGTCAATAAAAATGAATCGAATGTCCACCATAGTGATTATCATCAAGTAAACATCAACTAAAAATATTTAGAGAGTCATTCAATTAGAGGATCCTCCAAAAATTACATTGGAACAAATTATTTTACAATGAAAACTTTATCATTTTACCTCTTGTCAAGACAATAGATCTATTTAGTGTTGCACCACTTCACAAGGCTAAATATTTTTGTGCTTATCACAACATACATGGACATACATATATAGATGCATCACACTCAAACATAAAATCTAAAACCTTATTAATAAAAAAAATATTCAAGTTGAGGATATTCACGATCATGCACATACTCCACATAATGTAACTAATCACAAGGAATTGAACCTAAGGATTCTTCCAATATTGGTGATGATAAGTATATTTGTGTTATAATACAACATGTATCACACCATATGTTGAGATTATACATGATCATATCAAACAAAGTGATTCTAGGGAAAAACTATACAAGTATGAAATAAATAACATAGCATATAAGTGTGTTCTTTTAAAACATACATCACAATTAACACCTTTGTATCACAGTTTTGTTCATAGAGAAACACATCAGGGTCATGCATCATCCTCTATACAATATATCATGGATAGTCCCACGGGTTATAGATTTTAGTGACACACTTGGTGGTGATGGCTTCACTAGTTAATTTTTTTTACTTATCTTTTTTATTACATAATATATATTATTTTTATGTAGTGTTCATTTCTATGTTTTTCACTTGATCTTGACCCTTGGCAGTTAAGGTAATTTTGTGCATTTCTATTTTTCTCAAAAATTTCATGATTAAATTATCATGCTTATGTTTATTTATAAAAAAAACAATGAAAAGGGAGAGAAAGAATGCTAAAAAATGAAAGGATGGTGATGCACCAAAGTTACATTTGTTTCTTCTTGCTTATGATTACAAAAAATACCTACCAAAATTCTATATAGTTTCACACTACTCTCCGTTATATCAACTCCTAAGAAGTTGCATGAAGGTTAGGGTTTAACATACACTAAGAGGGATTTTTTCCAAGGTTAGATACTGCTAATATATTTAACACAACATTCAACCTTAGAAAACAAAGAAACATTCATTCAGATCTAGAGGCAAGAATATTTTGCACAACAAATCCAAGGTGAGAGAAAGCAAGATAGAAATTTATATTGATAAAGAGGCATAGGCTAGTGTTATAGTTTCAAAAAATATAGAGTATATGTATTTGCAAAAGAAAACCAAGGAAGCAACAGAGAGTAAGAACCTAGAAATTACCCTAATGCTTCATCTGAAGAGAAGACATCCAAAAGAACCTTCTCAGCCTGTCCCCTTTCTTCTATCAACTCAGGATGGACCAAACTTAATGGCTTAGCCAAAATCATATTAACACTCCACTAAGGTTTTTGTTTAGACCATCCAACAGAACATCCCAAACCTAGATAACGTTGTCGTTGTTGAAATTGGATAGGGACTTGGATTCCTTGCTCGATACGTCCTAGGCATTTCTACCCATAGCCATACCGAGAAGCGAGTTCATACCCAAACCCATAGCGAGTTTATAGAACCTCAAGAGGAGGCGGCTCCACATAGAGTGTCTCATTCCACCAACGGATATCAAAAGTTTCTACGGGAATGGTCCCACTTCCTTTACTCGGCTCGTAAACATCATCCTCCTTTTCTAGAGCGGGGTCACTCTCTCGAGCAAGGGGAGGAGCGATCTCCTGGACATGATCACACTTTTCTTCCCCAATGAGATGGGCACCTACCCTTATGTCAGCAGAACCTAGAAATTCAATACCAGAGGGTCCGACTTATACTCGCTATGAAGAACGCGAAGGAATTCAAGGAACCCAAATCATCACCTAAGAGAGCATTTGATTGAGAAGATGAAGGAGAAGGTGGGGGAGACTTAGGATTTTCTGCTTTAGGTGGTTCGTCTTGGTCGATACCTGCTCGGGGGATGACTTCCACAAAGGGTATCGATGAAGAACATGCCATAGCATCAACAGTTAAGGAAGGAATACAATTCTTGAGAGTGGATGCGACTGAATTACGGCCAACAGTGGCCAGCAAACAAAGGTGCACAGCCTCTGGGTCTACTTTAATCGTAACCACCCGATTGTTAGCAACAAACTTCAAAGAATGATGTAGAGTAGAAGTTACTGCGCCCATAGCGTGAATCCAAGGTCTCCCTAAAAGAAGATTGTACGGTAACGGGCCAGGCATCACATAAACCAACGTTGGTAAGGTAACGAAGCCTAGCTGCAAGGGCAGTATTACTATACCTAGACCTTGGCGGCCAGCGTTATCGAACCCACAAATATACAAGGAAGAAGTTGCTAAAGAAGATGAATCCACTTTGATTTTAGGCAATAGGTCTCTACCGCAAACGTTGAGAGTTGAACCAATGTCAACGAGGGTACTCCTAACACCGATGTTGTTAATATTAACTATAATCATCAAAGGCTCTGTTTGTTTATGCACATGCATAGGCAGGAGTTCTTGCGGGTGGAATGTAATATTCAGCGAATCCACTCAAATATGTGCCATCAATGCATCAACGTCCATAGGCCTAGTAGAGGCAGGCAAGAGGATCTTTTGTAAAGCTTCCTGTAGCATTTCCTAATAAATTGGAGCAATCTAAAGTAAGTTCCAAAGTGTGATCTTGGTCGGAGTAACACGAAGTTGCTCAACAAGATCGTAATCACCTGGTGCTTTGATCGTGGGTTTAGGAGTCGAAGGAAGGCTAGGTTGAGACGGTGGTAAAGAAGTAGGAGTTTGAACCGATTGCGATGTAGGAACAAAAGCTTGTTGTTCCAAGTTTTGTTTATTTCTCCTTATATTATATGTATGTCCGACAACATTATAAGAATTATAGTCAGTATCTTTTATGAACCTCGAATATAAGTCTGATGAATCGCTACAACATGAAATCCCATAGACGAAATAATCCTCTATTTGATTTTCTTGATTTATAATAAAAATCAAATAGACAATCCACTATATTAAAAAAATGATAATAAAAATTAATAAGATTTATTTAACATTTTATATATAACATAAATCTTTGTACAAAATAGTATTTATGGAAAAAGAAAAGAGATCTCCTTGGACAATAATTATTTGAAGAAAATCATAACAAACATAAGTCGTTGGGCATCATGTACTCCAATGCAGATTTCATTAGCCGGACAACCTGCCAAGTTCGCAATTATTCACGCAATCATATCAGTTTGTTGAATTTCTCACATGTAATAATACGTTCAATCAACGTGAAGAATGGACTGTGGGGTAATGTCTTCCATGCTAAGTAGCTGTGATTAAGAGTTCTACCTACACAAACTTTAATCGCACCCTCTAGAAGATATGGGTACTCTTATTTTCATACAGAAAACGTACCAGTAGCCTGTAAACTAGCCATTAATACAGTCATATACTAATTAACCCATAAATACTAAAATCTGGGTGCAGAAGAGTTTATAACAGTCGGACACCCACAAAAAGAAAACAGAACAATGTCATATGGTTCTTTTTATAGGCCATTTTGATCTCATGAACCTTAAAAAGTTATTTTATTTTATTTTGTTTATATTGGATTGTGATTTAATCAGTCAATACATTGTAAGAACATATTGGTTGATAAGTAGGAGGTTTCTTCCAGAGCGTGTCAAATTATGATATTGCTATCAAGATTCAACCGTGTAGTTTTCGAGTCAAACTCATTGACCCATGTTTCATGAGTAGTGGTGCACTAAGTCATGTTTTATCGGTGCGTTGATGTGGCATTACATGATTTGTTGTTTTTTAGATCAAAGGAATACATTTCATTCAATTATGGGTAGTCATCATCAACACTAACAATTTTAAAGTCACAATTATTAGTCCAATATTGTTAAAAATATTGGGCATTAAATCAACAAATGCTAGAACAACTATGGGAACATGCTTAGCCCTCTCCCCTAGTTGATCACAACATTTTGACTGATTAAAATTGTCGTTTCTGGATTCAATTATGTTCAAGTTTTTGCATCACAAACACACTAACTAATTAAGATTGTCGTTTCTGGATTCAATTGTGTTTGAGTTTTTCCATCAACGTTTTGGATCACACTAGGTGATCCATCATCAAGATTGTATTTCTTTTCCTCCAACTTTCTTCTATCTCGACGATGGATCAAATAGTGCAATCCAAAATGTTAATGTAAAAACTTAAACACAATTGAATCTATAAACATCAATTTTAATCAACAATATGAATTGTAGAAACTTGATATCATTCTTTATTAGAAAATGATGGTAAGTAAAGAACATTCATTGATCACACCACACCAGCTTTTTATAGCTTGCAAAATGTCGAGATCATATTTGACTTTCCCGCCCAGGCAAAATTTATAAAACAGTTATCCCTGCAGTAGTGCAGACAGGTTTATGGTGTATAATAAGTGAATGATTATTTTACAATTGTGGCAAAGAAAAGAAGTGACTGGCGACTGATATACGACCATCCGATGCAGATCCTACGGCAGGAAAGGCAGGTGCGAGTCTTGTTGGAAACGTAGGACGGGCCAGGCGGCCAATCTGACGACCGGCTGTCCGCCAGGTCACCGGTTCCACGCCTCACTGTAACCTTAAAATAAGAGCCATATGCCACTGTTATATTTTTCTTTTTGCGTGTTGACTTGCAGAGCAGGAGGGAACGTGCCGTAACAGGCGGTTGACCAAACTGTGGGTCTGAAGAGAAAACCGGGTATAGGAAGGCTCCGTCCGACCGGAGTCTTTTTCGTTTTGAATGAAGTCGTAAGAAATATCATTGTCAGTGGCGTATAGAGTTTTGGGACGGGCAGCACAGTGGCCCATGTTACACGTACAGCTTTTCAATATAGCTTGTCCACATCGGGTTCCCGCCACGTGTTTGATTCAGGAAATCAGGTGGATTTTTTGGAGTTAAACGTGAAATCTCTGGTAAAGTTTGGAGGAATTTTAATGGCGGTTGTTAGGAGAGTGGGATGGATGGATTGTGGTGTGAAATGGAAAGAAATATGTGTGAAAAGGTGGTGGGTCATCTTGTTTGCTTTAGCACTGCACTGCAATGCCTTGCCAAGCACGGATATGTTAATTAATTTCAACAAAACTCCAGACGTTGTCAGATGTTGTTATCTGTTGATTATGTACACTATTTCGTTATCCGCAATCAAAGGGTAAAGTTGGACTTTCGTGGGCAGAAAATCAAAGTAGATGTCCAACCAAAACTAAAATAAGAAATGCGAGGATAAATGTCCCGCTTGAGTATGGATTTGGAAGTAAATGGCCAACTGGCGGTGGGAATGGAAACAGAAAAAGTAGACCTTGTGTAGTCTTCGAGGTGTTAAAATATTATAATTTGCTTGACTATGACTTTCTAGATTGGACCAGATCTCGCTTTTGTTAAACAGTCTTAATTATAATTAAGTGTACCTCTAAGTATTAGATTCATGTAATTAAAAATAAAGCTGTCTTTTGTATTAGGTTGTTTATTTTGGAGAAATTTTATGGTTAAGTTTATTTGATTTGGAGTAGTATTGAGATTGACAACTTTTTCGCAATGTTTGTTAGTCGATCATTTATGCTTGTAAGAGTGTTTGTGTGAGCCGCTATGCATGAAATATAGATTCAAAGATTTTGAGTCAAAAACTACAAAATTGAATTGTGATAAAAACAACATATTAATTTACTTATTTATATAATATCTAATACAAAACAACGAGCAAATCATTGAACACTTAATATAAAGTGTTTGAAATGGGTAGGTGTATGGCTCTAGGGTGTTAGTGTATGAAGGTACAACAATGGAGGTGGCATGTGCAACAATGGTGGCTACCTTGGGTGGATAAAAGAGAAAAGTGTATGAAGAAGACCCTTGCTTTTTTATAACTCACTTAAATAAGTTTGCAATATAGATTATTTGATAAATACTCTTGATAATGTATGGAAGTAATTATGATAGTTCTAGAATACAATAGATCTCTATACATTGGAGAGATTACTCAAATCAAAAGAAATCGAAAACATAAAATAATTATGCTTGTGAATGGGTTCTTGGTTTGTTGGTGAAATTGAATGGTTTTGAATAAGTCCACTAGGGGTCAAGTCTTATTGAGTGCAAGACCTCAACACCATAAGAGACAAAATTAGGATCATGCCTTGGGCAAATTTAGTGGAATGAATATCCTTCGATCATTGGCTCTAAACTAAAGAGGTTTCAACCTAAAATTCGTATTCTCATATCAAATAATAAATACAATCTTATGAATGATATAAAATCCTCCTTAAAAAAATAAATGCTCAACTACTAAATCCTACAATTTTCACTATTAAAAGAAATCAACTACTCAATATTGTTCCCTATACAATTTTCACCATTTATAAGTAATTAAAATCCTTAAAAAAGGAAAGGTAGACAAGCTAAGAATCATTAGTAATGATAGAGAAGTATTTAAAAAATCATGAAAGTGAATCCAACTAAGTTTCATTACTCTTTCTCACTTAAGTAATAATTTTAAATTCAAAAGTTCTATCTTCCCTGCCATAACTATATTCACTTCAACTGCCAACTGTATGATTTAAAACTCCAACGTTATCTTATTTTTATCCACAAAACAAACTAGAAAAGCTCATCTTTTCCAATGCTCCGTACTCTACAAGTGGGGCAGAAAGGAGACACGTAGAAGCATATATTAAGCTTAAACAACCCAAGACTCTAAGGTGTAGATTCGTTCCCGCGAGTTTGGACTACATTTATGCCGTTCCGTACAAAAGTTATTGAGCCACTTTCGGCAATTCTTTTTTAAGAGAATGGAGCTGTGAAAAAGTATACGAACATTAAGGGGCCATTAAGTTTATTGGTGATCTATTAAACAGTAAGTCTTATGGAATGTGATATTTTAAAGTAATAAAGTCTAGATTATATTAGAATAAAATTTTAATAGAATAAATATTTTCAATTGGTAATATATGAATTTTTAGTCAAGGGAGGTTTTAAATTGGAGATTTCATTGTGAATAGTCTAAATTTGTAAGCATATTATTCTAATGAGAGTTTGGATCACTAAATCATTAGAATGGGTGTCAACATAAACATAAATGTTCAAATGTAAGAACACAATGAATCGGTTAGGACACAATACCCATAATCACAATGAGCCAACCAAAGTTCGAATTTTTGTGACTATGACAATAGGACCATGATTTAACCATCACATTATACCACAAAACTGGAGATCTCATCGTCAATAGTCTAAATTCACGAGCACACTAATCCAATGAGAGTTTGGATCACTAAATCATTAGAATGAATGTCAACAACATAAACACAAATGTTCAATTGTACGAACACAATGGATCAGTAAGGACACAATACCCATAATCACAATGAACCAACTAAAATTCGAACTTTCATGACTACGACAACAAAACCATGATTTAACCATCACAATATATTGATAAGTAGGAGGTATTTTCCACAACGTGTCAAATTGTGATATTGCTATCAAGATTTAACCGTGTAGTTTTACGAGTCAAACTCATTGACCCATGTTTCATGAGTTGAGGTTCACAAGAACCCATCTCTCATGATAGTGAATGATCCACTTAGCACTCATGGCATCTAGACTAAGCGTGCTTGAGTTAGAGTAGTATTGGGATGGGTGACCTCCCGGGAAGACCTAGTGCTTCACTTTTGTGAGCTGGAGTAGTACTGGGATGGGTGACCTCCCGAAAGGCCCAATGCTTCACCTATGTGATCATCACCTAGATGCAATGAGTGTTAAGTGGACCATTCACTATCACGAGAGATGGGTTCTTGTGAACCACTACTCATGAAACATGGGTCAATGAATTTTACTCGTAAAACTACACAGTTGAATCTTGATAACAATATCACATCACATTATACTACAAATATCTAAATATCTTTTAATTTTAATTTTAATTTTAAAAATCAATTATCTATAAATTTGTGATTCTCATTAAAAAAAATATAAATGGAGAAGTTTGCAGCAACGTGTTAACCCAGCTGGCAAGTTATAGTCCTGCAAACTATGGGTGTCATTCCAAATTGGATAGAAACTCAAAACTTTTCGAAAAGTAGTTGCAAACCACCCAACGACCGTACTGACTTCCTAACAACTCTGCCCTATTATTTAATCATTATATTAAATGTTACGGTAGCCTTAACTTTATCTACCACTGGACCACCATAATTTGACCGCCCAGAAAACACAACCGACTTGCCCTAATAAATCACATCGAATCGAAGTTTTATTACCACGTACAATTTGAAATGCAGTTGATAGGCACATGGGCAACGTATATACAATGTATATGTACATCCTCGTAGAAAGCGAAGGAGAGAGTACAGGTGTGAGCTGGCGACGGGTGCACGTGGCGCGGTTCTCGAGGCCGCCAAGAATGGAGAAATATAGTCGTTAGCTGGGAGAGACGCGGTGGGGTTAATTAAATTAATAAATCATAATTTGTGATTTAGTGAGGAATAATTTAAAGCGATTAAGACGGTAAAATGGGAGGGAAGAAAGAAATGGCAGGTCACATTAAATGTGCGTGAGTCGGCCAGGCCGCTGAATTTTTATTAATAATTCTAACGCACGCACTTTACCTTGGCGGTTTTAAATGCTTGTACGCTGACGTGTCATGTTGATGTGAAGTGATTGGTGCGTTTGCTTTTTGCGGGTACTGGCATGCGGTCGGCTATACTGCCGGGAAATTAAAAAGTCACGCGGGTTGCCAGCTAGGATAAAGAGACTGTCATTACCCCATACGGTGGGTGGGTAAATGTTGGCGAGGGTATATTTATAGGCGAATATGAAACGATTAAATTTAGCGTGTAAGCTAAGTGGTGTGGAAATTGCCGGGCTTTTACAGCTGGAAGGAGAGGGAAAAGAGGAAATAAAATACAGAGGAAGGGGCGATTGTTTCAAGATCACGTAAGGGAGTAGGAGTAGAAGGGGGTCTGGTAAGAAAAGGTGTGAGCATGGCGACGCAGGCATTGCGATGGATTTGTTTTTAAGGTAAAAACATATTTTCAGATAAGCGGCACGATTTGTGGAAGGCTGCGAAGAGAGGGGGGAAAGCCGATAAAGCTTCCAAGGTATAGCTGGACATTCACTGTTCACACTCTTGTCGGGGCGTTATTTCCAACAAACATTCAAACAAATAAAATTTACATGTGATTTGCCGCTGGGGGATGGGCAATTTTGTATATTTGTTTGATTTGGTTCATGAATTCTGAGAGATTGTGGTGCTTCTTGTTCTTGTTCTTGGTTTTAGTTTTCCCTCTTTGCCAGATTTAGAAATGGACTGGAACTCCTATGACGAATACGAGAAGCTTGTAATTCGCATGAATACTCCCAGGTATGTTGGCTTTTTTGTTTTCAAGTGTTTTTCCCTTGTAAGAACAGAGGATAGGTTGTACTGTGCTTTTGATGATGCCTGGTGCTCTTGTCATGTTCTTATTTAGGGTTTTTTTAAATTTCTATTGCTTGGGGTGTAAGATTTCTTGGTTTTTACTCGTGTTGTTTTTTATTTCAGGGTTGTCATTGATAATGATGTCTGCCAGAATGCAACTATAGTGAAGGTAATGGAAAACAACTCTGGATCTGAATTTTTGGGTTTTGAGGACTCGGAGGGCAGAGTTTTGTATTATCAGTATGGAAGTTTTCTTTGAAAATTGGAGCCGATGTTTGATTGAATGATTCGGAGTTAATATTGGCAGTGTATTGATGCTTTGCAGGTGGACAGTGCAAATAAATACGGCATTCTTCTGGAGGCTGTGCAGGTATTGGCAGACTTGAATCTTAATGTGAGCAAGGCATATGTGTCCTCTGATGGCAGGTGGTTCATGGACGGTATGTTGTCTTTTGTACACAAGATCTGTTTCATTTAACTCTGGTATTTATTCTGTTAAGTTTGTGCTGAAATCTTGTTTTACTCTGTTCTGCTGCAGTTTTTCATGTGACTGACGCAAATGGCAACAAGCTTACAGATGATGGAGTGATTGGGTACATTGAAAAGGTATAGTCTGGTTCCCATTGGGGGATGGGCGCATTCATTTTGAGGCATAAATTGGTTTCTAAGAAAGTTTAATTATTTGTTGCAGACACTGGCAAGGAATTCTTGGGTGCTACCTTCCTTCGGCATGGAAGCGGCTGCTGAACACACAGCTATTGAATTAACAGGCACAGACCGCCCGGGTTTACTCTCTGAAATATTTGCTGTTTTGGCTGACCTAAAATGCAACGTGGTAGAGGCCGAGTTGTGGACTCATAACAGGAGGGTTGCTTGCCTTCTATATATCACAGACGAGGACACAAGTGCTCCCATTAAGGACCAAAAAAAGATTTGCAAAATTGAGGAGCTGTTGCGCAATGTATTGAAAGGGGACAATGATATCAGAGGCCCTAAAACTGTGGTTTCAATGGGTTTCACTCACACCCAGAGGCGCCTTCACCAAATGATGTATGACGACCGGGACTATGAGCGCCCTGAGAGAAGAGTAGATGCAGAGAAAGATGCCCTCCCTCAAAATAACAGCAAGCCTAAGTCTTTTGTAACGGTGGACAACTGCTTCGAGAGGGGTTACTCTGTAGTTAATGTTCAATGTAAAGACAGGCCTAAGCTTCTTTTTGATATTGTCTGTACCTTGACAGATATGCAGTATGTGGTGTTCCATGCCACAATAGATTCCGAGGGTCCTCAAACCTATCAGGTTGGTTTCTTTTTTATCTTCATATATACTATCTCTTGTAGTCTAACCGACATTTTCTTATGCTGGTTTAAATTATATGAAGAACCTGATGTGTTCTTTAACTTTCTCTGGTTTGAATTATGAAGGACCTGATGTGTTCTTTAACTTTCCTTTTTTTTGGGGGGATTTTATAGGAATATTACATCAGACATACAGACGGATGCCCCGTGAATTCAGAGGCGGAAAGGCAACGTGTAATTCAATGCTTGGAGGCCGCCATAGAGAGAAGAGTATCAGAGGTAAGAAAGATTTCCAGTAGAAATTAATAAAATTGTTCGATTCGGGGCAAATGGGCATCAAAATAAGATGTGAAAAATGCGTTTGGCAGGGGTTGAGGCTGGAGCTTTGCGCGGGCGACCGAGTTGGGCTTCTGTCGGACGTGACACGCATATTCCGAGAGAATGGAATGTCAGTGACACGAGCAGAAGTGTCAACGCGCGGAGGGAAGGCAGTAAATGTGTTCTATGTGACGGACGCGGCAGGGAATCCAGTGGATTCCAAGACTGTAGAAGCCGTTCGCCGTGAAATTGGAATCACAATGTTGCAAGTGAAAGAGATCTCCACCACTTGTGTGAAATCTGCAGCAACGGAACCTCCACCTGCCCGCTTCTCCCTTGGGAATCTCTTCAAGTCACAATCCGAGCGATTTCTTTACAACCTTGGATTAATTGGACTGATCAAATCATATTCTTAGAAGCACTCACTCCCTCCATTGTACAGAACATAGATGGAGCTAGAATTAGGGTTAGGGTTTAGCTTCTCTTGACAAGGTCCTGTCTACCTTGTTTTGGTATTTTTTTGTTAGTCACACAGAATACATGTTGCTACTTTCCATTTAGATCTTTGATTTGTAAATATGGAAGGAATAGCAGAAATTTGACTACTTAGGGCTTGGGGCATATTTCTTTGATCAGACTTGTATTTTAAAAAGCAAAAGATTGATTACACAGAGGGCTTGTATTCAAGAAAAGGATTTAGACGGTCGTCCTCGTCGTTGACACGAGATAAGAAAAACGTGATACTAGTTGTTGTTGTATCATATGTACACTATTTAGCAAAGGGGTCCAGTCCAATATGTTGTACAGGATTGTTTCTTCATTCTTAATAGGATTTTTGACTTTTATTGGTATTGCTCATAAAAAATCTCTGAGCGTCCAATGTGATTGGATTGGGTAACGGTTCGAGATAGTCTCTATTTCTAGACGCTAATGTCACCACCAACTTGAAAACTGTGTCCGCTTCATTGACGTATTCGCTTTAAAAATGACGTACAATTAATTAGTCGAATCCTCGTTCATGTCTGGCCATCCCATGACAAATGGTTGATAAAGACTGGCAGAAGTAGTTTACTATGGAAACAGATAAATTCCCTGACCGGACAAAAGGGGAATCAGGATTAAACAATTCCTGGGTTCCTGTCGCAATTTATGTATTTAATTCTTGTAAGGAGTATCCGGTGATAAGAGACAATCCCGAATACAGCTTCAATTTTCGGCTCAACCCATGTAAGATTACTTGCTCATCTTACCTAGTTTCTTCTAGAGATTTGAAAAATATTTGGGTCAAATATCAAGGCGGGTGGGCGGTGGTCCTTTGTGGGGCGGAGAAGAGTATATATTCCGTGGTGGTGGGTCCGGGTGCGTTGCATGTTTACGCAAAGAGAGGATGATGTCGGCAGCCACGTGTGCATTTTGAGGTTTGTTTCTGCGCTTTCACGCAAAGCATCTAACCCATACAAAAAGGTATTTGATTCTCCCGCCTCTTCCAAAGAATGTCGCGGGAAAATTATTAGAACTTCTCAAACTGTCTCGAGACGCAAAACTTTGGGTTAGTTTCCAGAAAGAAATCAATCGCCCATCGTTCCTTCTTTTCGCAGAATCTTATGACTTGGATTTGTTGATAAATTGTACTTGCTAGCAAATGTAAAGGAATAATGAATGCTTGAGGAGAACATTCTGGTATTAGATTGAAAATGATTCCTCTCAATTAGGGTATTTTGTTCCTCTGAATTAAGGGTATTTAGTTATAATGGAATTTTGTTACTATTAAAAAAATATTTGTTTGTGTTTTGAATCTTTAGTTTTAATGAACTAAAAAGTTTAAGGGATTTGAGATGAAATCATAATTGAGGAATATTTGGATATGTTATGCGAAGTGATTTTTTATATCTTTGTTGACATGCGTGTTTTTTCTTTTCAAAAGATTTTGAGGATTAATGTTGTTTATAAATATTTTGAAGGGTTGCAAAGAGATTTTTCTTAGATTTTTAATTAGAAAATGAACAAGGTTTGAATAAAAAAAACAAGGGTTTTAGTATGCATATTTGTATTTTTTAGTATACCAAATCAAAATGCATAACTATTAGTTGCTTCCAATGCTTGATGACAAGTGATTCTTTGATGAATAGGAAATATGTGGCAAAAAATGCCTTCCAATAGATTAGTGCATGGCTATCAAATTGCATCAAACTTATATTTACATAGCTTAAGGTGGGAAGGTACATGTGGCTAGTCGTCCAAATTTGAATTTTCAATTTAGCAAGGAGATCAATTGGAGAATCGTCTCAATGTGGACAAGTGCTTAGATTTACAGATAAATGAGAGTAGGTGCATAGGTGAATGTGATGTAATAAGCAAATAGATAAGGTGAATGTATAGAAGTGTATATCGAGACATAGTTCAAGGTGGTAAGGTAAATGGGACTAGTCATCCAAATTTGAATTTTCAATTTTAACAATACAAGTTTGCAATTCAAGAATTGTCCCAATGTGGACAAATGATTAGACTTATGGATAAATAGGAGTAGGTGCATGGGTGAATATGATGTAATAAGCAAATAGATAAGGTATAGAAGTGTATATAGAGATAGGGTGGAGCTAAATATATAGGGATGTGTGTATGAATGGATAAAAGGTTAGGGAAATGAGGTTAACTTCACATAAGATTTGTTATTTGTCAATCACTATATACATATATCAAAATATTTCCTCAAAATAAACACAATTAAATAAAATGACATAAATATACTAATTTCTCCATTACAAATATACATATTATCCTCGACTCATTTGCATACCTAATTATTACATAAATTTCTATTACTATCCGATATAGATTTTTGGGTGATATCATTGCATAAATTTCTATTATTTTAAAATAATAAATATTAAAAATGTTAATTCATGATATTGATTTTCCTATATCTAAACAACCTTTGTACAATGACATCACCCAAAAATCTATATTCTAATCTTCACAAATTATGAAAGTTAAAAATTTTAAAATATATATTTTTAATTTGTTAAAAAAAATTTAGGGGTTTTAAACAATTCTGTGAATAAGATGATGTACATATTTAGGAACTAATAATTTGAGTTTAAAATATTCTTTATTTAAAAGAGTTTATTTTTTAAAATTGTTTAAAAATGTTATAGTAATAATTAATTTCATCTATCAAGCAATTTGAAGTAAGGGTTTCAAACAATTCTTCAAATAAAACATGGATGTGCATATTGAGGTACTAATAATTTAAGTTTAATGTATTTGAAATAGTGGAGATTGTGATAATTTATTTAATTATGAAAAGTTGTTTAGATTTTTGGTTTAATTGTGTAAACATGATGTTATATATATATATATATATGGATTAATAATTTAAGTTTAATGTATCTGAAATAATGGAGATTGTGATAATTTATTTAATTATGAAAAGGTGTGTCTAGATTTTTGGTTTAATTGTGTAAACATGATGTTATATATATTGAATACATCTATCTAAAAATATTAAGAGCTTCTAACTGGAGAACATACACAATATTAAGGGAATCCTACAAAGAAATAAACATCCTAGTGGAATGTAAGTTTAATCCAAATCAATTCCTAAAATTTCAATGGAAAGATGGGAACAAGCTTATAAAATTAAATGCTAAACTAATATACAATTCTCTTGCCAACTAGCAGGAGGCAATTGACCATGTAAACAAAGTCTGGGATACAAAGCTAAGCTAAAATGACAGGGGCAAGCATTATTGAGCCTAAGAAGGCTTGCTTTAGATGGCTTCTGATTTTCCAGAAGCTTCCATTCAAATTTAATTCAAAGGATATTGAAATTTGCAACCTATGCAGGGTACCTAAAACAATAAATCATATTTTTTTTAATTATCTTTATGCAAAAGAGTTGTGAAAATTTCTTTGTGAAAAGAAATACATTTGGGATGCTACTAACAAACTTAGAATTGATAGAATTCTTTTAATAAAGGATAATAAAATTGGAAAATAACTCTCTTTGTTTTGGTTGTGTTTTTCCATTGAAATTCTTTGGGCCATATGGACAGTAAGGAATGATGAAAAATCTAATGGAACCAAGAGGGCACTTATTGAGTGTGTTAAAAGATTCACATTTTGTTAAAAGACTCACATTGTACAATATTGCATTCCAAGTTAAAGTGTCCAAGTTCAAATTTCTTAAACTATTAGAGGAGGGCACTCTAAGGATCAACTTGCAAGAGGTCTGGTGTGGCCACACTTGGTAGGTGGGGTAGCCTAGTACAAAGGTCTTCTTGAAAGCTTTGGAAGTGTTCCAGAAAGAATTTAATGAGAGGATTTCTAAGGAGGGCCCTAATACAAAAGATCCAGGTCCACTCAAAATTGAAGACTTCTCCAATGAAGAGATAGTAGTAGTTGAAACACTCTTGGGTTTGAAGAACATGGGACATGACAATAGGGGATCTACCAACACATGAGATACCATCAGTTGCTATATAATTTTGTTATCTAGTGTATACCTTGTTTTGTAAAGTTATCATAAACAATGTGTATCTACATCTAAAAAGGTGTATAGACTACTGATGTAGCTTTTATATCTATACATACACAATGTAATGGGATACAATACATATACAATATAATGGGATACAATACATATACAATATAATGGGATACAATACATATACAATGTAAGGGATAAAACAAGGGGTAGAAGGCTGATAGAATGTATAGGTTCCTGTAATAGTACTACATAACTGATCTGCATGTAATTTTTTGGTGCTCTCTATATCTAACATAAAAAAACATTGAGAGATATCAATCTTGAGTTAGTATATTTATTTAAGAGTTACTTTATTTCACTCTATAATTATTTAAAAAATATTTTATTGTTTACATGGGTTACTTGATTTTTATATGAAGAGTTATATATACTAGAAAGTTATTTTATTTCACTTTAGAACAATTTAAGAATCATTTTATATGTGTTTACTAAGGACTATTTTATTTTATTCATTTAATATTTATTCTATACTTTTAGTTTTTTTTAAAATACATGTCAGTTCTTTAATAGTTTTTGTAAACAAACTCACACCATTACTCTTTATCTTTTGCTACCATTATAGCTATTCCTCTCGATGTAATTATAATAATTTAGTGTTTAGTTTGATTACAATTGAAATAGTTTTATTATATTGGTACATAATTGTTGATAAATTTCAAATTAAGATTTACAAACCTACATTTATTAGAGGAATTAGAATCAACTATATTTTTTAAACATGAAATTAACAAATTTATGCAAGATTAAGTTCCAAAGATCATGCCACACTTGAAGATAGGCAAACATTTGGAGAAAGTCTATAAAAACCTTGTTGAGACAAATTTACAAAAGATAATTTGGTGATTTATGTGGAAGATTTTTTGTCAATTTAGTTACAATGACTCCATTGATTTATATTTTGATTGAAATGATGACTTTTTGAACCATTTTATTCATCATTGGGAGTGGTTAGGGTGTAGGGTAACTATTATAGTAAGAGTATCTCAAAATACTTATACTACCATCTTGAAAGGTGAACTCTTACTTCCTTGAGGGGTTTAACATCCATTTCACATTTTTTGGATTTTTTTTTTTCCTGTAAACATGATCAATGTGTTTGTCATATCTTATAGTAAGAATTATATATAATAAACCTCCAAAACCATGTTACAAGCCAAGGCATGATTAACTAATATATATTGCTCCATCTCACAAGCTAACATTTTGCACTACAATGATCCCTTACACTAATCTCAATTTGGGGACAACTTGTTTTTTCTTCCCTTTCATTACTCTTGCTTATTTCCTTAGGTCACTTTGCTTGAATCAATAGTTAAGGTTTGGTTAAGGAAGTGCTATCTATCCCTCAATAGTGTCATCACCACCTCCAATTGTCACATAGCCTTCATATTATAAGTTTGAGGTTATTTGAACTTTTATATTCCATGGGGATCTTATTTAGGATTCTGTACATTCTATGTTGTTAGTATTGCTTGCATTACTATGATTTCTTATTGTTGATTGTCGCACATGCTATATTGCACTTAAGGTTTTTATTTTTATAATAGTATATTTATTTAAATTTAGAAATCATAAAAATTTATAATTACAATCTCTAAGCACTCCACACATTTTTTAACTTTTATTATCACAATTAGTACATAGTATATGCATTATATTAGTTGATATCCCCACCCATCCAAACCCTAGATATGCATTATTTACCATCTTTAGAGTTTGTTGACTTCACAAGATTGTTTCCCATGCAAAACCTTCCAAACCTTAGATATGTTCCTCCATTAAACAAACACAAAATAAATGTCTCTCCAATACTTCTCTTGAGGATTGATATCTCAATGTAAGGGAAGAGAATGTTGTAGCACCCTATCGAAATTTTAATAGTAATTATTTAATTTACATATACTATGATAAGTGATGATTGATTTACACTATAAATGATATTTGATTCAAAATTGATTAGATTAATGATTTAATTATTTAACTAACAAATTAAATGCATGATTATGTAATTTTGATTTTATTAGTTTTATTTTGTTAATTATGATTTTTAAATGTGACTATAAATTGACAAAAATAGATCTAATGTCTTTTGGGTTTTTTGAGTTACATTACTCTTAAACTGAGGAAGGGTATCTTGTGAGAGGTTACTTTCAAGGAATTATAGCAACAAGGATAGAGAATCCATATAAATTGACCACATGTTTCATTGACATAAATTATTTTGTAAATTATAGGTAACTATTATAATTCATTTGACAATGCGCAAAAGATTTAGTGATGGAGTTAGTTTGAGATTCAACATTGTACCATGAAGAATGTTGGCAACACTATCAAAGTACCATGTACCTTGTACCAATGTTGTAACATGTTTGAGGACCATTCTTCGATTTGATCATGCCAAAAGAGCTTGAATTTGAAAGCTAGAATATGTGGGGGATGTAACTTGTATTTTGGTTTGTGATGCATTTTGGGCTAGTAAAAATGAAACAAGGGAAAATATTTAGCATGCAAAAAGAGTAATTTCTATTTTTGGTTTTGTATATATACTTTTGTTTTGGGGGATGATGGATGTGTTGTTTAGCTATGTCATTAGGTACTTATTTCATTGTGGATTCTATTTTGTTTTATTAGAAAGTATCTAGGAAGCAATTAAAGTTGGATGGAAGTGCTAGTGTGAAGTGGGAGTTTTTGAATTTTTTTAAAGTATATTTGGTTACTGAATGTGTTATTTTTAAATGTGTTTTAATAATTTTATATTTAAGGGTTTAGGAAGGTGTTGAGTTTTCTTTTTGAACTATATTATATAGATAAATCTTTGTATAGTAGGGCAATAGAATGTGGACTCAACCCACTCCCTACCCTATTTTGGGTCTCCAAAGTTTGATTATTTTTAACAACTATATGAATGATATAGCACTATGGGATTACATTGTTTAAGTTTAAACTTATTTGTAGATTTCATTTTATGCTAATATGAATGATGACTACTAAGTTCAATGGTTGACAACAAATATGCATACCTTGGGTAGATTTCTTAGTAAAATATTACATGGTATTAGAGCATTGATGCTCTTATGTTAGTTCATTTAAGTTCTTATGTGAGATCACTACGGATTTTTAACAATTTATCATGTTATTTTCAGGAATGATAGAGCAATTTCAAGCTCATCATTGTGTCTAAAAATTTTGAAATAGTTAGGTTAGGATTTTCTGTTTGGATCAGACACCCAAAGTCTAACCAACTAGGGTTTGAATGTTAGATGCTACTTGTGTTCATCTTATAAATAACTTCATTTCAATGTAGGTAAGAAATTTTTTGAAACCTCCATTATGTATGGAGAAACCAAGAACTTAAAGATCACTTGCCAAATCATCAAAATGAGAGTAGTCACTCTAAATTCACGTTCTTTTCTCTCCATCTCTAGCATTCAAATTGCATGTTACGAGGGGTAGGTTACAATTTTTTAAAAATATTTATTGTCATAGTCACTCTAAATCCACATTCTTTTCTCTCCATCTCTAGCATTCAAACCACATGTTACAAGGGGGAGGTTAATGTAATGTCACAAAATTGCACCTAGGGGCAATTCCACATTTTTGCATCTTTGCCTAGCATATATGACACCTTAGAGCATTAATGAAAAAAATCCCATGAGTCATAATTTCATGATTCTTACCCCATGTGGACTCATGGCAGAGCAACAAAAATCTTAATGACACGTTTCCTAGAAATCTAGGCTCTGGACGCTTGCACAACACACGAACATCCGCGTGGCGCACTACCGTCCTGGCAATTTTTTTAGTCTAAAACAAGGAATCTTGACTCTTGACTCTTTTGAAACGTGTCCTAACAGTTGGGTCTTGGATATAACGGGTCTTTTCCGCCCTTGCATGCATAAAAAACCCCTTTCTTTCTCTCATTTGGGGTTGGAAGTCATTCATTCAAGCTCTTTGACTACTTGCTCCAATCTTAGGTTCTCTTCATCCTTGATAGCAACACTCTCACATGCGAAGCCATGCCAGAATGAGTTCCCTCCAAAAACTACAACTCTCAAGCAAGCACTCAATGGTGCACCCGTGTGCTCTAGAGAGGATCTTGACCAATGGGTAACTCTCTCTCTCTCACACTCTTTCCTACTTGTTCATTTACTACTTTATGGTGCGTGTTCTGTTCCTAAGCGGGTTTTGCTTTCACCACACACTTTTTTTACTTCATTTGCACTCCTTTCCAAACTTGGTTGTTCGTGGAGGTGTGAACACCAAAGCGGGGGTCTGACTGAGGTAGACCCCTATACAACCCCAACCTTTTTCCCCTCGATCTTTTGTGTGTAGGTTGCGGAGTGGAGCTTGGAGCAAAGATCCGAACGCCCGGTAAAAGGTAAACTTTCTCAAAGTCCCTTTGTGTTTATTCTAGAATTTAGCTTCCTATTTGGTTATTTGATCCAGTACGCCTTTGACCTAAGTTTGGAGGTGAAACTTGGTTCTGCCTACTTGAGCTCCTGAGCTTCCTGCAACTTGGGTTGCCAGCGCACCTTTTAGACGACAGTGTGCTATGTTGGCATCCTTAAATCACACTACTTTCCTTTGGCTGAGAGCTCCCTCATCAGAGGCAGCGATCTTAGTTCACTCTCTCAAGGTCCAGGGTGATTTTGGTGTACTTCTCTACAATTTTATCAACTTGCTCATGCTAAGGTGTATAAGGGTAGTTTGTTCCTTGGTGATCTCTTGAGAATAAAGAGACCCGTGTGCAGTGAATACCTCTTATATCACATTTTGGTGAACCCGACGTGAACACGTCGAATCTATTTTCATAATGTTGCATGTTTATGATAATCCCTTTTCTGAAAAAGATTTTGATATGTTGGAGGATTCTCTAGATGATTTCTTAAAATTACTCTCCCCTATCTATAAATATTTTGAACAAACTATCCCCTCACAAGATGAGGAGTCGGTAAATGTGGTCATGGTCTTTGTGGCTCCTCTGAGTCCTAAGAAACCTGTCATTTATGTGACCCCAGTTGAACCATCCCCTAGGGAGAACTATTTTGTCTATGGGATTTCATGTCGTAGTAACTCATTGGAATTATATTTAAGGTTCGTGAAAGCTACTGACTCTACTTCTTATAATGTTGTTGGGTATACATACAACAAAAGGAGAAATACACAAAACTTGGATCAACAACCTTTCGTTCCTACATCGCAACCAACTCAAGTTCCTACTTCTTTGCCACCGTCTCAACCTAGCCTTCCTCCAACTCCTAAACCCATGATCAAAGCACCAAGTGATTACAATCTTGTCAAGCAACTTCATGTTACTTTGGCTAAGATCTCACTTTGGGACTTGCTTCAAATCGCTCTGGTTTATCAAGAGATTTTGTAGGAAGCCTTACAAAATATTCGCTTGCCTAGCTCCGCTAGGCCTACAAATTTTAATTCGTTCCTAGCACATATTCGAGTGGATTTGCCAAATATTATGTTCCACCCACAAGAACTCCCACCTCTGGATGTGAAGAAGCAAGCAGATCCCTTAATGATTATAATTAATGTTAATAATATCTGTATTAGGCATACTCTCATTGACATTGGTTCAAATCTCAACATTTGTGGTATGGACCTATTGCCTAAAATTAAAGTTGATTCATCTTCTTTAGTTGCCTCTTCCTTGTATTTTCATGGGTTCGATAATGTTGGCCGCTAAGCTCTAGGTACGTTAGTACTACCTTTGCAACTAGGCCTTATTACCTTGCCTATGTTGGTTTATGTGATGCCTGGCCCACTACCATACAATCTTCTCTTGGGGAGACCCTGGATTCATGCTATGGGTGTTGTGACTTCTACTTTACATCATTCTTTTAAGTTTGTCGCTAATAATCAGGTGGTTACGGTTAAAACAGATCTAGAAGTTGTTCACCTTTGTGAGCTAGCGGTCGCTAGTCGTGCTTCAATTGTATCCACTCTCAAGAATTGTATTCCATCCTTAACCGCTGATACTATGGCATTTTCTTCATCGATACCCTCTATGGAAGTCATTCCTAGAGCAAGTATTGATAAAAATGAACCGCCTAAAGCAAAAGATCCTAAGTATCCTCTGTATTCTCCTTTGTCTTCTCAATAAAATGCTTTCCTCGATGAAGATTGGCGTTCCTTGAATTTCTCTAAGTTCTTCATCGTGAAATACAAGTCAAACCCCTATGGTATAGAATTTCTAGGTACTACTGACAAAAAGGTGGGCGACACTCTCATTTAGGAAGAAGAGTGTGATCTTGTCCAGGAGACCGCTCCTTCCTCTACCCAGGAGAGTAACCCCACTCCTACGAAGGAGGTTAATGTTTTAAAACTGGTTAAAGAAGGTGAGAAAACTCATGTAGAGACTTTTGACATCAATTGGTGGAATGAAACACTATGTAGAGTCGTCACCTCTTGATATTCTAAAAACTCAGTTATGGGTTTAGATATGAACTCGCCTCTTGATATGGCTATGGGAAGAAAGGCCTGGGGCGTATCAAGCAAGGAATTCAAGTCCCTATCCAGTTTAAGCCATGACAATGCTATATGGGTTTTTGATGCTTTGTTGAACAGTCTAAGCAAAAACATTGGTGGAGTGTTAATATGATTTTAGCTGATCCATTGAGCTTGGTTCATCCTGAGTTGATAGAAGGAAAGGGGTAGGCTGAGAAAATCCCTTTGGATGTCCTCTCTTCAAATGAAGCACTAGGGGAATTTATAGTTGCCTATTCGCCATTGCCTCCTAATCATCACAAAAAATGATTCCTATATCGCTTTCATAAACAAGCATACTTTGGAGAATCTATTTTGAGTGTTGATGAGGAAGACCCTCTATCTAACGTCAGTGATAACGTTCTGATATCCCATCCTGAATATCGCAGTCCTCTCCTTAAAGGAGATACTATTGAAGTTCTATTGGATCCTAAATCTTTAGAAAAAGTAATCAAGATCAGGAGTGTCTCTCTTCTGAAGAAGCAGAGGAACACTCCGATCTCTTGCATTCTCACCCTGATATCTTCGCTTGGACACATGAGGATATGCTTGGTATTGATGAGTCTGTGGTGGTTCACAATATCATCCTATGTCCCAATGCCAAGCCGATTAAGCAAAAAATACAAAAGATTAATCCCAGGGTTGTGTTGATGGTTAAGACTGAGATAGAGAAACTTCTAAAAGCAGGTTTTATCCATCCAATTGACTACTCTCCTTGGATTTCAAATATAGTGGTTGTTAGCAAGCTTAACGACCGTATTCGCATATGTATTGAATTTTGAGACCTTAATAAGGCTTCTCTTAAAGATGATTTTCCATTACCTAATATAGATATGATTGTAGACTCGACTGTAGGCCATGCATTGTTATCTTTTATGGATGGATTCTCGAGTTACAATCAGATCTGTATTAACTTGGATGATTAGTACAAGACAGCCTTCACTACCCCTTGGGGTACATTCTGTTATGTGGTCATGCCCTTTGGTTTAAAGAACACAAGAGTGACTTACCAACGGGCGATGACCTTGATATTTCATGACTTTATTCATAAGATCTTAGAGAATTATGTTGATGACATCTTGGCGAAATCAATAACTCGCGAAGACCATGTGAAGAACCTTCCTCTTATCTTCAAAAGGCTTTGACTCTATAAGATGACACTTAATCCCCATAAGTGCGTCTTCAGTGTAGATGTCGATAAGATTTTGTGATTCATAATCTCTCATCATGGAATCGAGGTTGACACAAATAAAACTGATGCCATTGTTAGCATGTCTCCACCAAGGAATATCACTAAGTTGTAGAGCCTACAAGGGAAGATTTGTTAGGTTTTCAAAGGCAGATATCTAAAAGCTAAATGCAGATTTTATCAAATAAACCAGAAATAAAATCACACATAAAATTAACACAGAGAATTTAACGTGGTTCACCCAATGTGGGCCACATCCACCAAACTGCAACCATCCAATGATATTATTAACCAGTGCAAAACCCTATTACAATATCATGAATAATCGCCTGTTTCTATGATACTGTAACTCTATCCTAAACCCTTTATAAATTAGGGTTATACAAAATCGGGGTTTTTTTCCCTTTTTGTGATTTTTCCCTTTTTCAGTAATTTCGTGAAAAAGTAGGACAAAAAATTTTCTTGGGGGCTACCGCCCTCGAACCCCCACCCGGGGCTCGGCCCGGCCCTGAACCCCGGCAAGGATACATGAAGAGTGTACAGTATAGAATGATCAGTCGCCACATACCAACAATCTCCCACTTGGAGACTGATCAAGCTCCACTCCTAAACAATCTCCCACTTGGAGACTGATCAGGCTCCACTCCTAAACAATCTCCCACTTGGAGACTGAACTTGGACGACACCACTGCACTTACAACTCCAGTAAGATGGATAGGATGGATAGCTTTTCTAGCTTTACCTATCCATCCTCCAACACTAACCGAATGAAATGATACCTCAACTGTATGTGTTTGGTTTTAGAGTGCAAGGCAGAATTCTTTGCAAGATGTATAGCACTCTGGCTGTTTGTGAACAAGTAATTTTCAGCCTATTGTTTACCCAACTCTTCCATGAAAAATTGCATCCATATCATCTCCTTTGCTACCTCTGTGGTGGATAAAGCAACCACCTTTTGCAATCGAGATATCCAACTTACTGTTGTCCCACCAACGGTAAATACATAACCTGTGGTACTCCGCCTGGTATCAATATCCCCTGCTAGATCTAAGTCAACATAGCCTTTTAAATCTGTATTAGAGCCCTCAAAACATAAATGTTTATCTGGTGTACCTCTCAAATACCTAAGAATCCATTTCACTGCATTCCAATGCTCAATTCCTGGATTACTCATATACCGGCTAACAACTCCTACAACATGTGCAATATCTAGTCTCGTGCATACCATGGCATACATCAAACTACCTACAGTTGAAGCATACAGTACCTTGAACATTTTTTCTTCCTCCTCTTGTGTCTTTGGACACATATCCTTAGTCAATTTTACATGACTGGGCAAAGGTGTGCTGACAACTTTTGCATTCTCCATATGAAATCTCTGCAACACCTTTTTAACATAATCAACCTGAGATAAAAACAATTTCTTGTTTTTCCTATCTCTTGTAATCTTCATACCAAGGATTTGTTTTACTGCCCCCAAATCCTTCATAGCAAATGAATTTGCTAACTGTTGTTTTAACTCCTTTATGTGATCCATGTTAGACCCCGCTACAAGCATATCATCAACATATAAACATAAAATAATGTAGCTATCTTCACCTAGCATCTTAAAATAAATACAATGGTCTAAATTACACCTGTTGTAACCTTGCTCAGCCATAAAACTATCAAATTTAAGATACCATTGTCGAGGTGCTTGCTTCAAGCCATATAAGCTTTTCTTCAATCTGCACACTAGTTTCTCCTTACCTTTGACCTCAAATCCTTGTGGTTGTTCCATATAAATTTTCTCTTCCAAATCACCATGGAGAAAGGCAGTTTTAACATCAAGCTGTTCTAAATGTAAATCTTCAACAACCACAATACTTAACACAGTACGAATAGAGGTCATTTTAACAACTGGAGAAAATATTTCATCAAAATCAATACCTTGTTTTTGTGCAAATCCCTTTACAACTAATCTGGATTTAAATCTTTTCTTACCTCCATCCTCCTCTTTCATCCTATAAACCCATTTGTTTGCTAAGGCCTTTTTACCTGCAGGCAACTTGCATAATTCCCAAGTTTGATTTTTTAGCAAGGAGTCCATTTCTTCTTCCATTCCATGCTCCCACTGAACCTTGGTATCCACCTGCATAGCTTCATGATAACATTCTGGTTCACCAGCATCAGTTAATAAAATAGAGTACAAAGAGGGAGAAAATCTTTCTAGAGGTCTACTTAACCTTGAAGATCACCTAACATTCACTGGAGTTTGTGGTATTTCTTGTTGTTGTTGTTGTTGCAGAGCATGAGGAACCACTGGAACATTGTTGTTTGTAATATCATCCAGCACTGCATAATCCTGTTCTTTCTTCTCATGCTGCTGCAATAGATCTTTGTACAACACTTTCTCATTGAATATGACATCCCTGCTTCTCACAATTTTCTTATTTTCAAAATCCCAAAGCCTATAACCAAATTCATCAATGCCATATCCAACAAATATACATTTCCTTGATTTTGCATCAAGCTTGGTTCTATTTTCAGAATCTACATGTGCAAATGCTTCACAACCGAAGGTTTTCAGAAAAGAATAACTCACCTTCTTATCTTTCCATGCTTCCTCTGGAATACCACAACCCAAAGGATTAGATGGACCTCTATTAATTAAATAAACAACAGTGTTTACAGCCTCTACCAACATGTTTAAAGGCAACCCAACATGCAATCACATAGTCCGTGCACGCTCCATTATTGTTCTATTCATGCGCTCAACCACTCCATTTTCCTGTGGAGTCCTTGGAACCATTTTCTGCCTACGAATACCATTAGAGGAACAATAATCTTCAAACTCTTTGCTGCAATACTCACCACCATTATCAGATCTGAGACATTTCAACTTTTTACCTGTCTCATTCTCAACCAAGCTTCTCCATTTTTTAAATGTTTCAAATACATCAGATTTCTGCCTAATGAAATAAATCCATACCTTCCTAGTTGCATCATCAATGAATGTGACATAATAATGAGAGCCACCGAGAGAAGATACCTGAGCTGGTCCCCATACATCCGTATGCACAAGCTCCAATTTCTCATCTTTCTTTTGTTTCCCATCCTTGAGAAAACTAACTCTCTTTTGTTTTCCATAAACACAACTTTCACAGAAATCCATATTAACACATTTTAGACCTGGTAAAACATTCTTTGAATGAAGTACTTTCATACCTTTTGCACTCATATGCCCAAATATGTTATGCCATAGTGCTGATTCAGAATTCGCAGCAACTATCTGATTTTCTTCCTGCTGAACTGCAGCAACTATTCCTGAACATTGATTTTTATCTGCAATAGATAAAATAGAAGGAATAGTATGACCTGTACAAAGATATAAGGTGCCTACTTTCACACTTTTTGCTACTACTAAGGCACCTTTTGTAACCTTCCAATTTTTATCACTAAATGTAACAACACAACCTTCATCATCTAGTTGCCCTATTAAATTTCTTTTTAGCTTTTGAATGTGCCTTACCACATGTAGTAGCCAATGCTTCCCATTCTGCAACTTGATCTTGATTCTTCCCTTTCCAACAATCTGACAGGGTTCATTATCTCCCAAATAAACCAGCCCAAAATCCCCTTGGACATAATCAAGAAAATAATTTCTATGGGGCGTAGCATGAAATGAAGCCCCTGAATCTAACACCCAAGAATCATCAGCATTATCAAGAGAAAGAATCAAAACATCCTCATCAGATTTATTACTTACCACATTTGCCTCTTTATTTCCTTCCTGTTTGTCTCCTTTATTTTTCCAAGACCAACAATCTTTCTTTACATGCCCTGGCTTACCACAGTACCAGCAATCCCTCTTGTCTCTAGATTGGGACCTTTTGTCCCTTGATTTTCCTCGTGACTTCCCACGACTCCCAAAATTGTTTCGTCTCCCGTTTGTTCTACCCCTGCTTTCTGCATTCAAAACACTGCCTGATGTGGATGTTCCACCTGAGCTTTTCCTATGAATTTCCTCGCTCAAAATAACACCAACAACATCATCAAATTTCAATGTATTTGAACCAGAAACAAAATTGCTAACAGCCATTACCAAGCTATTCCAGCTTTCAGGCAAAGAACACAGAATCAAAAGAGCCCTAACTTCTTCATCAAAGTTGACTTTTACAGAAGTTAATTGACTGGTAATTGTATTGAACTCATTTAAATGATCAGTAACTGATCCACCTTCTACCATTTTCATATTAAATAAATGCTTCATAAGAAATACCTTATTCGAAGCGGAAGGCTTTTCATACAACTTTGCTAGGGTTTCCATCAACTCTAGAGTTGTCTTTGTTGTTGTGATATTGAACGCCACCGATTGTGCCAGGCATAAGCGAATACTGCCAAGTGCCTTTCTATCCAAAATATCCCAGTCCTCATCCATCATTGTTGTGGGTTTCTTGGTTTTCCCTTCCAATGGCTGCCACAAATCCTTCTGATAGAGATAATCCTCCATCTGCATCTTCCATAACTGATAGTTCTGCCCATTGAACTTATCAACCTTCAACTTACCCTCGTCTGCCATTACTCCCACTTAACCGTGAGACTCCCACTCAACCGTGAGACTTTCCTGCAAACGATAATCAAAAACAACCCGCTCTAATACCACTTGTTAGGTTTTCAAAGGCAGATATCTAAAAGCTAAACGCAGATTTTATCAAATAAACCAGAAATAAAATCACACATAAAATTAACATAGAGAATTTAACGTGGTTCACCCAATGTGGGCCACATCCACCAAACCGCAACCATCCAATGATATTATTAACCAGTGCAAAACCCTACTACAATATCGCGAATAATCGCCTGTTTCTATGATACTGTAACTCTATCCTAAACCCTTTATAAATTAGGGTTATACAAAATCGGGGTTTTTTCCCTTTTTGTGATTTTTTCCTTTTTTAGTAATTTCGCGAAAAAGCAGGATAAAAAATTTTCTCGGGGGCTACCGCCCCCGAACCCCGACGAAGATACATGAAGAGTGTACAGTATAGAATAATCAGTCGCCACATACCAACAATCTCCCACTTGGAGACTGATCAGGGTCCACTCCTAAACAAGATTTAGGAGATTCATAGATTTATATCTCAATTGGCTAACTGTACTCTCCCTTTCACTCGTTTATTGAAAAAGGATGTTCGCTTCATATGGGATGAGGAGTGTCAGAAAGCCTTTGATTCAATCAAAGATTATTTGGCCAATCCTCCTATATTGATGTCGGCTATGCAAGATAGGATATTTTTGATTTACCTTGCTACATCACCATATGCTTTGGTAGCTTTGTTGGCTCAATATGATAATGCAGGGAAAGAGAGAGCGGTCTACTACATTCGCCACGTCCTAGTCGATTACAAAACTCATTATTCCTCCATGGAGAAGAAATGCCTCACTCTTGTATTCGCTACGTAGAAGTTGAGGCACTACCTTCTCCATGTTGAAATGCACATCATAGTAGAAACAAATATTTTAAAGCATTTGTTCTCTAGCGCTAACCTTGTTGGGAGATTAGTGAAGTGGTTTATGTTGCTTTTCGAGTTTGATAAAAAATTAGTTACTCAAAACTAAATAAAGGGTCAAGCGGTTGTCGATCAATTAGCAGACGCTCCCTAATCTCGCTCCTTCTCTCATTTGGATTTGTTCCCTAATGAAAACATTTTCACAATTAAATATGACCTCGAATGGAAGATGTATTTTCATGGATCGAGGTGTCAGACTAGTTTTGGAGCGAGTGTGGTCCTGATATCCCCCGAAGGTAAACCGGTCCCTCTATCCTTTCAATTATATTTTTCTTGCACCAATAACATCGTTGAGTACGAAGCTCTTATTACTGGATTGCATGCCACGATTACACTAAGAATCAAACATCTTCGTATACTAGGTCATTCAGCTTATTGTGAATCATATTACAGGAACTTATCAAGCTAGACAAAGTAAGTTGTCCCGGTATCGAGACCTCACTTTTTTCTTGCTCAATCAATTTTCCTCTTTCACAATAGATAGTATCCCTAGGAGAGAAAATAGACATGTCGATGCCATGGCGAGCACTACTTCCTCGGTACATTCAAAAGAGGATACGAAAGAATACCACTTCGTAGTTCAGGTCCTGCAAACCTCGGTGATTTCTGATCAACTTGAATCTGAGTCTCTTGTGTTTTTTCATGCAGACTCGAGAGAATGGTTCTCTAGTAGCTACATTTACTTAAAGACTGAGAGCTTTCCCGATGACACGACAAAAAATGATCACACTTGTATACGAAAGCTTTCAACACGTTATGTCATTTTATCCAATGTTCTTTATCAAAAATACTACAATGGCTTGCTTCTCAGGTGTCTCACTAAAGCAAAAATACCCCTTGCCCTTAAGGAAGCCCATTGGGGCTCCAGGGGTGGACATTTCAGTGGTAATTCCCTGGAAAGAAGACTAATACACATGGGGTACTATTGCAAAATAATGGAACAAGAGTCGTTCGATTTTGTTAGAAAGTGCCTTTAATGCCAATAGCACAACTGTCTTATTCATGCTTTTTCTCAAGAGTTACAAAATCAAACTTCTCTTTGGCCATTTACAAAATGGGGGTTGGATATCATTGGAAAAATATCACCTCCTTCTTCAAAGGGACATACCTTTATTATTACTACTACAGATTATTTTTAAAAATGGGTCAAAGCTATCCCACTCTGATCCACGAATGCTGAAACTATCTGTAATTTCCTCAAGAGCAACATTATTTCTCATTTTGGACTACCTGCTACACTTGTTTCTGACAATGGTACACCATTCAAGAACAAGGAAGTAAAGCAGTTCTTGGAGAAATTTCATATCCAACATAGGTTTTCTACACCATATTATCCACAATCCAACGGTCAAACAAAAGTGTCTAACAAAACTCTTGAACTCATTCTTTGTAAAATAGTTAATAAGCAGGATAAGGATTGGCATATTCAATTAACGTACACTTTATGGTCCTATCACACGAGTGTTCGTACGATGATGAGAATCGCCTTACAATCTCGTGTACGGTGTCGAAGCTATCATGCATTTGGAGTTAGAAATTTCATCCTTATGAGTTTCCCTTAAAGGGTTAATTGATGATGAAACCTATCAAATTAACCACTTGCATCAGCTGGAGATGCTCGACGAGCACTATTTACAGGTCCTCGATCATCTTAAAGCTTATCAATAGTTGTTATCAAGACAATATAATCATAATGTACTTCCTAGAACCTTTAAGCTAGGAGACCTGGTTCTCTGTGAAAGCTAGCGAAATGTAAATGTGTCACTTGATTAGAAAGGGAAATTTAGTCCTAACTGGTTAGGCCCTTACATTGTGATCTTTGTGTATGGTTCAGGTGCATATGGATTATCATCTATGGATGGAATGCCTCTAAAATAACCCATTAATGTGATGCATCTTCGTCGATACTACACATAGCACTCCAGTGTGTCATAGGTGTGGTTTTCTCTCTAAGGGGCAGTAATACTACATATGTTGACATTGTTCATTCACACATTATGAAAAAAAATTGTGTTTATGACATGACCACGTGTGTGTGTGCGAAATAAAACATACATACATTTGTTTGACTATGTTATGTATCCATGCATCACATTACATATTTTAAGGCAATTAGATCATCATTTTATTTAATTAACATACAACCAAGTGTGTTTATTAAATCATGTTAGCATCTAATGTAAGCATACATCCATATAAGCATATAACATCCATAGCATGAACATACATAAAAGTAAAAAGAATACACATAAACAATGCCATGATATCGAAACCGATATGTCTATATATATTCACATGTGTATCAAATGTCATGTACATGTATCAGGCCACTACTGTAGAAAATGAGTGGTTGCTAAATAAGTGTCTATACAAAAGATCTACAAGTATACATGTATATGTATCTCGCTACAAAAATGATATACAAAATGATGAACCCCTATCACTATGGTACATGGCTCCTAGAGCCCTTCATGTTAGAATTGGCTATGGTTGCCAAGATCTTGAGACCAAATGAAAAGCACAAGAAGAGAGAATATGATGTGACAAGAATAAAATGTATTCTCATCAATATGATTCAATGATATGAGATGATTTACAATAAGAGACCCTTTGGTTATATAGCCAAGGTGAGTACATAGGAGTGCATAAGATTATGACATGAGACAACTATGAAAATCTATCACTCCACCTAAAGTGGAAAAGTGATAATGTGATAATCACCACAAATGATCACCCACAAAAGGTGGAGAGGTAATCACATGATATGTTCACGAAAGGTGGAAGTGATAAAGTAATAACATGATAAGTCCACCAAAGGTGGAAAAGCTCCAACTACCTCCTATGTGGTCCCTAAGTAAACTTAACTAAGGTGTAATCATGACCTAGGACAAGGTACAACCCATTTAATTATATCAACACCCCCCCTTAAGTGAAACTTAGGGAGAATGTACACAAAAGCAAACAATGCAAGATGGGTCTTGACAACTAGACCATGTTAGGTACCCATGTACATAGGCAATGCAATCTATCGCAAATGGAGAAAAGGAGAAAACCCAGTGGGACAAAACTCCTCCCCAAAAGAGAGATGAAATACAAAAAATGAAATGCTCTCAATGATGCATGAGAAAGCCAAAACCCCATGTGAGGAAAAATACTCCCCATAAGAAAGAATTAGAAGAGAGACAAGGCAACCCCCCCTCAATGTTGAGTCTGCTACAATGATGGTAGAAGCTCGACATTGAATGCTGAAGATAATGCAATCTCGCCAAACAACATTCCTACCCTTAGGAAGAAACAAAACCATGAATGTATGCAGGATGTCAAGAATATGGATGATGGATGATGATGTCTCTAAAGTATGCTCAAGTGTCTCCATGTCGATGCTCAAATATGACACACTCCATACAGGAGTTCTAGGCCACATTGCTAAAGAGAACAATCCAGAATCTAGTAGAGATGAATGTAGAGCATGATCCAAAAACAAGAATATCCCCTCTAAAGAAAAATAAGCCTCCTCCAAATGTTGTCCAAAAGTATCCACACTCATTTCAAACTGCAAAGAATGATCATGTGGAGAATGAACAAGAGGGTCAGAGTGTTCCCTCACAACAACTGAAGAAGGAGCATCTTCATCAAAGAGAAGATGAATGTCATCAATGATGTCCCCCAAGATTGCAAGATGAGACTCCACAAACAAGTCTGAAATACCTATCAAGAAGTCATCACAAGTAGCCATATTTGGAAGACAATGTATATCCTACTGCATTGAATCACAAGGAACCAAAACTGTGGAATTGCAAGCATCATCAACTGCAATAGTAGATGGAGGAGATAGAATGCATGGCTTAAGTACTGGATCTAATGTGAGAACTCCAAAGTTCAAGTAGCCAAATGTCTCCTCTGAATCATGGTTCATATGATCAACAATTGAAGGAACAATGTTACCATTAGAAGCAAAATCTGCAAAGGTATACAACCAATATGAATGATCAACCACCCCAATAGCAATGATCTCTCTACTCTCCAAGTCTCGAATGATGACTGAATTAGGTGTGAACTCCACAGTTCTCCCATCTCCACCATGTGTAATCTGATATATGGAAAGAAGATTGTTCGTCAAATGAGGAACACAAAAGACATCCTAAAAAGTGTTGTCCCCAAAACTAATGGATTCCTTCCCTGTTACACTCATGTATGTATTGTTTCCCATCAAGATAGGAGGCATAAAACAAGGTTGAAATGAAGAGAATATAGACTGTGAAGATGCCATATGATGAGATGCTCTTGAATCTAGAAGCCATCTCCCTGATCTTGGACTTGAAAAAGCAAAAAGAACTTGTCCTTTATTTCCTGATGTAGATGCCAAAATAACTTTTCCCTTAGAGTATTTTGAAGAAGAAGGAGCTAATTCGGACATTCTAGAAGGAAAATCAATGTGATTTCTTTTGAGAAGATTTTTCAATTCATCAATATCCTTCTTATAACAATAGTGTTCTTCATGTCCATCCTTCTTGCAATATGCACAAAAAGGTCTCTCCTTCTTAGATTATTCTCCTTTAGAGTGAGTGGATTCTGATTCTTTATGTGGCTTGTTATTTTTCATCTTTTGCTTCTTATCAAGATTCTTTGATTCTTTCTATACCTTTGACTGACTAACCATTAATGCATGTGGCTTGGAAGACTTGATTAGAACCATGTTCATTAACTTAGCTTCCTCTTGGATTAGGAGATTTGCAAATTCATCAAACTTAGGATCAACATACGATGCTCCCATAAAAAGTCGATGGGTATGAAATCCAAAAACAAATACAGAGTACTTAGGACCAAGCTTGGATAACACATTCAGAATCAATTGTAAATCCTCTTTTTCAATGCTGAATTCTTTCAACTGTGTTCTTAATTGCTTGATTTTGGAGATGTAGTCTTGGATGTGGTCAAAACTTTTAGGATCAAGATTCATCAAATCATTATCAATCTGATATCCCCTAATCTTATCTATTTTACCATACAATTGTTCAAAAGTCTCCCAAGCCTCTTTAGGTGTTTTACATGATTCAATATGAAATTGTAAATCAAATGAGACTAATCAACATATGCATCCAAGTGTTTTCTCACGATCAATCTCCCATTTTCCCAATTTTGTAGCATCAGTAGGTTGTTGAATGGTGTCCTTTAGATGACCTATTAGACCTTTCATCATGAGATAGTTCTATACTGATTTTCTCCATGTAGCATAATTATGTGGAGTTAGGAGTTCAATTTGTGATTTCCCCATTGCAAGAACACAAACCAAGCAAAAGAATGCAACCAATCACTGCAAGATTATGCCCCAAAGCAATATTTGATTCGGCACTTTATATTTAGTGCGTTTATAGTTGCCAATGCCAAAAACAGCAAAGTGGTCTTTGATCTTGGTACATACAAATTGCCAAAATAGGCCTCAAGCTCAAAGTGAAAAAATATAGCAGATGAGATAAATTTGATTACACCGCTGGAAAGTACACAAAAAATCATGCACTTTAAAAAAAAAATCACCCAAAAATGTTACCGTAGGAGCAAGATATGAGCTCCCGAAGTTCCCAAAATGAGGACGAAGCAGCAACACCTGTGAGAATCTGCAATTTCTAAAAAAACCAGAAGCCAAAACCAAAAATCGATTGCACCACTGCGAAGAGCGCAAAAAATTAGCCCAAATAAAAAATAATTGCTCGAAAAAAGGAGCCAAAATGACCAAGATATGGAGCTTCAAAGTTCGCCTTCAAAATCAAAATGCTCAATGGAAGGGGGTCCAAAAATTTCAAAAGACTACTAACATCATCGCTGACGCGATGCTAACGTCAGCAGTTTAAGCAATTAAATTTGACGTCCGCATAGCCGTCAAAAAAGAGTATTCACCCCTGCAAAGAATATGCTGAAAACATGGGCTTAATTTTGACGCCCTTTCTCCCGTCACTGGATCCACGGAATCTCAGGGCAGAATCTTGAATCAAAATATTCTTAGAGAATATTCTTTGTCGCCAGTTTGAAAGCTTGACTATTGGGTTTGAATGGCCGGCTAGATTTCTTTTGTCGGTAATTTATTTGAACCGACCGGTTTGTATGAATGTGGGGGCCGGTATTTTATGGAGCTTGTGGGCTTGCATGGGAGGAGTAGGCGGATGCCACTTGGCAGCCGATGAGTGGCACGATACCCTGCGTGGTGCGGGTATCTTCTAACGCAGGTACAGTCCACAGAACCAAGACTTTTTGTCTTTGATTTTTTTAAAAAAAATTCAAATGAACTTTACAAAGAAATGTTCAATCAAAATTTCAATTTTTCAACAAAAAAATAAAAAATATTCAGATTGAAATTTTTAATTTATTTTTTGAAAAAATTGTACCGTCATAATGATGCGACCTGGGGGTCATACGACTCTCTAGCAAATTTGTTTTTGCCTCACAGGACAATTGCTTTGATTTGGATGATTTGGCAATCAATCTTAAGGTTTTTGGCCCTTTTGGACGCGATGGTAGGGTCGGATTTGACCCAAAATGCTCCAAAAATGCAGCTACCTTCTAGATCTGGCAACCACTCCTCAACTTCAAACCCTCATAGATTTGGCCTCGTATGTCCGATTTGGATGAAACAAAAGAAAAAATTAACTTTCTTGAACCTTCCGGACACAATGGTGAGCTTAGATTTGCACCAAAAAGCTCCAATATAAACCTGCAATGAAGAGCCAAAAATGGAACCTCCCCAAATCTGGTATCTCTCTTCAAAAAAAGACTCTCCAATGGCACCCAACCCGCTCTGATACCATGTTAGAATTGGCTATGGCTGCCAAGATCTTGAGACCAAATAAAAAGCACAAGAAGAGAGAATATGATGTGACAAGAATAAACTATATTCTCATCAATATGATTGAATGATATGAGATGATTTACAATGAAAGACCCCTTGGTTATATAGCCAAGGTGAGTACATAGGAGTGCATAAGATTATGACAAGTGTCATAATCTTATGACATGAGACAACTATGAAAAGCTATCACTCCACCTAGAGTGGAAAAGTGATAATGTGATAATCACCACAAATGGTGGATCCCACAAAAGGTGGAGAGGTAATCACATGATATGTCCATGAAAGGTGGAAGTGATAAAGTAATAACATGATAAGTCCACCAAACGTGGAAAAACTCCAACTACCTCCTATGTGGTCCCTAAGTAAACTTAACTAAGGTGTAATCATTTCCTAGGACAAGATACAACACATTTAATTACACCAACACTTCGACTCTCATTGCTGCTCTGGTACCCTCAAGAGTGTTGGAAGTATGTCATATATTGTCATTGATATCACCATGTTGGTTCGGTACCTTGTACCAGTGTGCAGATGGCGCTTATCTCATCCGATATTTGATCCAATATCTCTAGTATTTTTGGTCTGCATATCCCCTTTGATAATCAGTATGATCAAAGGTTTTGGGAAAAGGCTTATAATGGTTGGAAGCGTGTATGGATGTACTTTCAGATGTTCATATGTTTGGGTGATGTGTTAGCATCAATTTTTATGATTACATTTTGGTATTAGATTAACCATGGCCGACCTAATATTCAGTGTATAGCCCAACATGAATTATGGATTATAAGTGTGACCTAGTCTTGGTCCCAACCAACATGATGTTGCATGACACGAGTGAATATGAAGCTGACAAGTTATCATTTTGAAAATATGATTTGCATCAATTAGGCTGACCTAATTATTGCATACAGATATATCATGTATATATGCAAGATAGTTAGAATGTGTGAAGTGGTGAAGGTATGCGAATGCGGAGAGAAGAAAAAGAACGTATGTACATGTGTATAAGCAAAGTGTGTGAACATATGGTTGAGGAATAATTTATCGTCATGCAAGCGAATACTCTGAGCATCACGGAATTAAATCTGCACATGTGGTGTAGCTCCTCAGTTCGACTCTGGTGGTTAGCCATTTTTGTTTACTTATTTTTGTAGGCAGTGAGCCTCTATATTTGGACAGTAAGTTCTTGTAAGCAGTGAGCTTTTTGTATGTGGCAGTCAGCCTCTTTGTTACCGGTATTGATATAACTTTATATACTATGAGTTAATCCTCACCATGGTTTTTCCCTCATTGGGTTTTCCACGTAAAATCTGGCATTCTTGTGTTGTGGAATTTGATGTTTGATTATTGCTTTAATCTATTATGTGCTGAAGTGTTTGTTCAATGAGTTTGTGCAGATACTGATTCACCCCCCCCTCTCAGTATTTTGTTTATTCAACATGGAGGGGCTACACGGTGGTCATAGAGTGTGATTGATGTGAGCATGATGTGAACATAGCTACCTGCATCCCTCTGATCTCTCCTTGCAATGAGCATATAGTCATATGTGCCTGAGTCAGCTCTCGTTGTAGTTGTTGAGCTCTACTGGGATCACAACTACTGGTTGCTTGTCGAGGTCATCGATGCGGCTCTGAAGGGCATCACACACATTCTCGATGACATTAGCCCTCATCACTGTCGCATCTTGCTCTGTAAGCGTCGTTCATAGCTCCTCGGACAGCTGGTCCCACTGCCCCAGAAAAGTTGTCAGCTCCGCAGTCAGCTGCACGATCTCCGCACCCTGCTCCTCATAGGCGGTCCTCAAGTGTGCCACCAACTCAAAAGGGGGCATGTCATCCCGCAGATACTGGTAGGTAGGCCTCAAGAATCACCCATTGGATCAACACATCGGGGGCTACCTCTGAAATACATTGAGCCATCAGCCCAGTCCATCCTTGCATGTCCTCTGCAACCACAAAGAAAGAAAGAGAAATCAGTATCACATGGCATGTATATATATATATCATAAATAGAAAATTCAAAATCATGGGAACATAAACAATGTACTATGTATACTTGGATGCCCTGGTTGCCATGTCGAATCAGGGTGAGGGTCGGTGCTGGGACCTGGGCCACCGACATCAGCGATTGCTCTTGGTGATGCTAAGGCCACTGCCGCTGGAACAGTAGGAGTTGTTGGTGCTAAAGAGACAAGGGTAGACGCATGGGCGGTCTGATCTCCTCTGCTACCTCAGTCTTGAAGGTGTCACCTCCTCCTCTTGTGCCCTCTCCTCCTCCACACTAGCCTACTGGCACCCTCTCCATCTATCCTGCGGGGGTTGGGGAGGAAAATCCTCCTATGGACCAGGGTCCCCTTTTGGGGCACCCTCGCTAAACACAGGAGCAGGATGGTGCCTCTCCCACCATTGTGAAAAATCTGCAGCTACCTCAACATTATCTATCATTGCCATGGCCGACAAATCTTGATCGGGCTCATCATCATCAGAGGGGACAACATCTGTGATGGTAGGGCAAGGGAAATCCTCGACCCTTTCCGCACTCTTGTAGGCCCTAGTATAGGTGGGAACATCTGGTGGAATTGTGTGCGGACGACCATGCTTACGCATGACCTGACTCCAGTAGTATGGTACTATGATATAATCATGACGGCCTATCAAAAAATGGTCCCGCTGCAAGTTCCTCAAATACTTGTCATCGTCCACCCATTGGAAAAATTGGTAGGGTCTCCACCGAACCTCATTTGCAGCAACAATGTCAAACTATAGCTGCCAAAACTGTAGATCACCAAATCTCCATTGGCTTGTAATATCATACCAATGGGCCATAAGAATGTGATAGGTCGTTGCTGGGGAAAACCGATTGGCTGAGTGCACATGATGTGGGAAAAATCCCACACCTGCAAAAGTGTGCACGTAGTGAGGCTATTGTACTCATAATGAATGTACCAACCTAAATCCTAGTAGAGGTGTGCTAACATGTTATGCCCCAAGCAAAAACCATGCGATGCTCAACCATCTCCTTGATAGCATGGACCATACCCCTATGTAGGTGCGAGCCTCGCCCATCTATCGTAATTTGAAAGGCCACAATCACAACCATAACCCGATGTAGCAATGATGCAATGGTCCTCACTTGGTCGTACCGGTGCGTATATATGTGGTTTGTGCCATCACCGTCATCCATCCTCCCTACGAAATAGAGGATGCCCTCCCTCCACTCCCATATCGATCGGGTATCGTCTAGGGCCACCCACCGTCCGTGGATGGGTAGTCCGAGGATCCGATAAACATCCTCGAGCATGATGGTCATCTCCCCGCAAGGAAACTGGAAAGATGAAGTAGTGGCATCCCACCACTCCACCAGGGTTGTGAGTATCCTCTTGTGGTATCTCATCTTGGGCATGGTGAATACATGCCAAAAACCGACCCACTCAAGGTGTGTAACCTCATCCTTTGTTAGATGGGTCCTCTGCTCGTGAACGAGTCAATATGACCGCCCTCCTGGATGCTCTTGAATCTCTAGGTAATCCTATAATAAGTGAAAAAATTTAAGTCAAAACATTGAATTTCATTATAAAAACAAGAAAAAACTACTTAAGACCTATGCATATCATGCATAGATCTGTGCATCGTGCATTTGTCCTTGACCACCATAGTTGTTTGAAGACACCAGCGCATCCCCGAGAAGACAGCACAAACTCGGAACCTCAATGCAGACTATGGATGATAGCATGTTTTTTAGACACAAGTGCAGAAAAAGGACACTTGTGCACCTCGTCAACCAAAAAAATGCTTAAAATAAGCAAAATTTCACAACAAACGAGGCTTAGAGGCCTACTTGGTCCACCTCGTGACCCCCAATGATGTCCTCGTGTAGCTGCTCCAACCTCGATGCCTCATACTCACTCCTGCTAGGCATTTTGCTAACTTTTGTCTCACAAAAGTCAACAATTTTCCCGTAATGAATAGTAAAAATGACCCTTCTAGGGGCCCACCTAGGTATATATAGGCCCCCGAGGCCCATTTTTCCTAGAATTTGTGGCTCCCCAGTTTCTCCTGACTTTACCCCACCATGTTGGGGGAAAACTCAGGAGGGGGCATATAGTCACCTCTTGATCATATTTTTCCTCTGAATCAATGACATTTTTCTTGTTCATTCTTCTCTCCATAGTAGCTTCTTCTAATTCGAGGCTATCCCAATATTTAAGTTCTGCAGGTTAAAGTCTTCAACTATTTTTCACAAATGTTTTGTCATTGTTTGTTGAGCTCGGATGCTGGGGGCATCTTTGGTACTGGTTAGCTCGACTTCAGTGACCTCTGTGGTCCCTTTTCCTTGGCACTCAATTTCATAAAATTCAAAATTTAGGTGAAATTTTTCTTCTCTACTTTAGTGAGACTATTTTTTTCCAAAATCAAGCCCACTAAAGTGGGGGAAAAATGTAATGTCGCAGAATTGCACCTAGGGGGAATTCCATAGTTTTTCATCTTTTCCTAGCATATATGACACCTTAGAGCATTAATTGCAAAAATCTCATGAGTCGGACACCATGTGGACTGGTGGCAAAGCAACATAAAGCCTGATGACACATTTCCCATACATCTAGGCTTTGGATGCTTGCGTGTCGCGTGGACGTTTGCACGACACACTACTGTCTTGACATTTTTCTGAGTCTGAAACAAGGAATCTAGAATCCTGACTCTTTTGACATGTGTCCTTGCAATTGGGTTTTGGATGTAACATCTCTTTATTTCCCTTGCATGCATAAAAAAACCCCTTTCTTGCTCTCATTTGAGGTTGGAATTCATTCATTCAATCTCTCTGACTACTTGCTCCAGTCTTGGGTTCTCTTCATCCTTGATAGCAGCACTCTCATAGGCGAAGCCATGCCAGATTGAGGTCCCTCTAGAAACTACATCTCTCAAGCAAGCACTCAATAGTGTGCATGTGTGCTCCGAAGAGGGTCTTGACCCGTGGGTAACATTCTCTCTCTCTCACTCTTTCCTATTGTTCATTTACTACTTTGTGGTGCGGGTTCTACTCCTGAGCGGGTTTTTCTTTCACCACATGCTTCAAGTTTGCTTCGTTTGCACTCCTTTCCAAACTTGGTTGTCCATGGAGGTGGGAACACCAAAGCGAGGGTCTGAATGAGGCAGACCCCTATACAACCCCAACCTTTTTCCGCTCGATCTTCTATGTGTAGTTTACGGAGTGGAGCTTGGAGCAAAGATCTGAACGCCCAGTAAAAGGTAAACTTTCTCCAAGTCCCTTTGTGTTTATTCTAGAATCTAGCTTCTTGTTTGGTTATTTGATCTAGTACGCCTTTGACCCGAGTTTGGAGGTGAAACTTGGTTCTACACGCTTGAGCTCCTGAGCTCCCTGCAACTTGGGATGCCAACGCATATTTTAGACGATAGCACATTGCGCTAGCATCCTTAAACTGGGTTGTTGTCCTTTGGCTGAGAGCTCCTTCATTAGAGGCAAAGATCTTGGAGCTTCACTTTCTCAAGGTCTGGGGTGATTTTGGTGTACTTCTCTATAATTTTATTAACTCACTCATGCTGAGGTGTATAAGGGCAGTTCATTCCCTAGTGATCTCTTCATAATAAAGAGACCCATGTGCAACAAATCCCTCTTATATCACAGTTATAATTTGTTAAAAATATTTAGTGTCATAGTCACTCTAAATCCACGTTCTTTTCTCTCCATATCTAGCATTCAAACCACATGTTACAAGGGGGAGGTTACAATTTGTTAAAAATATTTAGTGTCATCTCCTATGTAGTTTGTGTACAAAATCCAAGGTTCTTTGTAAGGGTTGAGTCTATTTGTACACCTTATGTAGGATTTTATATAATTTATGATGTAATTAGTACCAACATGAACTCACCCATGCTTGGTTGTTGTCCATTGTGTTATATCATTAGTGACACTTTTTAGGAAGTGGAGTAGTATCTTGTTGGGATTTAAGGTGCCTCAACCTTTATAGTTTCCTAATATTATTTGTTTATTATTTGGTATTTTCTTGTATTTAATTAGATATTATTGTATTCTATTTTATTTAATTATTATGCTCCATCAAATTGAGATGTGGGATTTTGATGAGGGGCTACTCCACCCAACACACACATAACAAAATAATAAATAGCAATGCAAAAAATACCCACTTTTGATTACTTCCAGAAAATGAAATTATAGATGCAAAAATTACAATGATGCAGCCACATGGGCTTGATTCACTAAAAATAAAATCAAATCTAAGAAAATTCTATAATTTGGAGCCACACTCTACACTAATGGAGCCACCTCTTGTAACATCCATTCAATTCTTTATTTGACACCAATAACCTCCATAGAATATTTTGAAAAGTGTAACTCCCACTTTTGTTTTGGCACCCAAAAGTCCATCCATTCATTTCCTTACATAGGAAGATATTTCTAGAAATTTACATTTTAGTGGCATAGCTTTCCAGAGCCATAACTTTTGACCCAGGTGTCTGATTTTCTATTATAATATATCATTGGAAAGCTTTCAAAGAAATATATAATTCTATAATATTTGGAGATCATTTCATCCACTTTTCAAGCCTTTTTGAGGCTTCTAAGGGTTTCAAATTTTAGGTTGAAGTTATATTGGAAAAATTTCCTAGGATATAAAATTTAATATCTCAAGAAAATATAGAATATTGAGATGATTATTTTTCCATTGAATATGTTTTTCAATTATGCTCCTTGGGGTAAATATTCAGGTTCATATGTGCTTGTTTAGGCCGACTTACTAAAAATAGTAAGTGACAATTTTTTTACCTTTTCAGGCTTTTGACTATCTTACACCCCTCAAGTGACATCATGGGACTCAAAACAACCAAAAAAAATAAGGAAATTGTTTTTGGGTGATGCAAGATTTCCCCAACACCACTAGATGCTCCTACATTAGATTTTAAGTTGACATCATACGCCACATGTTAGTATTTTTTGAAGTCTTTTAATATGTATTTAAAATTCCCATCTACAGAAGATTTTAGACACCTACATTTGTAGGATCCTATATTAAAATATATGAAAAAAATTATGAAACATAAGAGCTAAGAATAGAGGGAGGTTGCTTTTGAATCTTGACTAGCTATGCAAAATCTATTAATTATTTATCTTAAGTGCCTCTTTTGAGACTATAATCTTGTCAAACTTGGGTGGCCATATTGGGTGGATTAAATTGGTTAGTCATGATCTACAAGTGCGAAAGAAAATATAATTTTATTAGCTTGTATGACATATTCCCTTAGGGGACATTAGAAATTGGGCCTGAGTTCGATGCCATACCTCTTGGGGGTATTTTCACATGGTTTTACAAAGCCAAAAATGGTGTTCTAGGTTGCAAGAATTCTATAAATTTGTGATTGACGAGTTGTAGTTTATGATGAGAGTTTGCAAGCACACAAGTACTAACAAAATGTTGATGAAATTACTCCATATTGGAATGTTGTTAAAGTAATCCTATAAATAATTACATCACAAGTTTGTTGTAATACTTTGTTGGTTTGATAATATAATGTGTAGGTTTTGGAGTGTTGGTTTTTTCTCTAGAGTTTTTCTATGTAAATCATTGTGTTATCATTATATTGTCTATTTGTATATGAATGTTTTTCTCTAATTTCTATATATTTTTTGGATTAGATTTAAAGTTATATGTACAATACTTCTCTCAATATTAGCATATGAATCTATTTCTACACACCTTGCATCCTTATATGTCTTGCTTATCTAGCAATGTACTTCCTAAAACTTATGTCAGCCTCATTAATAGTGGCATCCTTGGTTTTCCTAAATAGTGGCTAAATTTCCTTTAATTATAGTGGTCAAATTATCCTTCACCATTGGTTTTTAAACAATCATTGGCCTTTGGTCCACCACATAGTACATTAACCTTTCCATGGGCACATTCATTGAATTTTCAATAAATTTATAGCACTCTAACCTTGATTTTTTACTATGAGTCAACTTCATAGACCAACACATGTTTGATATTCCAAATTAATAGAATTCCACATTGGACTTCCACATCATTTTTAATGCCCAAATTTTACTAGGGAAAAATCATTGAATGATAGCTAACAATATTTTACATTAATAAATATAACATAACAAGGTGATATAATACACACACACACACAAATGTATTCATTACACGTGAATATACTACAATAAGCATAAAAAAATCATGTAGGAAACACACAAGTAAATAGATATCATCACCTCAATCTATGAAGGGTGGCACAAATTGATGAGACACTACAATTCACACCAATAGACGAATAAAACCAATAAAGGAATAAAAATATGATTCATTCCTTTTAATAATTAAACAAGATGAAGAGATGAAGTATACTCAATAAGAAAGATGATAGGAGTTCCTTTTTCTATTCTAAACATAAAGCATACAATGCATTGATTATCTTTGCACCATTAGGTTCTTTCATCATTTCATTATCACATTATATAAAAACATAAAAGAGGGATTATCACATGATACACACAATACTTATTCATTTCTCTTCATATTAGTGATAGCATGTGTGTGTGAGAGAGACACACACATTTTAATCTCTCTTTCTTGTGAAGGATCAAATAAGGAAAAATTATAAGGATGAGAAGAATGTTATTACCATTCACATTAGAGTTATTTAATTCTTGTTTCCTAAGTAAAATAGCATAATAAGAATTACTACCATTCTCTAACATATTCTTATCACAAGGCATAACCCTTTTAATAATACCATTATAAATTATATACATGGAAAGTACACATTCAAGAGGGAGAGAAAGGGTATGAAATAAATACAATGATTTATCATAACTAACCTAATCCTCAAATCAAATACATTGTGTCCTAGGGGAATAATTATCACTAACCATTATTCTATTTTCTCTTTACAAACATGCATATAAGGTTCTTTCATAGACATAAAAACCATACATTCAAGTAGATATATACCTAGTTAAAACTCATATATGCAAGGACCCTTGTGTTTAAATAAACACATGATAGAAGAGGAGGTTAGATATTATCTAATATCCTTTTAAATATTATACATGGTAATATAAACTATCACCTATTCATTTCTTATCCAAAGAATCATTCCTTATTATGAATGCTCTACCAACATAGATTAAGAATGAATAATTTATATCAACTGATTCCAAATGAATGACTTGTTTATATCAATTGCTTCCAAGGTATTATCAAATCTTATGTAAATATTAAAAAGTTTATAAATAGAGCTAAATAATACTAAGATTTGTTGAACCATTTACATAAGAAACTCCCAACACACTTTTTCATTCAAGAATTACATAGCAAAGTTATGTAAATAAAGGCTCACAACTATAACAAAATAGAGTATTTCATAGTGTATACACCTAAAATTGGTCTGGAGCATCCGATTAATTAAATACACATTATTTGATTAATTATTCTATTTCCTCTACTATGTAAATAAATAGAAATATTTATTTAATATAGTTCACATTCAGATTCATCTTAATTAAATAAACAAAATTAAGTACTTTGTTCGATTTAATTATCAAATCCCTATTTCAATCTATCACATCATTCTTGAATTAATTGAATAAAGAGAAAACACTTTATTTATTAATTACCATGTTCCTCTGTTTAATTAAATAAATGACTATCCTATAGTTTGTTTTATTAAATTATTTATATCCCTTTTCCTAATTTAAATAAATCAAAATATTTGAATTGTTGCACAAGGAATATTCCATCCATATTCTCTCAAAAATGAATTAGATTTCCTATGTCTAAATTTGTCACAGTTAATGCTTTGAAACTTCACGGGATGTTTTGGAGACAAATTGGAGACAAATTTGGAATTTGATCTCTCAATCCTCTTCCATCAATTTTTCCTCTTCTCTTGCCTGGTGTTTTCATGGGTAGAGACAATCTCCATCTTTCTCTCAATCTCCTCCATCTCTCACCATTCAATCCTCCAGATTGAATCCAAGCCTCTCAAAGCTTTCCCTGTGCATTTCTACAGCCAGGAAATCTATAAATACAAGCCTCATTTGAACCAAAAGAGGATCTAGATAATCAAGCTTTTGTACTCTTACTCTGTAGGAATCCAGACATCAAGCATTCAAGCATCTACATAATCAAGCATCAAGCAATCCAAGCTTCAACCATGGCTGCCTCCTGCAGCTACATTTATCTATTTCACATCAATATCATGTGAGTTTAATTGATTTATCATTTAGCATTATATTATCATCATCGCGTTCTTCAGATAGTCATTTTAACAGTCTTATATGCTTACACAATTTGAGAGCAATTTAGATTTAATAAATGTTTGAGGATAGAGAGCAATAGGACGCTTTCAATTGATTACTTTGTTGAATTGATTCAATTTGTTTAATCATTGATATAATGTCGTATTAAGAAGTGTATTAATGTTATTTACCTCATTCCACACTTACAATTTGGCGCCCACCGTGGGGCTCGAACCCCATTTTATCAAAATTACAATTTTTTTGGGAAGTGTTACGCAGGTTTACAGCATGATTTGTTTTAGCGCTTTCATTAAAAGTTTCGGCGCTTCCGGTCCCTGTTCTAGCACTTTCAAAGTTTCGGCGCTTCTGGTTACTGTTCTAGTGCATCGGGTGTTTTAGCACTTCTATGACAAACTTCGGCGCTTTTGTACACTGTTTCGGCGCTTCGATGATTTAGCGCTTCCAAGACAAACTTTGGCGCTTCGGTACACTGTTTCAGCGTTTTCGGGTTTTAGCGCCTCAGGTAACTGTTCTAGTGCTTCAATGCCATATTGCAGCGCTTCTGTAAAAACAGTCTAGATCCGACGCTTCTGCGGCTAGATTGTATTTATTTTTCACAGTTGGGATAAAATTGATCAATCTAGGGTAGTCACTTCAAAGTTTTCTAAAATTGATCAATCTAGGGTAGCCACTTCAAAGTTTTTAAAAATTGATCAATCCTAGGATAGTCACTTTCTTGTTTTTCTTAAAGCAAATCTATCAATCCTAAGATAGTCATCACATTCTTACAATGGAAGTTAAAAAGAAAATCATGATTTCAGTGAAGCAACACCTTCACTTAGATTAAAGAATCTTTCTTTTTGGGCTTAAAACAGAACAAATCTATATGTTGTGCTTGTAGTGATTAGGCTTATGCTCTCCCCTTAACTAGGTGACCAAAGTGCCAGATTCACTTTTCTTTTATGTCATTTATGCTTTATTAAATCCTTTAGCAAGCCTGTCGTAGTGGGAAAAAGTACTCACCCTACGGGAACGACCTAAGTGGGAACAACCAAAGCCAGGTTATCCAACCCACTATAATAAAAATGTAATTTCTTGATGAAAGTCTAAATTGACAGTAGTAGGCAAGATAACCATCCCAAAATATTTGTTCTAAAGATTGGGAGGTCTCTTGAGGGAGTTTATCTATTTGCCACACCGAACAGAACCCTATCTACGAACCATAGAGTAGTTGCTCACCGAGTCAGTATCCATACATTGTCATACTCACGGTGCAAGGGGAGGGAAGAATCTTCCCCCAAGACACTCACCATATAATTACCAAGGATTGTTTACTCAAGGGATTCGGTATCTACGTTCGTCACTTTGAGTATGCACCTGGCAACGACAAAAACACGGGCGCCCTCTAGGGGGTGACACTGCTGTGTGAGTCAACGTAATTGCAAGATAAGGGTTGTGAGTATAATGATGACCTACTTGTCCTTAAGTGTGAGTCTGTTTGATTTGTGTACAATTGTCAAAACAACCTGTCAAAATCAATAAAGATCATTCATGATTTTTTTGAACATACACAATCTTTTCAGTTTTTAAAACACTTATTCAAAATTGCTTGTCGTGTTTTCACAAATTCATTTAAATCAGATTTAAAGATCATTCTCAAAACATCAAGTCAAAATAAATCAGAAAATCCATGCTGCGAAAGTGGAAGTCCACCACGTTTCTCAAAAAGAAAATCAAAGTCACAAAACCCCAAAGACCTCTCGGTTATAGAAACAAATTGAGAAAACAACGTTTTCTGTATCAAAATCGGAAACTTCTTTTACAACATAGAACTTTTATCCACCAATATCATGATTTTGCTAGGGGTCACACATTAGATTACACAGTAGAACCAATCTACTCACGAGCCTTCTTCCAAGGGAGAGCTCTCATGCAATTCCACAACCGTAGTCAATGGATTCATCTTGCTTATCTTCCACAATCTCTAATACAATATGCCACAAGGCCATATCAACTTTTACAGTAGAGAGTCTTTAAAGTCCTATTTTTAGAAGCTCTAGAAAAACCTGTTTTAGCGCTTCTGGTAAAATAGCGCTTTCGGTAACTGTTTTAGCGCTTCCAGTCTCTGTTTCAGTGCTTCTGTCAAGTAGCGCTTCCATCAATTTCTGCAGCCCTTTTATGCACTGTTCCAGTGCTTCTGGGAAATAGCGCTTTTGGTATTTGTTTTAGCGCTTCTAAAACAGAGAGTTCAAAATTTTAACTAGTCTATCAATCTGTCATTTTATCAATATTTTCATCAGAATCAAATTTTCCTTTCATCAGAATCACTGTCAAAGGACCAAAATCAGAAAGGTTTATTCAAATTTCCAAACTTATCAACTGAAACAAGATCTTGCAAATGACAAGTGTCGAAATCAATTACACAATCAATTAATACACTGAAGTTTCATTATCAGGATAATACATCCTTCATCACGAAACAAAGTATAGTAATTAACTTTTAAAATATTGTCTCAAGCAATAAGATCGGTCATCTTATTCGACTTTGTTTAAAAAGGTTCAAAGTGACACTATCCCGCACATAAGATCAACATTTCAGAAGAAAGGGAAAAAATTTGTATGCCAATCTTCACTAGGTCCCACAAACAGAGACTCTTAGAACAAGAGTTTGAATCATCTAAAAACATGACAGAAAAAAATCCTTGGAACACTCTAAATTGCAACGACAAAAATGAAATAACTCAAGAGGAAATCCAAGCGGCCAAACAAGATCCCAAGTTTCACATGTTTATGGAAAAAGTTTTGGAACAAGACATGGAAAAATATCTTTTAATGTTGGCCGAATCAGGGGCGAAACTTCCAAAAGATTTTGATATAAACCATTTGAAAGATGCAACTAAAACAAATGAAACAGAAATACCACTACCAACACAAACAATAGATCCAGTTGTTGCTTTAACTTCACAAATGCAATTATTACAACAAAAGATACATGACATAACGAAAGGGACAACCAAAAGATATGCGATGCAGGGTATTTGTCCTTATCCATTTGACGCAACAATTGGTTTGCTACCTTTTCCAAGACACTGCGAATTCCCAAAGTACGATAAGTACAATGGACGGACAAATCCCATAGATCATATATGAGAATTTAAAACAATGAGTCTTGAGTTTTCTCAAGAAGAGACTTATTTGATGAGGTTATTCCAAAGAAGTTTGGGAGGTGCATGTATGGAATGGTTCTCAAAACTGCAACCTGGTATCAAAACGTTTGAGGAACTTGTTAACAAGTTTATCTCTCAATATTCATTCAACATCCAAAATGATGTTACTATCAAGGATCTCTACAACTTAAAACAAAACAAAGGAGAAACATTCTTGTCTTTTCTCCAAAGATGGCGACGACTGTTCGCTAGGTATCCCTGATCTATTCCAAAGGAAGAAAAGATGGAATTATTCATTGAGAACTTGACAGAAGAAATGAGCTATAGGCTTGAATTAAAATGTCCACCCACTTTTGAAAAAGTCATAGAAAATGGTCTTAAGATTGAGGAAGCATTAGTGAAATGGGGAGTTATCAAACATTACAATGACAAATCAAATAACTACTCCAATCAACACTCAAGCAATGACAAACCAAAAATTTGGCAAAAGAATCGCAACACAAATGAAACAACAAGAAATTCACAAAATGTCAAACCAATGTTCAACTTGACTGCATCTTCTTCAAACAATCAAAACAGTGACCAAAAAGTCCAGTCAAATACCATGCAGAACAACGAACACGCAAAAACACTACCATATCAAAAACCATCAAATCGACGAAATTTCACACCTTTAGGTCAATCAATGGAATCAACAATGAAGGAACTAGTTACCAGAGGCCTTCTCACTGCACGGGAAGCTAGGTTCTGGGATCCAAAAGTCAAACCATCATGGTGGAATGACGCTAATTATTGCAACTATCATAATAACAAGGGTCATAAAACAAATGACTGTATGGAATTGAAACATGCAGTACAAGATTTGGTAGACAGCAACAAAGTGTATGTGGAAGGACCTCAAAATAACAACGATCATTCGGCCTTCAAAGATCCTTTACCAAATTATGACAAAGGTGCATCATCATCAAATAGCAAAGGGAATAACGCCAATCATTCCTATAACACAACAATCCTGTGCCTATCTGAAGTCAAACATGATCATACAGCTAGTGATAACATTGATGAAAATGAAACCAACAACATTACCTCTTTGGATTTACTACCAAGCGTGCAAAACTCTGATAATCAGATAAATGTCTTAAAAATCAGAGAAAATCAAGAACATAAACCAGCAAACGTCATGACTCGGGGGCAATCAAAAGTAATATTAAGGGGAATGGGATCCACACATGCGGTTCCACCTCCATCACATTATGATATTATCAATCAAATGCAAAACACCCCCCGAGAAAATCAAGAACATCAAACAACAAATGTCATGACTAGGGGGCAAGCCAAGGTAGTATTAAAAGGAGTGGGATCTCAACATGTGGTTACGCCTCAATCTTATTATAATATTGTTGATCAATTACAAAACATCCCCACCCAAATCTCAATACTGGAACTCCTTAGGTTGTCACCATCACATAAAGAAGTTCTCGAGCAAGCATTAGTTGCCACAACCATACCAAATAATTTGGATGTGTGTTAATTCCAAGCTATGGTGGGGCATATGACTACCCCTCATTGTCTGTCATTCTCTCAACAGGATGATGTCTCATTAAACCATCTGCATAACACAGCATTGCATATCGAAGTTTGTATCCATAATCATCCTGTTAAGAGAGTTCTAATAGATGGGGGAGCTGGTTTGAACATTTGCACCCTCAAATTAGTCCATGCACTAGGATATTCTGAAGACTCTATTGATGCTCGATGGAAAATGACCATCAAAGCCTATGATGAGGAGGAAAGATCGTCCAAAGGTTTGATTGTATTACCCATTCAAGTGGGGCCTGTGATGAAGCATATAGCATGTCAAGTATTAGACAGAGAATTGACATACAACATACTCTTAGGACGACCCTAGATTCATGAAATACAGGTCGTACCTCCTACGTACCATCAATGCCTGAAGTTTCCAGTAAACGGACAAGAGGTGAATATAGCTGCTGATTATAATCACCCACAACATTGTGACACATTAAGAATATCTCAAGACACTTTTGTCCCTCACAATAGGGAAGCTTCAAGTTCATCATCATCCAAGAACAAACAAAGTCCAAGCATCTCTACCAAGTGGGTGCAAAAGAAAGGTAAAGAAAAGGAAACAAGTCATGATGAAACAAATAATCTGGATACACAAACTTCTCTATCAAACAAATTTCAAAAGCAAGTTCAGTTGATAGATAAAGGAATGGGACAGTACTCAATGAAGCAATCACTTAACTTATCATAGTTAATGCCATCTCCTAGGAAATATGGTCAACCATCACTAATCAAACCTCCAACATCTGTACCTACCACAGTTCTTCAAGAAACATTTGTAAAATTTGGAGCCATAGCAGAAGAAATGGACAGCAAAGCAATCCTGGATTGGTTATACAAGGATGAGGAAACATCAACATCAGAGACCGATACCAAAAATATTAGCATCAACACATACAAGTATGGAAAAGGAAAGGCTATTCTTGAAAAGATGGGTTATGAAGGACAAGGACCATTGGGGTTAAGAAAGGAGGGAATCTCATAACCTATCACACCTCTCACTCTCCATACAAAAGAAAAACCAAGACTAGGATACTCTGAAGAAGAGAAGCAAGAGCAAAAAAAGACAGCTATGGAAAATATCCTTCACTTTAGAGATGGTTCTGAAACAAACTCAAATGAGTATGAGTTGGTATTACCTTGTGATCTACTTGAGATTGATATTCCAGTCGATGTGATTCAAAGATATGCACCTACATGTGAGGAGGGCCAAGGCTCTGGGTCTAGACCATTTGTCGAGGGATCACTAAATATCGATGACTCTAGTGAGGACGAACAAAATTTGAGTGAACTAGATGATTTCGAAGAGGGTACCATCATGGATCTCGATATCCCAAATGAAAATTATGATGATATTGCTGTCCTCACCCTTACTTCCATTGACCTAAATCAATTTGATGATACCATGCCATTAATCCATCCGAAACTTATTGATTGGGAACCTACCGAACCATTGACCGTACCAAAATTTGAAAATGATGATGCTATTGTGCATTTCCTTTGTCATACTGAACCTGATACAAATGCTATCCATAATAATCATAACAATACGACTCAGCAAGAGGGTGTCAAATCTTCCAGTTGCAAAAATGAAAACAGGCAAAATAGATCTAATGGTGAAAACCATTTTATGGCAGCATTAGATCTGGAAAAAGTAAAAATAAAGAACACATCCAATGGTGAAAACCTTTCTGAGGCACTAAAGGATGGAAGATTTGACACTCTCCCAGAACACTATCATGAGCGATCATCAGTTCTGGTCGAATCTACACAATCAGTGGACATTGGCACAGAAGAGAGGGCAAAAGTTCTACATCTAGCAGACTCAATGACTGATCAAGAAAGACTGGAATTTATCAAATTCTTTAAAGCAAGAAGCATCAACTTCGCTTGGTCATACTCAGATATGCCAGGCTTAGATCCAAATCTGCTTATGCACCATTTGTTTTTTCCAACATGAATCAAGCTTGTTAAGCAAAAATTAAGGAAAATGCATCCTCACATCGCATTAATGGTAAAAGCAAAATTAAAGTAATTATTGGATGCTCAATTCATAAGGTCTATAGATTATGCTGAGTGGATATCAAACATAGTACCTATTTCAAAGCCAGACAACAGTATCAGAATCTGCATAGATTTTAGGGATCTCAATAAAGCATGCCCGAAGGATGATTTTCCACTACCAAACATAGACATCATTGTGGACTTAACGGCAGGGCATGCCATGATATCAATCATGGATGGTTTCTCTGGATACAATCAAATTAGAATAGCTCCAGAAGATCAGGAGAAGACGGCTTTCACATGTCCATGGGGAACTTTCTGTTGGAATGTCATGCCATTTGGTTTAAAGAACGCAAGAGCAACTTATCAAAGGGCAATGACTACGATCTTCCATGATATGATGCACACTTTCATGGAGGATTATGTGGATGACATCTTGGCAAAATCTACTACAAGGGAAGAACATCTGCATATTCTTGATAAAATCTTCGCATGGCTGGAGAAATTTAATGTCAGATTAAACCCTAAGAAGTGTGTCTTCGGGGTTACATCAGTAAAACTACTAGGATACATTGTGTCAGCAAAGGGTATTGAGGTGGATCCAACAAAAGTCAAAGCAATTATAGAGATGCCACCTCCTAGAAACATCAACCAGCTCAGATCACTACAAGGACGGCTTCAATCAATCTGAAGATTCATCTCCCAGCTGGCAGATAGAAGTCATCCTTTCAATCATCTATTGCATAAACACAGTTTTCAGGTGGGATGAGAAGTGTGAAGCAACATTCAATCAGATCAAACAATATCTAATGTCACCACCTGTTCTCATACCACCAACACAGGGAAGGCCTCTCATTTTGTACATTGCCACGACAGATATATCTTTGGGGGCACTCTTAGCACAGGAGGATCATGAAGGAAAAGAGCACGCCATCTACTACATCAGTAGAACTTTAAATGGCTATGAAATAAACTATACATTCATAGAAAATTCTTGCTTAGCAGTGGTGTTTGCTACTCAAAATTTGAGACACTACATGATGGCTCATACAATTAGGTTAATTGCAAAGATTGATCCTTTGAAGTATCTATTAAGTAAAGCTGCCTTAACAAGTAGACTGGCAAAATGGGTTATGCTCTTAAGTGAATTTGACATTCAATATGTCGAGAGAAAGGCAATCAAGGGACAAGCAATTGTTGAACAGCTAGCTAAAGCCCCTCTATCAGATGAACACCCAATGACAATGGAATTCCCAGATGCAAACATCATGACAGCAATGCCCCGATAATGGATACTATACTTTGATGGATCGTATACACAATGAGGATCAGGAGTAGGGATCTTGTTCATATCTCCCCAAGGACACACAATTTCGAAGTCATATAGACTCATGTTTCAATGTACAAACAATGTGGCAGAATACGAAGCATTGATTATTGGGGTCAAGATTGCAATTCAATGGAAAATCACAAATTTACGGGTCTATGGAGACTCTCAACTGGTTATTTATCAAGTCAATGATGAATATCAAACCAAAGATGACAAATTGATGCCTTACAAGCAGGAAATAGATCATCTGAAATGATCCTTTACTAATATCAAGTTTGATCAGATTCCAAGGGCGGAGAACAAAGTTGTTGATGCTATGGCTACGATCGCTTCATTACTACAATTTCCTGAGAAGCGTATTTGTTATGAGTTTATGATAGAAAAAGTATCATGTCCTTCCTATTATCAATCAGAATCCACTACCATATGCCATCTAGAAGCCACTGAACCCTCCATATACGAAACAACCTATGCTTATCTGAAAGATGATATCCTACCTCCTGACCTTTCTAGGAATCAAAAACGTAACTTTATCCATCAATCCGCCCAACACACTTTAATCATAGATGTCCTTTATCATCGAGGTCTTGATGGTACACTACTCTGATGTCTAGAACGCAATGAATCTAAAATGGCCCTACGAGAAGTTCACGAGGGTATTTGTGGTACTCACTCGAGTGGAATAACCCTAGCCAAGAAACTCCTCCGTTTAGGTTATTATTGGTCGTGCATGGAAAAAGAATCATATCATTTTGTTAAGAAATGACAAAAATGTCAAGTTCACAGCAATTTGATTCATGCACCGGCACAAGAACTGCATCCTTTTACATCAACATGGCCTTTTTGTCAATGGGGCCTAGATCTGGTAGGCAAAATACATCCATCTTCATCTAATGGACATAAGCTCATTATCACGGCTATAGAATACTTCACGAAGTGGATAGAGGCAGTACCTCTTACTACCATCACTGGGAAACAGATCTCCTCATTTATCTTGAACTACATCATCTGTCGGTATGGAATCCCTCAATCTATAATCACAGACAATGGACAACCTTTCAAGAATCAAGATGTCCAGGAGTTATGTGAAAAGTTTCACATCCAACATCATTTTTCAACATCGTACTATCCTCAAGGGAACAGCCAAGCAGAGGCCTCAAACAAAACCATACTCAAAATTCTCAAAAAGACGGTTAACGTTGTTGGACGTGATTGGCATGTTCAACTCAATCCTACACTATGGGCCTACAGAACGAGCATCAGAACACCTACGGGAGCTACACCATTTGCTTTGGTATATGGATTAGAAGCCATATTACCCATTGAAGTTGAAATTCCATCCCTTCGGGTATCTCTCAGAGCTATCATTTCAAATGAAGATTACAGGGTATCTAGATTGCAGGAACTGGAATTGCTAGATGAGTGTCGTCAACAAGCTATAAATCATCTAACAGCTTATCAACAAAGGATGTCAAGGAGTTATAATCACAGGGTGAAACCGAGGGTCTTTCAAGTAGGCGACTTGGTACTAAAAGAAAACCCAAGAAATCAGTAGGACAGGGAGAAAAAAGGAAAATTTGAGCCTAACTGGCTTGGTCCGTTTGTCATCATATCAGTGTATGGATCAGGAGCATATCAACTATCAATGTTAGAAGGGGATCTATTTGATGAACCTATCAACAGTATTCATCTCAGAAAATTCGATGCTTAAGACTCCTAGTGCACGGGGCAAAAATCTAAAATTGTTTCCTTGGTGAAAACTTGGCAAACATGCATCTTGAAAAAAAAAAAATACAAAATACAAAAAGATAGGAAAAAGAGAAAAATGAGAAAAATACAAAAACACAAAGGGTGTAATCAAAGCATATGGTGAAAACCTAGAAATAGGCATCATATGTGATTCTAAGATTAGCTTTCCCATCTATTATGAACATATTTGGATCATTCGTTTGGCAAGTCAGTAACATTCCATATCATGTCAGTCATCTTGCCATCATTGCATCCATTATCAAAATCATGTCACATGGTCAACATATCACTCCATAGCTTGGGGGCAACATCTGGATATCATTAGGGGCAATTAAGATGTATCAAATTTCACCAGTCTGGGAACATGACAGTATGGCAGAAAACCAAAAACAAAGATCAAAGCGCAATGTCAATCATCATCAGAAAGCATCAAACATCCATATCATATCAAAAATCCAAACACATGTCAAAAAGTAAATCTAAAAAAGAAAATTTTCAAAAACATAGATCTGTGTCAGTCGAACTACATGGTCTCTGTGTGTGTAATGTAGGAAAGGATCATCTTTGATCAGCCCCCGAGACCCCTAGGATTAGTTAGTAGGTTAGGTCTTTCGTAAAAAGTCTCAGAAAATCCAAAAAAAAACATGTCAAAAAGTCAAGATGGATGATCTTAAAATTTGAAAAATGATTGAGACACACTAAGTGAAAATGGATAAATTGTACTTTTGATTATCATTACTTTATAGTAACTCAATGATGTATTAAACTAGAGATACAAGAAAAAAAGAATGATGTTTTTATTATCTGTTGTCTATATGTTAATCATTTACATGTATGAATTGTCGGGGGACGTGCTATGCAAATGTATCACCAATGACATTCAGAATTAACACATTCAAATGATTAATCACTACTTGTTTACGCAATGAATGCTCAGGTCATCTCGGTTCAATTATACCTCGATGCTTGTGTTCGATTGCAATATCAAAAATCATGAAAGAAATACTCAGGTCCTCATTGGATTAAGACAACCATCGACGCTTGTATTAACTTTCAACATTCAATAAAAGCTCTATGATGATACCAAGCACAAAAAGATTGTAAAATGACATCTGTTTTGCATATCATTGCATGATTAAATTAGATTGCATTCATCATCATTCATTATCTGCAGAGTATTTGTTGCATAAAGGACTCCAATCAATGATTACCTAATCTACAAAAGAGACTAAGTATACTTGACATAAAATCATCAAAAACATATAGCATCATCATTTGCATCATTATCTCATCATTAAAATTTTCATCATCCATACACATTTTGCATCATAATAGACATACATTTATCAAATACATCGTGCATTTACATCATCACTTTCATCACATCTTTTATCATCTACATCATAAAACATCATTACATCATCATTAATATTATGTTATAGATACAATCATGTATCCATACATTTAAAAATAATAAAACCACATCATTACACCCATCAAAGATCATCCATCATAAGATCATTTCCATATAAATCATCATTTAGAATCCATACATCACATCATATATCCACATATCATTTATCCATCCATAACATACATCATTGCATCATTACATTAAAATAAAACATCATTAACATCATCACATTTAGAATAAACTCATCACATAAAGCATGTAAAAACATCCATCACATAGAAATCATGAAGCCATCATCATAATCATATCAAATGCATCTCATATATATATCAAAAATGTCAAGTATACAATGACGTCGGACATAAAAATACATCATCATACAAAGAGGTACATCATAAAATACATCAGTGAGGATCACAAATAGCCTCTATGACCTGCTACTGTCAGAATGAGCAGGCCCAACAGGACCTATACCACCACCACCCCCAAACAGACCCGGATCTCTCAAATCTCTATGTGGAGGCTGTGTCACCCCCTCACTGACTGTTCGTGTATGAGTCCACCCAGATCTCGATGGGGCATAACTAACTCGGCGCTCGATAGGCACTGCATCATGATACCGACCTTTGTAAAACTCGGCCTCTTGGGCAGCCCGTAGAACCTCTCTCATATAATCACCTATAGAGGTGCCATCAACCACTCTCTGTACGGTCTCAGCTCTCTCCTGTGCCCTCTCAGCAATCTGTTGAGCATTGTCTCGCTCGACTGTCAGGGTATCAACCTGTGTCTGCATACCGACTAATTGCCCTTGTACCTGTGCTAAGGCCTGTATGTGATTCTGTGCCTGGGTCTGCATCTGTGTCTGTGTCTGCACAACCATGCCCCGAGCCTATACCAACTGCCCCTGCAGTGTCTGAACCTGTGCCTGCAGAGTCAAGACCTATGCCTAGAGCCCAGCTACCTGTCTCTACTGCCCTACTGCTGGCACTGTCACTGCCTGCCTCTTACGAGGCCTATTGGAAGAAGGTGCACTGTGAATGTCTAGACCTGGTCCTCTGTATCCTCCACTCCCGTCGTCACTGTCACTGCTGCTGCTATCCTCACTATCTGAACTATTGCTCTCTGAGCTCTCATATGCTAGGATATCACCCTCCCCACCGACGACATCCTTTTCCACATCCTCCTCTACTGGTAAAGGTGCTGGCTCATCAGGGATAGTAATACGAGGATGAGGGACCAAGGCCAAGAATGTTGTGTAATCCTCTGTAACGGCTGCCTCTAATATGTCTCTCTGCATGTCCCACGGAGATGGCTATAATGCTCTGTATCCCTCCACCAGAACATCATAGGACAATGTGGGACCCCAATCTGGAATATCCATGCGTCGCCTGATGTAGTGAGCTACCCCCTGTGGCATACGTTAAACTATGCCATACTGTCTGTAAACCCGATGGAGCAAAAATCTCTCAAGTACAAAAGGAGTTCGGCCAATGAGATACATAGAATCACACAAAAAGCCCAATATTGCACCATCCTCCTCCCACTCCTCACAGTTAAGGTAGGGGCGCCATATCACTATCTCCGTGTCATCAAAAACTCGTCTCCAATGCTCTAATTTTCCCATCCGGGCCTGCGTGAATCGACCACTATATTGAAAAACATAGGGCCTGCCAACTGGTCTGTCTGCAATGGGAAATAGCCGACAAATAGCAAAGTGCTCCCAAACCCATATCTGTAATAGGGTTGCCCCTGCGGATATACTGCGTGCACCTAAGTACACAATGGAATGAAGATCATGATAGAGATGTGCTAACATGCACATCCCCCACGCATATCTGGTACCATGTACCAACATGCTCTCCAGTGTCCTGCCCCAACCAACGAGGAATCCCTTTGACCTACGATCAGGGCAAAGGAATCCTCCAATAAATCTAGCTAGCACTGCTGGTAGTGTCGCATAAGAGTCTACGATCCTTCGCCATCGAACGCTCAGACCCTCTATGTCCTGATCCTAAAATACTCTGCGGAGAGCATCTCTGCTACTGGTCCCATGTGAATCATATGTCACAATCTCACCCATGAAAGGAATGCGCAATATACACCACACATCCTCTAGTGTGACTGTCATCTCACCAATGGGTAGGTGAAAGGTGTTGTGGTCGCTATGCCACCTCTCAGCCAGTGCAGTCAACAAACCCCAATTGATCCTAATCTAGGGAATATCTAGTAAACTCATAAGGCCACACTGGCCTATCACCTAGAGCTCATCCGGTGTCAAATGTGGTATCAAATCTGTAGTCTACGGAAATCTCTCACGCATCTGGAGAGTACCCAAATCCTCCTATCATCATAACAAAAAAATCTACAATCAGTAAACTATGTCAAGGAATCAAACGTCATTCTACTATCAAGTCTATTCCAAAAGTTTTGGTATGAATTTTCGATCAAAATTCATAGGTGAACATCCAACCTCACCTATCATGAGGTTCATCAAAACATTATCTAAATCTCGCCTATCATGAGATTTATCAGATATTGAATCAAACCTCGCCTATCATGAGGTTCATCAAAACATTATCTAGATCTCGCCTATGATGAGATTTATCAGATATTGAATCAAACCTCGCCTATCATGAGGTTCATCAAAACATTATCTAGATCTCGCCTATCATGAGATTTATCAGATATTGAATCATGTCCTCGCCTATCATGAGGATCATCAATAAATGGGGTTTCTTCTTGCCTATCATGAGGGTTAGTCTTATTTAAATCATTAAATCCAACATCAAGAAATTGGATTGTCAATCATACCAATTAGAAGAATGGACATGATCGGAATTGACATAATCAAAGTTCACTAAGTCAAAATCTTCAATTCTGACATGGAAGTGCTAAAACAGTCATCCAAAGCGCTAAATCCCAAAAGCGCTACTTTATCACATAAAAGCGCTCAAACAGGGACCCAAAGCACTGAAACCATGAAAGCATTATTTCAGCACTCCGAAGTGCTAAAACAGGCTTCTGAAGTGCTAAAAAACTCAAAGCGCTACTTTTCCGCATCAAAGTGCTAAAATAGGCCGTCTAAGCGCCACTTTACCAGAAGCGCTAGAACAAACCTTAAAAGCACTAATCCACTGACTCAAAGCGCCGAAAATCTCCAAGCGCTAAAATCTGGCTTCATAGCACTAACATTAGGCTCCTAAGCGCTAAATCACTAAAAGCGCTACTTTACCGACTGGAAGTGCTAGAGTTTTAAATGTAAGCGCTAAAACTCAAAGCGCTAGACAATTTACGAGAAGCGCTACATCGGGATGTAAGCGCTACAGCACGGCTTCAAAGCGTTGAAACTATCCTAGACACGCCTAGGACCTAAAATGCATAAAAAATAGAAATACATGAAGTACGAGGAGGTCAAGGGGTACATACTGGAGGTCCATACGCAGGTGGCCGTCTGTGGCATCAAACGCGCTCGAATCGGTGAGTGTGGTAGGGAATAGGCATCTCACTCCAGCTGGTAGAAAAGTCTCTATTACTAAGAATTTTGAACTCAAAAAGCAAATAATGAATTGAAAATGATCTTTTATCCATATTTATAATTTTTGAAAGGTGTTTTTGGTAGATTTTTATTACATTTTCATTAATTTTATCCATGAAATTAATTGAAACTCATCTGAGGGCTCTATTTCTTCATCATTTGTCGGGAGATAAATTATTTCATCATCGAAACATCATAAAATCATAAAATTCTAAAAAATTCTAAAAATCATTATACCATTAATTTATCTCCCGAGGGGGCATATCATTATCAAATTATTTGAAAATCATGTCTGGGGCACACGAAATTACAATCATCTGAAAATCAACGTCTGGGGCATGTCAGGGGCATACAAAATTATTTTTTTGAAATCATCGATCCTGGTAGTAGCAGCAAAAATATTCTTCGAACCAATGCATAAACACATCACTTCGAACATAGCAAAGTTATGTAAATAAAGGCTCACAACTATAACAAAATAGAGTATTTCATAGAACAATAGAAAAAAAGAGGAGTTAACAATACTCTATTATATGCTAAAAGGGTTCTAGAAAACACTTAGACTAGGATGTGACTATAATTCCTAGGAAACTACCACAAAATATGGGATGTGATTGTAAAAGTATTTTTTCTTGAAAAATGTGTAATTTTTTGAAATAAAGCTCTTAGAACAAGTTTTTTAGTTTTTTCTACTATTCATCCATATTAAAATATTAAAATTATGATCACTCTATGTTAACAAGAAAATATCAAAATGATAAACTATATACAAATGCATGTCCAACAATCATGGATTCAATCTTCATAAGAACTTCATGAAACTCGAATATAGGGAACAATTTTTAATTTAAAAATAATTAGGACCTACATTATGGCCTAGTCACTCATAAAATTTCCCAACCACAAGATTAAACTTCCAAAATGGATTATACAAATAACTTCCTCTACAATTAGAGCATATATGAGATGGATTAAGATTATCAACAAGAATTTTATTTAACTTTAACATATGAATAATCTTCAAAAACCATTAGTGAGCTCCAAGAAAGAGCCCACAAAAAAGGCTAAAAAAGAGAGTTATCTTCCAACCGTATTAACATTATAAAGCGTAGATGGATGCCCATGCTACTCTATTCAATACATATAATGGTATTTTGATACACATAACTAGATTTATCACAACCCACCCACCCATGATTCTACTAAAACATGAAAGAGGATAAATTTATATTCCACAGAGGCATAAAATCTCTCCATTAATGGATTAATTTCTTCCTAAACAAGGGAACACATTCTCAACACAAGCCATAAAAGGGTTTACTCAAAACCCTATATTTAAAACCCTAGAAATCCCACTCGAGGATTACACTAAACAAATTTATACAAATCCATTAGAAGTCATCAAGGATTTGAAATCAAACCATAGAGCTAAAAACTCCAAAATAAATATTTCCTTTACACATAAAGGTGCAATGATCTCTACAAGTTCTCTTTTCATAAATTGAAACAAGTTACATAAGCTATAAATTAAGGAAACATAAGTATCTACTTATTTCATATATTCTATGAAGTGGGAATAAAAATAAAAATCATTTAAACAAAAGAAAATACCCTGCTTTACAAGAAAAGGTCAACAAGATAAATAGAAGCCCTCTATCATTTCTCTAAAGCCTTTACAAAATTTCCATGAGGCTCCATGTCAGATATTTTTTAGTGGTGAATCTTCGCCAATTGGCGAATAGTTCACATCAACCAATTCAAAATTGGTGAATACATTGCAACCAACGGGGTGGCTAATCGTTTGGATTTTATGAATTATCAGTCAAATGCTTTTCAATTTACCATCAGTTTATTTTATGAGGCATATGTAATTAATAATTTTGTGATAACAAACTACACATTTCCAATGTTCTAATTAATATTTTTATTTGGAATCTCGGAAGCATGTGTTAAATCATCCACATATTCGCCAATACTATTAAAATGATATTGTGTATTAGGACATGTTTCACCAACAACATTAAATTTTCACTGCATGTGAGAACCCATTTCACCAATAAAATTTACAAATAATTGCGTATGAGGAGCTGCTTCGCCAATAACATTAAAAAATAATTATGTTTGAGGGCACATTTCACCGATTACATTAAAAACTAATTACATATGAGGACCCATTTTTCCAATACTATGATAACTCTATGTTAATCGTAGACCCAAAATCACCTTCAAAATTACAATGTATGTGTTTTTTTAGGGTTTTATTCACCCAACATTTAAATGTATCGTTGTATAATCACGCGAGATTTTCCAAATTTTTACTATACCATTTAAAAATCTTATGAAATTTACCAAATATGGACTGATATAAATACAATTGAAAATCTAACTTATTTTCACATTTTTTTCAGTTATGAACTTGTGAGCTCTCAATTTAGAGCCTTGATCGTAGGCAAGTTACAAATTTACAACTACAAGCATTGTTGCATTAGCGAATAGTGATTCGGTGAAAACCTAAAGGTAAGTGATCATCTCTTCATAGTGTTATAATATTATTTATCTCTTTGAAATTCTTGCTTCAATCTTAAAGATGATATTGAGTATGGAATGAGATCTATATTCAATTATTCCTTCTTCAACAAGAAGATATTTTTGGCAACTTTTATTTTGTGAGAGATGTCAAGCAGGAACAAGAGTAAGATTTGTAAGGGTGGTGAAGGAAGGCCATCAAAACACCCAAAACAAAGAGTTACCATAAATTTGTACTTTGGCAATGTTTTCGGTCCATCAGATCAAGATGGAACTACATCATCAACTCTCGCACCAAATGTTAACGAAGAAGGCAATACCTCATAGAAATATTGGAATGAGTTAATTGAGTCAAATTGGTGCAATCATGATAGGAGGGTTCTAGAAGGAACAGTCTGGACCGTGCAACAATGAGTCAACATAGTGGAGATAACACAAAAACTAGATATGCAAACATGAATCTTCATAAATATAGAATGCTTACATGCAACATTAGCCACAAGGGCGAATATCCAAGGCTCACAATCCTTGTCTTAAAGGCTTACAACATACTACTAGCCAACAAGCCTTATTACATGCCCCAAAAGGGTTTATGCAAAAATATTTTGAATCTATCTAATGATGTACTACTAACTAATGATCTAAAAATGATTACAATGCTTATAAATATGCTCCTCAATCTCCAAAATATATCTGCGTCGGCCACAAGAGTTGATGATTTGATGAATGTTCATATGTGAATTTCGGCCCCAAGATAAGAAGACTTGGTGAAATTCTGAGAGCGATAACTTTCAAAAATTTGGATATGTAGTAGATGTCGATGTATGGGTTCTATATCCTACTCTGCGAGCTAAGAAACCAAGATGTGGTAAAATCCAGAATGAATTGCTACTGAATGCAATGCAAGAAAATAACTCTTTTTTGGTTGATATAGGATTGCTTTACAACCAGAAATGCTCCTGCATCATAGATGAGGATAACAATGTTGCAGAAGACATTCCAAGGGATACCCAAGGTAGTAAAAATGAGTTAATTTGATCTAGATGACAATACCTATACCTTAGATGATGCTGCTACAAGGAAGAGGAAAATAAAATTCAAATAAAAAATGGTGTGTGAGTGGGATATGACAAGAAGTTTGTAGATTGATTTGGTTTCAAAGTAGTACCCATTCATTGAACTAGTGGAGAATGAAAACAAATATGAACCTCCAACAGAATGCAAGTGTAAGATTTATAGTTGGAAATATAAAAGGGACAAGAAGTTGCAGCTAAAAATTGATATTATAGAAAAGAATATTGGTAAAAATTATGAAAAACAAATCATAGAGGGAAAGGAAAAATATGTAGTAAGATGGAAACCAAAGGAAGAATGTCTTCATGTTAAGCGTGACCTAGAATATGATGAGAATATGAAAATAATAATGAAGCTTGTTGAATCTGTAGGTTCGATTGAAGCTCAATTTGGAAAGGTAATGGCAAGAGCACAACTGGCAAAAATTGTTCAGTTGGGTTTCCATATTTTTCCTAGAGGGCATCTTATGATAGACTACCCAAAATATAATAATTTATTATCGTTTTTGGGTGTTCCTAACTTTCCTAGCACACATTGGTCAATAAACTCTTTATGGGAATGGAAAAGTTGTCTTGTTGAGTTGGAAAAATAAAATTTACATGAAAAAATAAAAGAGTCAACCTTCATTGCATTATCTTTAGATGAAGTTACTATGATACTTTGTGGGTACATATGCATGTGTATATTGTACACAAACATGTCTTCCAACCTCATCTACATTATGTTCATAAAATGAAGGAGAGTTCAACAACATAAAATCTATTTGAACTAGTTAATGAATCTTTGAATGAAATTGGAGGTATGGATGACTTCACAATTGCAAAAAAGTTGGGGTGTGTAGGATTTAATGGAGCTTCAGTAATGCAAGGTCATAGGAACGATCTTTGTGTAAAGTTACAAACTACTTGTTCACCTTACATGATTTTCATTCACTACATGGCCCACTAATGAATTTAGCGTTTAAAATTGTAAGCAAGAATTGATTTTTTTGGGGGTGGGGGCCACCAAAATTTGTCTTATACTTAGATTGGAGCAGTTTTACTCCGAGAGGCATAACTTTCACTCACGAAGTTAGTTTTTTGACTTATTGGACTCGTTGGAAAGGTGACTCAGAGCTCTACGTTGTGGTATCAAAGAGTTTTTCAGATTTTTCACTTTTGATAGTTTTTTTCTTGGTAAAATTCAGATGTTTGTTTTGAGCTTCGAGAGGGCATATCGGGTGCATACGAAGTCAGATTTTGGACTTCGAATAGTCGACAAAATTCTTGTTCAGAGAACTACATAGTGGATCAGGTTTGGAGTTATTTTGGTGTGGTGTATTTGTTTTTTTCTTTATCTGAGTTGTTTATTGGTTATGTTGACTATGGTGATACTATGAGCTTATGGATTTCCGGATTTGGTGATTTGATGTTGGATTCATTGTATGCTCAGTTGTACATCTCATATTATTCTCTCACTTGACATGGTTATCAGTATATTGTTGGATTTTTATGTTGCATTGTTGTATCTACAAGTTGTGCAATGTTGTAGGTGGTCTATACTTACTTGTTGCACCTATGACTTGGATATGGGTTGTCTTTTCCCATTGATATTTTAGTGTCGATGCATGTTTGGTTTTGGTGGCTTGGTTTAGTCACTTGGTTTGCTAGTTTTGATGTAATGTTGAGGAGGTGAGATGGTATTACCAAGTATAGTCATGATATGAGACATGTGTAGTTGACTTTGATTATGCAGATATGTGGACACAGTTGGGTGATGTTTTTGGTACATTTGGTGGTGATCATGGTGTCATGGATGTTTCTTATTCTTTAGAGACTTTGGCATGTCATGATGGTTTATGCAGGTGCATTGTTGGTGGTGTTGGATCGATTCTTGATTCAGGTTGTGGCGGTGAATCTTCTTGGTATGAGGATCATGGTTTAATTTGTTTTCTTATTGAGGAGCTCATGTTGCATTTGTAGTTCTTTGGTTGTATGAGGGTATCTCATGTTTGATCTCCATTAGGAGATAGGTATCACGATGTCATGATAGCTTGTTATATGGTTACACTTTTCATTGGGAGCTTTTGAAAGTGATGGTTTGGTGGTGATGGATATGTTTATGATGGTTTGGCGGTTGTAGGTATCTTCTTGGCTTGGAGATTTTGGTTCTATTTGTTATGTTTCTGACACTTCAATTGTGTGTGTAGACCTGGATGATCTTCATGGAGAGGATGGTTGTCATGATGCCATGTGTGACTAAGTACCATGGTTTAATGGGAGTTGTTGGTAGTGACATGGATGCATCATTGGTATGGTTATCTTCATATGATTGGGGATATGGTTTCTTGGTTTAGAGTGGTTGTTATGATTTCATGCTACACTCTTGATTCTAGATTAGAGTTTGGAATGGTAAATGTTCTCTTGAGACCAAGATTTTTATATATATGTTATGGTGCATGTGATCCCCTAGGAGGAGATGGTTAGATCATGGATGTCGTGTTTAGGTTCATGATTCTGCAGTTGGAGCTTTGACATTGATCTTGGTAGTTCTCTTGGTATTGGGTACATTGATCATTTACTTGATTACTTCATGTTGGTGCTATGTTGCATTTTGAATTTGGTATGGATTGATTGGTTACATGTACTCAAAGATACTTTGAGACATAGGTGAGTCTTGAGTTCTCTTGTGATTAGAGACATGTGTTGAGATGGTTACTCTTGATGAGATTTTAGCAGGAAGTCTGAGGAGCCTACACCTTTGTTGGACGTGAGTTCAACATGGACCTATGAAGAGAGTGTTCTTGGTTGATTCATGATAACTTGGATGTCCTGGAGGAGCATTCTCATTCCCCACTCTTGGTCTACTCGATAGGTTATGATATCAGATGTATTTGCCCATTATATCTTTCAGATGTGTTATGTTTTGTGCTTTGATTCTCATGGGATTGAGTTGATTCATGGTGATTATGGTTACTCATTTGAGGATGGTTTAGCATGATTTTATATACTTTATCTTTCATAGATATGGATCTTGAGCTATGGTTAGTTAGTTCTGGAGGATTCATTTTGAGGGATGTTATGGCATGGTTATCTCCTTGTGCGTTTGAGGATTGTTAGGAGATGGTTTATGGGCTGATTTCTAGTTATGGGGATGGTTAGTTTGAGTTTGATCTTCTTGTTAGAGAGGCTTACATCCATGTTGGCATTGTTATATTAATTCATATGTCGTACTTGATCCATGAGATTAGGTGTTATGGATGTTGTTGAGGATTTTCAGTTGTGGTATTATTGAGGAGATCATACTTGACACAGTTGGCATTTAGAGGTGTGTGTAGGAGGACATGCTACAAGTGTTTGGTTTTTCGATTTTACATATCATTGTGGATGTTCCTTGGTACTACATGTTTACATCTCCTATGTGATGTTAGTAGATTTGGTATGCCTTGATCACTTGTGATGGTGCCTTGTTTTTGGACTGTTAATGAAGCAATGTGTTGAATGCGCTCATTCCAGGTTTGCATTCATCTAGACATTTCCCATGCAGTGGGAGCTCCTAGATGTGTATGTCACTCTTTGACAGGTTTGCACATGGAGTTTGTTATTGCTGTTTATGGGTGGATATGTGATGGCATGAGTTTTCTATGTTATGTATACATTGAAGGTATGGATAGTTGGATGTGTTGGAATTTTCTATGGGTGTCATTTCAGCTATGGTGATTCATTCCTGACAGCTACTGGTGTATATTCATTACCTTTGGATTGAGTGTTTGTGTTTTGAGATATTGGTTTTGAGGCAGGTTTATGCTTAGTTATGATAGATTGTGTGGCTTCTCTTTGGATGTGTTCTTATCTTAGTGCATTGGCATGGTGGAGGATGAGAGAATTCATGGACGAGATGGTGGTCACCTTGGTTCTTGTTACAGGTATCTTGATGGAGCACATGGAGCACTTGGATTTTAGGATGGTATATGTTGCCTATGGAGTTTATTATCTTGATGTTTGAGCTTACTTGTTACCCCCCTTATGAAATGTATACAACAAGTGGGAGATTGTTAGAATGAGGTGTTGTACACCTTGCATAATTCTTATAATGTTTAATTTATTATGTGTGTGGTGCACCTAGGGGTACCCAGATGGGCGTGCATCACTAGGAGTTATAATGTTGGGGCCACTTTATGTTGTAACATTGGGATTTAACTGTAAAATGTAATAAAGTACCCAATATTAAATGTGGGGTCACGTGATTTTGTAAGTTCATGGTTTTGGGAACATGGTTCATGTAATACCACTTAGTGGTTTTGTGGGAGCTTGCTTCTATAAAAGCAACCATAAGGGTAGTTGTTTAGGGTTGGAGAGTTTGTTGCAGGTTAGCAGGTTGAGCTAGTGCATGTGTGAGGGTTTGAAGCATGGCATGGGATGTGTGGATTTATGCTTGGTCACATGGAATGCATGGATAGCTTGTGCTTCAGAAGTGTTCATGGAGTCTCTGAAGATGTATTGTAATGGGTTTTCATTGCTGAATAATACATGGAGTGTGGATGATTTTGGAGGTTGGTTTTTTCCCTCTTGAGGGTTTTCCTAGGGTATATCTTGTGTCATCTTTGATGGGTATGTTGTTTATTCTTTTGCATGTTGATTCTAATCACTTATTTGCATAGATCTCTATATTGGGTTATGTGGAAATTGTCATTAGATGGCTGCAAGTTTCCTAACATTGTTGGTATGTGGCGACTGATCATGCTTTCACCTTTTTTCGCTTCATCACCAAAAGAGAAAAAAAGCCGATTTTGTAAACCCTAATTTATGGAAGCTTCTAAAAGCTTGTTATAAGCGGTTGGGATGGGGAGTTGTAGTATGGCATTATTTGCGAGATTGTAATATGTTTTGCACTGGATAATAAAATCATTGGATGGTTGTGGTTTTGTGGATGTAGCCCGGATTGGGTGAACCACGTTAAATTCTCTGTGTTGTCTTGTTTCTACTATAATTTTCTGTGTGTTTTATTACTCTGTTTTATTGTTCAAATTTGCATTTAACTTTTTAGATATCTGCCTTCTAACCCTAACATGTAGGATTTGATGGAGCTTCAGTAATGCAAGGTCATAGGAATGATCTTTGTGTAAAGTTACAAACTACTTGTTCACCTTACATGATTGTCATTCACTACATGGCCCACTAATGAGTTTAGCATTTAAAATTATAAGCAAGTTTCCTTCAATATCAAAAGTTGAAAATCTAGTCCACGAGATCTACTCATACTTTTGTCGAAGTCCTAAATGATTTACAAAATTTTAAAATTTTGCTAAGGGAATAACAATCGGAAACAAGATTCTTAAGGATGTTCATACAAGATGGATCTCCTTACATGGACCAACGCAACACATTTTTTTCAAAATATCAATCCTTGATTGGAGGAATGTACGAATATCGCCACACAATAGGCAAATATCTTGACCTCTTACATAGGTTAAGTGATATAGAAACACTCTTAACTTTATCTCATCTTCTCCCCATGCTGGATGAAATGAAAAATATTGTGAAAAGGTCCAAGAAAGAATTATGTATATTTAAGAATATAGTAAACTACATAGAATTACATGTAATACCCTCGATAATCTATATCTGTCAAGTCCAAAATTTATAAGCTAGCAGTTAATTACAGATTTGAACAATCCTTAAAAAAATTATAGTTTAATCCAAGAGGGAAGTTATGTGTCTTTTTCAGTGGATTTGAGATACCAATGCACTATTCTATGATGGTCAGGTGCTCTACCAGAGAATCTTTAGTTACAATGGAAACTTTTAACGACATTGTTAAATTTGTAAGTACTACTTTAAAAGCTATTGCAAGATCTCTTTCCACGGAGATTATAAAATGATTCCCTCATGATGAACTACGTGAAGCCATGCCTATTGTGTATCCTCAATTTTGGGTCCATCCCACTATAAACCAAACTATTTTCATAAGAACATAACTACCTTAGTTGATTTTTTTTTTTAAAGTTCATAATACAATAGATAAAAAATAGAAGGAATTATAAATGCAACTAAAATTAGAGACTAATCTAGCCACTTTGCAACAACTATGATTGAACAATTTGACTCCATGGAGAATCCCATGCAAGTGGATCAATAATAGGGGTTTAGACAACCTTAGGTAAGAGTGAAATATTGTGTGATTCATTATTAGGATATCTCAAACTTGTTGATCTATGTCAAACCATGATATTGGGGTTAGTGGAGGACGAGAGAGTTTTCAACGTATTAAGGTTTTTGAAATCAAAGATAAGAAACAAACTAGACAAGAATTTGTAAAATTGCTTGAGAATGTATATAACTAGGTACAGTATCTAAAGTTTTCCTTTTGAAAGGACACTCATAATTTCTCAAATTCCATACATGAAAGAAGAGGGTTGTGCAACACTTCAAATGTTAGTGGCAGTGGCACAAATGATAGTGACGCAATGAATGTTGAAGTGAGATGCGGTTAAGTGGACATATGTAGGGTGAAGAAAATGAAGACCAAACTAAGAGTTGAGATGACTCTCAATCTTATTGTTAGAATGAGGGCCAAGAGGTGAATTGGAAAATGCAATGGATTTAGCAGTTTCTAGGTATTTATATTGCATTTCATGAATCATATTACAAACTATCATTGATTATAATTTATATTTTATTCCACGAATCAAATTAAATAAATTAATGTATTACTATTTTCCACTATTCCAATGTAGAATATAAATTTTAAACATTGTTTTCAAATTGGTTAATTAGTTATTAACACAATTTTAAATTTCCATTTATTAATTAACATGTAATTAATAATTTCATATTTTATTGTGTCATATTGATAAGTTTCAATGATTCAACTCAATGCTTAATAACAATAGTAGCATATACAACATTAACAATCACTTAATCATAATGTGTATCTAGTTGTAGAAACCAGAGTTTTTTTAATTGAGAAAATAAATAATATAGATAAATTGATAAATTTGAATACATTAATGAATTTGAGTTTTGTATTAATTTTTAAATGAAGGAATACATAGAGGCAATGAAAAATCTTTCTCAAAAATAACTCTACACAGAGCTAAGTTGGAAACTCATATATCAAATCATGCTATCAGCTTTTGTAGTTTGCTCCATTGTTCATTTGATGGAAGTGCAATTTATTCTAATTTATAGTGTCTAACTTGAAAATTGTTAACAATTTATAATTGAAACTAGAACTTGAATTGAATGTTTCAATCAAAGTTACATTCAAGGTTATCAATGGTTTGATGGAATCCAAAAAGTTTACCTTATCTAGGTTCTAAGGAAACTGGTCCAAATCAATCTTCCTTCTATCCTCCATCTTCTTTATGAAAGAATCATTTCAAATGAATTTCTCTATTGTGTCAAAAGCCAAGGGAAAACAAAGTTCTGTCAAGTTCTCTACCTTTTTATCTAGCTTCATATTTTTTGCAGCCTAATCCAAAAATTCCTTTGTTTCGCGTATCCTTAAACACTTTTGAATGATAGATGATGCTTTTATGGAGGCATCAATCCGGTAATGAATTATTTTGGATTTCAATTCATTGTCACTAGCTTTGTAGAATGTTTGCAATTTTATCTCTTCAAATCATTTTTTTTCAACTACATATTTTTTGAGCTTCCTATTATGTACTATCAGAGAATCAATCAATTAAAATAATTCACACAAATGATCAATCCTTTGCATTATTTCCTCCTAGATATTTTGTTTCATATCCCTCATTGTTTCTCTATAAAATGCAATTAACTTATTTTGACAAGACTTTGTTTTATTTTGTGCTTCCCTTAGCTATGCCACCAATATTTCATTGGTTTTTCTCGTTCCTCCAATTTTTGTTCCCAATATTTTGTATTTTGTTTCTATTCTTCTGAATTGACTTTTAATTTATTTTCTAAGTCAATGGCTTTTTCCAGGTTTTGTTTTAATTTTTCTGAAGTGGCTTTTTCATTATCATATTTCCTGATGCTCTCATCTAACCTTTGCTTCATTTAATTCAATTTCAGTTCCATCTTCGTTTATTCATCCTCTTTGCTTGTAGATGTAGACGCGGTTTTTTATTCTTTTTTCAATTCATTGCTCTTGTTATTTGTTGCTTTCCTCTTTTCTTTCTCATTTGCTAGGTCTACTTGTAAATTTTCTATTTGAATCTACAACCTTTTTTTCTCTCTCTTTCTTTAGCAATGATGTGTACACCACTTCATTGTTCTTCTTTGATATATTAATTTTGTCAAAAAATTTAAATCGATAAAAATCCATTTGGATACTCCTCACCTCAAATTCAATGTAATTCATTTGATTCTCTGGTTTACTTTTAAGTTTTTGAATAACAAACATGTACTCCATAGTTTTTGTATTTGGGTCAAATAGAGGTAATACCTTGATTGTTGCAAGCTCTAAAGTTACAGTAGATGTTTTTATACTTTTTTTATTTCTTTCTAAACTCGGTATTGTAATCAAAACCTTGGGCTGCAAATATAATCAAATGCTTGAATGGCGAAGGAGTACTTGCAGTGATGGGAACATCTCTAATTATTTGAGTGTGAGGTTGAGGATTAGCCATTGTTGTTTTTAACATCAAGGAGGGGTAAAAAATTTATTAAATCAAGGAAAAGTTACAAAGCCAGGGCATTAAATGGCCCTATCAAGTTCAACCAAGTGATCCAATTGATGAGACAAATCTGGGGGTAATTGACCCCGATCCACCAAAATCCAATCATGAATATGATCAAAATCCCATTTAGCCAAGCAATCAACAACCCCATTCCATTCGCGAGGAATATGAGTGAAATTAATTTACTCCAGAGAAGCACAAAGAGTGAGAATTTATTTAATAATCAAAGCCAGTTGCCAACTCACATCATCCAAATATCGTCTTTTTAGTAAGTTCACCACAACCTGTGAGTCAGTCTCACATATGATCCTTCTCCATCCCAATTGACTACCCTACTCCATAGCCAATAAAATGGCCTGAGCCTCCATAATATTGTTAGTATGAAGACCCTTATACATACAGAAGATATACCGAACATCTCCAAAGCTATCCCTGCCAACACCCCCAATGCCAGCATGACCCATATTTCCATGAGAAGATCCATCTGAGTTGATTTTTAGGATTCCATGAGGAGAAGGGGTCCATCTTCCCTCCCTATTCACCTTCGGGGTAGGATGTCTACATTTGTTGCACATGAGTTGACATTGCGGAGGAAGAAGATGAAGATGATTACAACAACCAACATCATGAGGGTCCACCAGCATAATCATATCACACTTTGCCGCAATAGTTTCCCCTAAAAGGTGTAGAATTTTCCACCATAGGTGAGGGGCCCTCAATAACGAATCCTGAAAAATCCACCCATTCTTCTCCAACCACAGGTTCTAGATAATAAAGTAAGGACCAAGAGCCCAAGCCGCCTGAAGAAAGGTGGTAGAAATAGGGGCCTTGCCCCACCATTCCCCAAACTCCATCAAAGAGGAAGCATGCCAGCAGGTCATATTCCACACCCCCCACCAGAAATGCCAAATATCCCTAGCATAGGAACATTGGAAGAAGATATAGGAGACACTCTCTTCACAACCATGACACAAAACACACATAGAGGGGCCATGAAAACCACGCTTACATAAATTATCCCAAGTAAGACACCGGTTTTGAGCCACTAACCACATAAAGAAGTTGCACTTGGGCCATGATAACTTGTGCCAAACTTGCTTCCACCAAGGGACCTCAATGTCCCCAAACAACTGCCTACCTAGCTGCTTATAACCAGCCGCCACATAGTACTTTCCAGACAAATTCAAACCATCCCAAGCCAAGACATCAGGGCCCCTCAAAGAATTACAAGCACAAGAAGCCAGAAGCTGGGACAGCTCACGCCTATCCCCCTCAGACCCTCCAGGTGGCCACTCAGAAAGATGATTCCAGCGAGAACTTATAGCCAATCCACCATGTTGCGCCACCTTATAATGCTCCATAGTATCCTAGCCAACCGCAACAAAAAAATCACAAAGGGACTGGAGGTGAGGAAAAGAAGAGAGAATAGGAGGGTGACCATCCCAAGAATCTGACCAAAAAAGAGCTTGTGACCCCGAATGACAGATCCAAAAGAGTGCACCCTTAATCAACTGCGCCCCTAGTTTCAAAGTATGCCAAATCATAGAGCCACTCCCTTCCAGAGGATAGCGAGGAACCTCAAAAGAAGAAACACCCCAAAGATATTTATGGTTGAGAATACGAGCCCATAACTGATGTTGATTGGTACACCATCACCAGTACAACTTGGAAACAAGAGCTTTCCCATTCAAAATAGCAGAGCGTAAACCAAGACCACCCTCCTGCTTTGGTCTACACACAGATTCCCACTTAACAAGGCTCCACTTGGAAGACAACAAATTACCACTCCAAAGAAATTGACATGAAAGAGCATCAAATTCCTTAAGGAAATACATAGGAGCGGCTTGAACAAAGCACTTGTAGGTGGGAAGGGCCTAGATAACAGACTTGAGAAGAGTCACTCTAGCAGCAGTAGACAACCAACGATGATTCCAATGAGTAACCTTTCGCCTAAGCTTATCAAGCAACAGCTGCCAGGAGGACCTAGGCTGACGACCAACAACAAAAGGAATACCCAAGTAGACAAAGGGGAGAGACCCAATTTGAAACCTTAGAATAGCAGCAATCCACTGTTGGATAGCTTGAGGAGTATTAAAGAAGAATATAGAAGACTTCTGCTCATTGAATTTCTGGCCCAAATCCGCTAGGTAGACATCCAAAGATTTCATGAAGGATTCAACCTCCCTAATACAGGTCGGTCCCATAAGAGAGGTGTCATCCAAAAATTGGAGATGAGAAAGTGTTGGCAAGCCCATCCCCCACTACCACCCATGAATCAAACCTTGTGAAACCGAGATTTAAGAAGCCGACCCAGCCCCCCAGCCATAATAATAAACAGATAAGGCGAGAGTGGATCTCCCTAACGAAGGCCCATAGTAGCCCCAAAAAGATCAGAAGGTTCCCCATTCACAATAACTAAAAAAGAGGAAGAGGTCACACAACTCAAAATCCAACTCACCCATTCAGGAGAAAAACCAAAGGCCAACTGAATCTTCTAGAGAAAACTCCATTTAACTCTTTCATAGGCTTTGGCTATATCCAACTTGATAAACATAGACCTATCCTAAGAGGTAGCCATGGAATGAATGACTTCAAATGCAACCACCACCCCATCCAGAATTTGCTGACCAACCACAAAGTCGCCTTCCTCCTCAGAAATTATCACAGGCAAACAAGATTTGAGCCTCTCAGCAATCAACTTCGTAATAATCTTGTACACCACATTACAGAGCACAATAGATCTAAAGAGATCAAGCTTGTTAGCACCTTCCTTCTTAGGAATGAGAACCAAAAAAGTAGCATTCATGGCACGAAGCATTTGCTTACTATGAAGAGACTCCCGAACCACCTCCAACAAATCCAACTTCACAATATCCCAAAACTCCTGAAAAAATTCAACTGGGAAACCATCAGGACCAGGAGCTTTCCCCTTATTCATCCCAAACACCACCTCTTCAACTTCCGACAAAGTCACCAGGCGAATAAGAGAAGCATTCACCTCATTAGAAATTAAAGAGGGAATGCACGCCAGGACCCTATTCTCATCAGCCTCAACAGGGAGTGAATCTTTGGTGAACAAATTAGAGTAGAACTAATGAGCCTCTCTAGACAAAGCCTGTTATGAAGAGATCGAAAGACCCTAAGAGTTAACAAGAAAAGAAATAAAACACTTATTTTGACGATCTTGCACCGAATGATGGAAAAATGCAGTATTCTTGTTGCCCTCTTGAAGCCAATCAATCCTAGCCTTTTATTTCCAAAAAATATCCTCATGAAGCTCCTACTCCTCCAATTTTAGATCATGGGCCTCAGCATGCCCAAGAGCCTCTGAGAATTCCAAATCCCGAATCCGGTGGGTAATAACAGCAAGGTGATCCTGCGCTTCTCTTTTCTTGGCCCAAAAGTTACCAAAACAAGACCTATTCCATCGCTTAAGATGATACTTAACATATTGCAGCTTCTTAACCAGAGAATATATAATTGTACCATATGCAGGGGCGCCATCCCACCACCACTGAGCAATAAGATCACCCAAAGATGGATCACGCGGCCACATAAGCTGGAATTTGAAAGGTGGATTCTTTGGGTTTGAAAAAGATGAAGTCAAAAAATTAATTGGCCAATGATCAAAGCCACACCAGTCAAGAATCTTAGAACAAATGACCAAGCTACCTCTAACGCATGAGAAAGAGACAAGGAAACGATCAAGCCACTGGGAAATCACTTAGGGCCCACTTTGTTTATTATTCCAAGTGAAAATTTCATTAGAGGGTTTAACATCCACCAGAGCAAGAGAGTCCACATTTGTCTAAAATGGATCTGAAATAGGACCAAGCCTAGGAAGCCCTCCCCTTTTCTCCTCCAAGCTCAAAACTGCATTGAAATCACCAGCTAAGATCCAAGGTAGAAAGGGTGCACAAGACCTAACATACCTGATATGATCCCAAAGCTGGATTTTACCACGAATGTCAATCGGAGCATAAACATTACTAACCAAAATAGTCTCCCCAGATTCCAAAACTAAAGCCACCACATAAATAGTAGACTGGCTTGAAATCCACCGTGAGGAACAACCTTATGAGGATCCCAGAAAAGAGCTAGACCCCCAAAAGTTCCCCTACCCAATACACTGACACTGGCCAGAAAACCAAATACAAGGGGCATGTTGAAGCATGAAGTCCACCCGAAGCTTAGTTTCCTAAACACATAAGATATCTAGAGAATGAACAACAATAAAATCTTGAATAGCCTTTTGATGGGAGGTGTTATTCAACCCCCTTGCATTCCATGAGAGAATAATCATGAGGAAGGTTGAGAGAAATGGGCCTCAAGGGTATTAACCGACCCGGATTCCACCAACAGATCCCTAATAGATTTAAGCTTGTCTACATCCTTCTTACGATCAACTTTCAAAGAATTTTCAAAATTCCCCTTCTTGAGAGGGCATTGCAGAACCCCCAAAGCAGGAGACGCTCCCCGACCTTTACCTGAAGAGAACATTTCCTTAGCTAAATATGCTAAAACAATATCATCATGCCCATCTGCAAAGGCCCTAGGAGGCTCAGAAATCCCCTGCTCCAATGTCGGAGAGATATTTTGAACAACAATATTTGCTCCAGCCTTGTATCCAATCCAACATCCATACCAGTGGCCCCAGAAGAAATCTCAACAAGAATCCCTTCCTCCAAAGCCTGATTATCTAGGACCTCAAACTGATTGAAACCCTGATCACTCTATCTATCCTTATAGGCCCGCTTTTGACCCCTGCCTTTATTTATTTGCTTAATAGGAATAAAGCCATCCTTATCAGGCCCACCCTCAACCACAGATGCCACTGAAGGCCCGAAAGAAGGTGAAGAAGAAACCCCTGCCACTTTGGATGCCCGAGGACACTGGCGCTGAAGGTGTCCATACTCATGAAAAAATCAGCAACGAAAAGGAAGGGACTCATAATCCAGTGGTTGAATCCACAAGGCAGAGCCAATACAAATTTCAAAATAATCCGGCAATGGGTTATTTAAATCAATTTCAACACAAATGCAAGCATAAGAGAATACCTTTCTATCCAAAGTATTCTGAGCGATGGCAGTCGGCTTCCCCAACAAAGTAGCAATCCGGTGCAGAATATCCTCCCCCCAAAACTCCAACGGCAGCCATGGAAGACGAACCCAAATTGGAACTCGTGTAGGAAGATCCTCTATCGCATTAAAACCTCCATGCCAGGGCTTAATGAATAACCCAACATGATTGTAAAAATACGGCCCTCCCTCGAAAACATGATTGTGATCCGAGATGCAAGAAAAATCAGCCATAAAATAGCCATTCGCAGCCACCAAAAGATCGAAATCACCTTCAACCTGCTAGGTTTGACGGATCCAGGACTCTAGCGCCGAGAGAGGGACGTGAATACCCAAGAACTTAAAGATCAAAACATGTTGGATCCAATAAGCTATGTCCTCCTGAATCGATTTGGGAGAAATAACCAGAACATGGCCATCTTGGCTCCACAACAAGCACCCGTTCACTTTCTTGAGCTTAGAGCTCTCACCCACAAAGGACAAATCCATATTTTGTGCATGCATGGCTGCCAAAAAGGCTAAGATGGATTTGGCCCAGCAAGCACCAGGATTTTAGAAGCCTCAGCCATACCCCTACCCTGAGCACCTACCCCAGCTCCTCCAAACCCACACCGCTTCCACCACCCACTCCCCTCACACTGCACAAACTCCTTCCCACCACACCTCCACACAGAAAAAACCACAATCCCCCACACCTCCATGTAGAAAAAACCACAAGCCTCGGCGTGTTACGGGCCGTGGGCACCTAGGAGAAGCTCCACGCAGTCAAGATAGGTGTGGGAGCTCAGAATAGTCTACACGCCATCGCATTTGACATCCTAGCCATTGTTGTTGTAGTCACACTCAAAATTGGAGTTTGCATGGAAATAACTCCTTTGGTATGGAAATTAAGGTAGTGGATTGGTAGTTGGACTTGGACTTGACAGAATCCTTTGCTTCTTCAAATGGCTTGATCATTGGGTATTTGTGTAATATCTTCTAATGTTGGCCTCTTGTTTATAACTTGTCATTGTAGCACATGTTGACCACTACTAGTAATACTACCAATACCATCACCACTAGTGGTAGTGCTAGTTGCACTAGATTCTCTACCATGTCCTAGTTGTGATTGTATCTGACCACGAGGATTTGAAGTAACAAAATGAATTGTTTCACCTATCCTTCTATGCTATTGGGAATTTTTATTAGCTCTAATGTCTTGCAAATCACTAGGTTTTCTATGGTCTACCTCTATTGGTGCCCAAATGCCTTATTCTTTAGACCCCAAATCACCACCTTCATAACTCATTTTTTCGGTTATGGTTGCTCCTAAAGTATATGTTTGTTTTGTAGTCTCACTTAAACCATGTTTTACTTTTATTACATATTATACACTTTGTTCTTCCCTATCATCAATTTCTTCACCTTTAGAGGGATGCTCTTTATTCCATAAATTTATAAACTCATAATCTTCTAGAATCTCTTGAAATGTTGCACTAGTTTTTGGTTCACCTAGATCTTTCCTCATAGACCATAAGGCAGTAATTTTTTATTGTGCCCAATTTTCTTCTCTACAAGCTCTTCTTAGAGAATCTGGTATTTTTACTGAAGTAGATGATCGACCACCTTTTTTCATAAAAATTGTCATACCTCTTGATTTGCTTTCCTACTTATCTCTATTGGTGCAATACCATTATTTTTGTTGATAATTGTTCAAAAGAAATACCTTTCTCAACAATAGTTTCCTCCATTACTTTTTTCACCTCATCCCAATAATTCTTGTTTTTCAATATTTCAAGCAAGGGTTTACTTTCATGTCGAATTCTACTTGCAATGTTCTTATTAGCCACAAGCCTTGCTTTAATGACATCACATGGGCCATAGTGTTAATGAGAGCTAGCATCAAATTTAATTTTTAAAAAAAATTCATGTACCACAATGAATGCTTTTCTCTTGAATGTGAACCCTCCACATGAAAAAGGTAAAGAAGGAAATATACTCTTCTTTTGTTGACTAACAAAGTATAGTTGATTTGTACTCTCCATCTATCATACATATTCTAATGCAAAAACCCTCTATGTCACATTATTGGAAGTTTGTAGGACTCTACTTCTTATCCATAAAATCTTAGCATAGTATATTCTTCCATGAAGTACCAATAAGCTAATTATATTTTTGATCCCAATTGAATGTAATCTCTATAGGACTCAAGCAATTTAAGCATTGTATTATTTATAATTTATTAATACAATGGAGACAAAAAGTAGTCTACAAAATTATTGTAGTTCCTTCGAGTATCATGCATCCTTATCTTAGTGGTACAATCATATATTGGAGCCATTGTTTTTCCCTCAGCATTCGTATAGGGTTGAATCTAAAGCTTGTTGGCTAGAAACATTTCACTAAATTTGAATAGAAATAAATAGCACATGTAGGTTGTGAACCTAAATGTTTTAGTGGAACCTCCTTTAATCATTAAATATTTTTTTTGCATAATGGATATTATATACCATTTCAAGGAGGCTTATGATTATCTTTGAATAATTTACTATCCACTGATACTTTATTTAGAAAATAATTTTCAGACTCTTGATCAACTGCTTCATAATTACTAAGAAGGTTTTCTAGGTCAATGTGGATGTTTCCAAAATATTTGGTTGTAAACCCCAACACATTTCCAAATTCTTCTACAGTAATGGGTAATATTTCTTCTTTTCTATCTTTATTAATAATTACTTTTTTTTTATCATCATAATTGTGGCAATAGACCATGATAAATTATGGGAAAGGGAAAACCTCATGTAACATCATGCATCTCAATCCAACTACCCACAGTACAATGATACATTTAATTAGTATTATTTTAATATTGGTAGTTTTCATTTTCTTTACAACCTTATTCTCACATGAAAATATAAGTTCTAAGATAAGACTATCATAGATTACAGGATCATAAATATCATGGTATTCATCTGTGAAACCTAGGATTTTAAGCAATCCAACATAATATATTTTTTATTTGGTTTTGCTTTGCCTTTCCCAATAGTTGGTCTAGTAGTGGTGGTAGATATTCTTGTACAATGTGAACTATCAACCCTAAACTCCAAGATTGAAAAATTAAGAAATGGTGAAACATTGGATTTTTGTCTTTTACTTACCCAAAATTTGATTCTTGAAAGGATGAATATAGAGACACTAATAGGAGTAGACTGGTTGTGCTAGATCCTAGAATCTCACTGGTGCATTGCAATGAGAAATATCCCTATGTCCTAACCCTATCACTTCAAAATAAAATCACTCAGCAGTAGCAAGTTCACTTCTTATTTTTTTTATTTTCTCAAATATTGAAGTGAATGAAATGTCTTACATACAGACTACACAATTAGTACATTACAATTTTGTATTGACACTTCAAACTAAATTCAACAAATGTCCTGCATTTCTATAACTTCAATTAATTGATCACTCTCAATGAGAGGTGGCGTCATTCCAATTCTCCATCTCAAATAAATTCTCAACCATTCATCTTTGCAAATCTAACAACTCTAGGGTGATCTAGAGGTTTTAGTTTGCAAGTATAGCACTTTGTGCATTTCATTATGGAATTCAACTACAACCATCCATCAAACATTCATTGAACGATCAAGTAATTTAATACATTTTTCTAATTTTCTAAGGCATAATATTATGTAATATCAATATGAAATGAAAATATTAATTATAAAATATTACATAGTTAACAAGAGCATGTGATTATCTACTTGCTTGTGGCACCAATAGGATGACGACAATTAGGAATGAAGGAAGAATATTTATCTTGTAAAAAATGTTGTAAAGGATATCAATGAAAACTTGACAAGTGTCAGCCTTTTAGAATATACAAGGATAGTGCATTTTTCCTATGCATTGAGAAATATAAATTACGGTACGAAGGAAACTACACATTGTAATGAGAATGTGATATGTGTCTTGAGAAATCTATTGTAGAATCAATAAGTGGTAATAGTGGTCGGTTGGGAAACAAAACAAAGGCCATGAGTAAGTAACTTAAGTGATTAGGATAATGAAGCAGGAGGTCAAGAAGCAAACATAAATTTCATCCACTACTTTAACAAAAGCTATATGAGAAACATTCATTTGCACAATAGGGAAACAATGAACACAAATGATCCTTGACCAATTTTGTTCATGTAAGAGTGCTAGTTTATTTTTATTTCCCAACTGATTCATGAAACTATCTAAAGAATTTGTCAATTCTTATGCTAAAATGTTTCAAGTAGTTTTCCAACGAACAAGAGATTGATTAAATAATTTTCTTTGCTACACTTCAGGTTTTACAAGACATAGGAGGGTGATCCTTAAAAATTATCAAAATGGATTTACACTTTATACCAAGATTTATTTAAACAAAAAAGTTCTCATAAAATATGCCAAGAATTACAAATATATCAGACCTAATTGGCAAGATTCTTGGTGACTATTTCTTCAATGACTTTGAGAACATGAAATAACCTTAAGAAATAAATTACAACACATATGGGAAATTGGTTTGAAATATGTTGATCATGGACATATAACTAGTATTCATAATTAGATTGGTGCCTTAAACCTGGGTTACAAAGTAAAAAAGAAAATCAATTAACCTTTAAACACCAAATTAAAATAAATTTTATGAAAGATCATATATCATTACCTTACAGTGATATTCTTTCAAAAATTTAGAACCAATTCTACTTACAAATCCCTGAATATGTTAGGATTCTCAATATTTTAGACAACAATTTTAATCTATTACTTGAATACAAGCCATATAGGAAACATTCATTTGTAGTAAAAGCAACAATGAACAAAAATGATCCTTGATCAATTTTTATTCATAGGAGTAATGACATATAATTTGGAGAAAATTGATTATGAATTTGTCACAATATGCTCATATATTCAGAATTTGTATTGGTGCACAAAAATTATAGTTTCATTTGCATTTATCCCTTAGAAAACCTAGACTAGACAAATACAAACCTAGAATAAACTTCCTCTGCTTACAAACATCCAAGATCCTTTGAAAATGGATTAGAATTCCCTTTTATAGAAACAAGGGAGTAACAAGATTAAAGCCATGGACATATGTCACATTTTCATTTGACAATCTTGTCCTTAGGATCAAACAAAAATAAGCACAACTTCTTTGTAAAAGATAAAAAGAACTTCACTAAAAGACAAAACAGTTGTAAAGACCATTGAAGGAGACATTCTTTGATTTTGCAATGTTGAGACAAAATAGAGAAGGTGAATGATCATTTTTTGAGCTTCTCCATCTTTCCTTCTAATAGTGTCCAAATCTATTGCAAAAGAAAAATCCCACTCTAGAAATAGCAGCAGTCCACTTTCTCTCACCAATCTCCTCCCTTCCTCTAGTGTTATATTTTTGACATCAAAGTCAATTTATTTTGACACCCTTTTTGTGACTTCTTTGTACTTTGAGGTATGGGATTCTCCTTTTTCCTTCTTCAACTTCTCATGGAACTCCTCTCTCCTTATTCTGATCACAAAGTCTTTGACTTATTTAGTCTTAACAAATCCATCATTATAGATGAATTGAGTGCAAGCAAGGGCTCTCATGCCATTTGAATCATCCCTCCCTTTTCCCACATTAATGCAGGAGGAGAGGGCATTTTCCTAAAAAATTATTCTAGAGATATTCAACCTTGGAGGAGAGAGCATTGTTTTGATTTACTTCCTCCTCAATTACCTCTACCTCATCTTCTTCATCAACACCTAGAGGATAATCAACCAAGGATGGTTGATCAAGCCTCCTTTTTATTTTTAGGTTGCTCTTATGGAGTAGTATCAACAATAGGGGGTTCTTGAAGATGTTTGGTTGTTACAAATGGTTTTTCTTGAGAGGATGGCTCCTTTATTGATAGTCCCTTTCCTCTTCTTTCATATCCATACAAATGAATTGATTTGAGGCTAGTAGGAAGGTCTCTCCTCAAGCATTGGGGTTTTCCTAATTAACTTGTTAGCATGTTTCAATACCATTTGGATCTTAGCAATAAGATCTTTTATCTTTTCATATCCTCTTGGATAATTAGTTATTTTCTTAGTTTTTTTATCATCTAATTTTCTAAAAGAAACCCATTTCACCTTATTTCATTTACCTCATTGTCAATGAAGCAATTCATGATCACATCCTCACCAAAGAGAATTTGATGCACAAATTAGGATCCTTTGATGCTTGTTCTAACTTGGTTGATAAAACCATCATGAGCATATGCTATTGTGGTCTCTTGGATGATCTTTTATATATGGAGTATGGGGTAAATGAGCTCTAAGCCCTCCTTGGTCACTATGAAATCTAAAAATACTATAGAAAATAGAAAGAAAGAGTCCTATCCCTTTCAGTGGCTCTTTTTAGCTTCATTTGATTGCCAAATTATCTCTAGATATGCTAGTCTCAGAGGAACATATCTTTGAAAAATGTGAGGTCCTACAAGGCACCCATACACCCTTATCACAATTGAGTCAGAATGGAGATACCAATCTCCCCAATTATTTTACACACCCAACTCAAGCACTCTTTCTTTAGGCCTTAAGAAATCCATAATTTCTTTCTACAATCTGCCTTCTTCTACTCCCATGAAACCCAAGAGTCTTTTGATAAAATGGTCCTCAAAGACCACATAATTTGAAAATTCACAATGCATGTCCCAGACATGAGTCCAACACTAGACTTGGAGAGAGTTTCCATTATTATCTGTCATTTAGCACTTTAATGCCTGGTCCCATTTTTTCCTTCCCTCATATAGAAATATGTGGCAGAGTAGGGAGTACCATATGAAGTTTACCACTATTGTTTGCCTTGATTTCCATTAATTTCTTGTGAATTCCATTAGAAATGTAAATAGAAAAATCAAATTCACTAATGACTAGAGGGTTATGGATGTCAATTTCCATATACATCAATGGTACAGGGATTTTTGTCTTAGCATCTCCACCAACGACTTGACAAAGTGCATGATAGGTTTTAATGAAGTAATTTTCAAACATGTCAATGTTGAAGGGTTCAATCACATTTGCTGGAATTTTGACATATCTCTTGTCAAATGATCCCTTCAATTTGTATCTTGGAAACCATGGGACTTTAAAACTATGCATATCTTTTTGATACTTTTGTTTGAAGAGATCAAAATCTATGATCTTGTTAGTAGTCATCTTTAATCCAAAAACTTTAAAAATGGAAGCTTTATCGAATTTTACTAGAACCACACTGTTGGCAGTCCTGATAACTCTAACATTTTTATCATAGCTTCTAGCCACATGCCTAATGAATTCCACATTCATGAATACATTTGGGAAAATTAGTTTCCCTAGGTCATAGATCCACACATTTGAAATGGGGACCCTAGAATCTCTCTTATTGTACCATTGGATGAAGAGGTTACATCCGATTACAGGGAACTCTACATCCTTACATTCCTTACCATGATCTATCAGACCACTTGCAGCACCAGCCCCATTGGCTCATATAGCTTTTCTGGATGACCCAAGGAGTTACACAACTAGGTCTTCATCAAAAGGTCTTTTTGATGAAGAGGACCCACTTTTGGATTGACTCATGGTTACAATTCACTCTTGAACTATAGTTCTTGTAGAAATATAGGGTTTGGATGTTATTCAAACACTTCAATATATCCAATATCTCAATTGTAGACTCTAGATACTGAGAACTTTAAGAATTCTTCGAACCAGAAGCTTGGAAGAATGAACTTACTTGTTTTTGCTTTGAAAACCCTAGCTCGCTATAGAGTCGTGGAATGCTGAAAAATCATGAATTAATGCTCATTAATGAGTCAATTGATCATGTGTCTCCCACTTGCTATATTTATGAGCTCGTTAAATGTCTTGAATATCTTTTTATTCATTTATCAAGTTCATGTTCTCAAACAAATATCTATTCATAAAATTGTGTGAATTTCTTGTTATTGTCCTAGCACTCAATTGCTTTGTTTATCAAAGAAGAGGAAACTTTAAAAAAATCTTCTAGAGACTCAATTGGTCAAAAAAAATTGAAGAGAAAGGGAGAGGAGAGGCAATTTCAATGTGTAGAGCTACTACCAAAGTATCAAGAAAGTCTTATGACTTGACTCCTATTCTTGATAGATATCCTAAGCCCAAAATATATAAAGGAAAAATATGTAGACTCTATATTTGTTTTTTTATTATGGATAAATGTATTTGATCATTTCCTGACCAAAAAACCAAGAATATCAAAGAATGATCTTATGCTCATATGCTAGAGAACATATAATTAGGAAAAAATCAAACCTTTGGTATTTATATCTAGACTATAACACTAGCTCAATGCATGGTTCCCCAAGTGCATCCCTACCCTGATTTATTTCAATCTTATGTTAATAATTATGATTCTAAAAGTGGATTTGTCTAGGGTAATACTATTAGTCTAGTGACTAGTGAAAATGCAATGAAATAAATGCTATGGCTGCCCCATATTCAAGATGATTTTTATTGTAGCCACAAAACCTCAAGAAAATATGAGACACTAGAAAGTAGGAGTTGGAATTATTGAACAAAGAGTTGAAACTAGAAAAAATAAATATGATTCTCCTTGTCATACCCATTCTATCATTCAATTCACAAGTGATGTTGAGGATTCTTGCTCAATGCTTGATTTTATTTTTAGCTTGTAGAGTGACAAGTTTGTTCATGATTTCCAATTTGGAGCTCTCCATAAATGAAAACCAAAACCCATAATCATTTTACATTTCTATATTTTGATATTTTCATTGCAAAATCCATGCATGAGCAACTCAAGTGTTTCAATACTTAGAGTGTTTTCTACTCTCATTTCTTGCACCAAGGATTTTTTAGTGGCGAATATTAGATATCGTCCAAGTCAAAATTAGTGAATTAATCACACCCAACAAGGTGGCCAAATCACTTAGATTTTACAAATTGTTGGTCCAATGCATGTCCATTTTCCATCGATTTATTTTATGAGGCATATTTAAGTAATAAATTCGCCATAACAAACTACGTGTTTCAAATAGACCGATTAATATTTTTGCCCGGAATCTCAGAAGCATGTAATAAATAACCTACATATTTGTCAATACTATGAAAATAATATTGTCTATCAAGAATCATTTCACCAATTAAAATTTATAAATAGTGGCTTATGAGGACCCATTTTGCCAATTAAAATTTACAAATAGTTGCTTATGAGGACCCATTTCGCCAATAACATTAAAAAATAATTACATTTGAGGACACATTTCACTAGTTTCCATGACACCTCCATGCTAATCGTAGGGCCATAATCGCCTTGAAAATTACAATGTATGTGTTATGTCGAGGTTTGATTCGCCCAAGTATAATCATGCAGGATTCACCAAATTTTAATATGTCATTTAAAAATCCGACAGAATTTTACAAATATGGATTGATATAAATACAATCGAAAATGTCATTTATTCTTACACATTTTGTTCAGTTCTGAACTTGTGAGCTCTCGATTCACAAGTTGGACTTGGAACTTTGAAGTTGATCATAGGCAATGATGGACAAAACTGTGGATTGGGACTTGGAATCAAGTTGCTATAAAAAATGTACATTAACCTCCTCAATTTGTTCCTAAAATGTAAATCCAAGGATCGTAGACTTGTGAAGGGTATTGTGGCTATTTGTCGAAGGGATGAAGATAGTGAGCTGAGTGGGGATGAAATGTAGCTAAAACACTCGAGAATTACATTAATAACAATTTGATTTAATTCTTATTCTATATTATTGTCAGAATTGTGCTAGGAACTATGACAGGAACTGTCACCACCTACAATAGTAACAAAAACAATTCTGAAAAGAAGATTCTAATTACCGAAAGTAAATTCAAACAAAAAATTGATGACTGAAAGGAGAATCTAAAAGTTAATCAATAAATATATAAACGGATCATGTCAAATGAAATAATTATAGCCATTAATAATAATTATACTATAATAAAATAATTATAAAAAAGCAATCATACTGTAAGAAAATAATTCAAAAAGAATGTAAAAACACATACCATAATAATCACATTATAATATGCAAATCACTAGATAATCTCATAATGGGCACCCTACCTCTTTAGCTACTCGAGTGATGAAATGAGAACTTTCTTCTACACAAGAGTAATTAGTAGACTGCTATTTTTATTTTCCAGAAAGAATATGTGAAAATCTACTTACAATAAACTTCCTTCAGCTACTTATATACATGCATCCTTTAACAATTACATAGAGGAGTACAATATTTGTTTTGGCATGTAGCCAAAACTACCTACGAATCCAAATAACCTTATTATAAATAATTACAAAAGATTGTGGTTTCATCAAACAGTTGGCTATAAATTAAAAATAGATTTGTTATAATACTAAGCAATAATAAGAATAATTTGGTTTCCCTCACACATCCAACACGTGCATCCTTTCCAACAAATTTTGATCTGTATTACCAGCCACTTGGAAAAGTCACACACTAAGCTGGTATAGGAATGATATGAAATTCACATGAGAAGTTGATTGCTGACTAGAGATAAAATAGGAGCAAATAGATCTTGGTATCTGCATAGGTGGCAAGTACGTCCTTTATTGTAGATATTCTCCTTAAGTGGCTTCAAAAATCTCATGGCAATGATTATTAGCTAAAAAGACAATGTGCTAAAGTGGCATCTTGATATGGAAATATTATATTGTAAAGATCTCACCATAAAATAAATTCACATGGCTGAAGAATACATGTGGGAAATGCCATGAAGGAGGAACCAAAGGAAGGTAACATTAGATAAAACAATGCACAGTCAGCACTAACATTTTTTCTAGCTTTTATTCAAAGTGAGAGATCAAGATGTCGAGCAACCAATGCAACAAGGGTAAGGCTCCTCGGGGTGGTGAAGGGACTGGGAGGCCATCATAACACCAAAAACATAGAGTTTCCATACAATCTTACTTTGGAATCGGCAATGCTTCTGATCCATCACATCAAGCTGGAGCTGCATCATCAACTCTTCCACCAAATAGTAATGAAGAAGACATTCACAATACCTCACCGCCACCGGAAGGTGGGATTGTCATTGAGTTAAATGAGTCAAATGAGGATGGAAATACCATAGAAGATGTTCCAAGGGATACCCTGGTTAGCCAAAATAAAATAATTGACTTGGATGAAAATTTTGGGATCGTATCTATGATGTTGGTAGCAAGAAAAGAAAAGGAAAATAAAATCGAGGCACATGTGGGAATGACAAGGAATTTTCAACTTGATTGGGTGTCAAAGCACCCATTCATTGAAGCAATGGAGAAAGAAAACAAAGATGAACCTCCAAAAAAATGCAAGTGTATGATTTGTAGTTGGAAATGTACGAGACAAGGAGTTGTAGCTAAATCTTGACACTATAGAAAAGCATATCGGTAAAGTTTATGAAAAATAAATCATAAATGGAAAGGAACAATCAGTAGTATGATGGAAATCAAAGGAAGAATGTCTTCATGTCTAGTATGTCACAAAATATGAAGAGCATAAGCAAAGAATGTCGAATTTTTCTGCATGTGGAGGTACAATTGAGGGTCAATTTGGAAAAGTAATGGAAGGAGCACAACTAGCAAAAATTGTTCAGATGAGTGTTGTTTTTCATATTTTTTCCAAAGGGCATCCTATGACAGAGTACCCAGAATATTTTAATTTATTATCTTTTTTGGGTGTTTCTCACTTTCCTAAAGCACATTGGTTAGTAAACACTAGATGGGAATGGGAAAATTGTCTTGCTGCAGTGGAAAAGCAAGATTTAAAGGAGAAAGTAAAAGATTTAAACTTCATTGCATTATCTTTAGATGAAGCTAGTGTGGTAGATAATAATTCTTGGGTCTATATGCATGTGTATACTGTAAAAAATGTTCGTCAAGCTCATCTTCTCCGTGTTCATAAAATGAAGGAAAATTCAACATCACAAAATCTATTTAAACTAGTCAATAAATATTTGAATGAAATTGGAGGTATGGATGACTTCATAATTGCCAAAAAGTTGGTGTGTGTAGGAACTGATGGAGCTGCAGTAATGCAAGGTCATAGGACCGGTGTTTGCACAAAGTTACAAAATACTTGTGCTCCATACATGCTTGGAATTCACTACATGGCCCACTGAATGAACTTATTATTTATAATTATAAGCAAGTATCATATAGTATCAAAAGTTAAAAATCTAGTCTACGAGCTCTATGCATACTTCTACCAAAGTCCTGAATGTTTCACGAAATTTTAAAATTTTGTTGAGGGAATAACAGTAGGAAACAAGCTTCTCAAGGATGTTGATACCAGATGGATCTCCTTGCATGAACCAACACAATGAGTTCTTTTAGAAAATTGATCCTTGATTGGATTAATGTAAGAGAATCACAACACAGTAGACAAAACTCCTGACCTCTTACATAGGTTAAGCGATATAGAGACACTCTTGACTTTAGCTAGTCTTCTCCTCATGCTGGATGAAATGAAAAATGTAGTGAATAAATCCCAAGACAAAACTATGTATATTAATGAATATACCAAACTACGTAGAATGACATGCATGGCCCTCAATCATCTATATCTAGATCTAACTTCTAAATATCCAAATTTTTTAAGCTGGAAAAATATTATAGATTTGAATCATCCTGTCAATTATTTGTAGTTTAATGAAAGCAGGAACTTATGTTTTTGTGTACGTGGATTTGAGATACCAATGTACCATTGTACGACATTCAAGTTCTCTATCAGAGAAGCACCTGTTACAAAGGAAGATTTTATCGACATTGTTAAATCTATTAGTGATAATTTGAGGGAAATTGCAAGATCTCTTTCCTTAGAGATTTATAATAGATTCCCTTGAGATGAAATACTTGAATCCATGGCTATTGTGTATCCTCAATTTTGGATTCAAGGCAACTGAGATAGCCCAAGCTATTTTCATGATAATGTAAACATCTTGGTCAAACACTTTTTGAAAAGTGTAAAATACAATGAGAAGACAATAGAAGGAATTATAAATGGAGATAAGCTTAGATAATAATGTATGAGTTTTGCAAGAAGTATGATGGACCAATTTGATTCCATGGAGAATCCCTTTGAACTGGGATCAATAAAAAAGGCTTGGACAACATTAGGTCAAAGTAAAATATTGCATAGTTCAATATCAGAATATTTCAAAGTTACTTATTTATGTCAAACAATGATATTGGGGTCAGTGGAGGATGAGAGAGTTTTTAGTTCATTGGAATTTTTGAAATCAAAGATAAGAAACAAACTAGACAAGAATTTGGAAAATTTCTTGAGGGTGAAAGGAACTGTGTATAATATCAAAAAAATTCCTTTTGAAAGGGAACTCACAATTTGGAGGTCCATATGCAAAAGAAGAGGGTTGTGCAACACTTCAAATGCTAGTAGTGGTGGCACTGGCAGTGGGACAAATGACAATGACACAATAAATGTTGAATTTGAGACACAGGGCAAAGAAAATGAAGACCAGACTCGGAATCAAGACAACTCTTTTACTTTATCTCAAGTTGAACATGAGTTTGAGAACCTTGACTTGATTTGGGAAATGGAAGTGAATTATCAATTTTTAGGTATTTATACTACACTTCACGAATCATATTCTAGACTATAGTTGATGATATTTTATATTGTATTCCATGAAATTGTGAATCATTGCACTTAATGATATATTATATTATATTGCACTTCATGAATCATATTCCAAACTATAGTTGATGATATTTTATATTGTATTCCATGAAATTGTGAATCATTGCACTTCATGATATTTTATTTTATATTGCACTTCATGAATCATATTCCAAATTGTAATTAATGATATTTTATATTGTATTCCATGAAATTGTGATATTTTATATTTTATATTGTATTCCATGATTAAAATAATTGCCTTATCCACAACTAAGTCAATCCACAACTGAGTCAATCCACAACTGAGTCAAAAAATGAAATATACTCCTACAACAGACCAACTCATAGTCATGGCTTCTTATAACCTCACCGCCTTACAATGAGAAACCAAGCAAAGAACACCACTTATCACACTACTTATAAATTACTATTTCATTGCCAATCACACAATCTTTATATAAATAAATAAAAGGAATATTAATCCATTCCTTAAATAGAAGCTATTAGTTCAAAATCCATAACATAAATACATGATGTTATAAGAAAACTTATAAATAACCCTTGATTATTTTGAGTCAAAAGTAGTGAATACAATACTGGAGAGCAAGATAGGTCGATATTCAAAATTAAAGAAATATAATTAAGTATTTGAGTCATATTTTGTTATTACATAGAAAAATTACAGCATTTCCTATGTGTGCTATCAAAAAGCTTAAACTATGCAAAAAGAGCTTACAAAGAATGAGATGAAAGATCAAAAAATTAGAGCGCTTTGAAATTTTGAATGAGGCTCGAGATTCCTTTCCCTTTTATAAGGGAAGCAACAACCAAATAATTGAAGAACATCATCCCAAAAAAAATTGACAACCAAATTCTCAGACATGAGGCATAGGAATAAAAGCATGGATCCACTCACAGGCTGAGTAAAAACTTATAATTTTTATTCCATTCCTTAATCATATCCTCAAAAGGCCAGTCATGAGCTAAGATATTTTTTGAATTCTCAAAATTTTGATGATACTTGGCATCAATAAAAGCACTGGCCTCTCTACAAAAAATTTCCATCTTTTTTTTTGCATCGACCATCCTATTTGAATAGGAATCAAGCTGATTTAAATCAAGATTATCATCTTTGCAAATTAGAGGGAGGAGTGTGGGGATTAGAATATTGAAACTATCCTTCCATTTATATAGGGTCTTCAACTCCCCATTATATTCTAACAGGCAAGGTACAACCCTTTTGTCAACATTTATGAAAGAGTTCATTCTTTCTCGTGCAACTTCAATTATACCTTCCAAATACCCTTTATGATTTCATGCCATCTTGACAATCTCAAAATTAAGGTAGATACCAAGTGGGGCATCAGATGTGTGTTTATATCCCTTATACATATCTTCCAAAGATGAAAATCTAGGAATCCATTGTTCAAATATACATTTGACCCGCTCTTGATGCCCACTTACTCTGGTAATGACATTTCTCAAATTCAGATACGACACATGGGTATTTTCCAACCTTCTTAAGATTTTATACAGTTTGTTCTCTAGGATGCACGTTGTAATGCGCACATTCTCCTTTTGCTAATTTTGTTGAGAATTCTTCAACTACTCTTCCAACATTTGAATATTTTCTTTTAAGCTCTACGTTTTCAATCATCACATGAGAAGGGGGGACTGTAGAAGAGGAGCCTTCTTCTTGGACATTTTCAAGAAGGGATTTTTTAAGCTAATAATATATGTTGTTGGTTGTAAGCTTCCATGAGATCATTATGTTCCTTGGTCATTGTATTAATTCTATCTTGCAACCTTCGAACACTAGCTTCATTAAATTTGGTAACATCTATCACCAATGCAACAGCTTCAGGGGCAGAGGTGTCAGACACCCTCTTTACAATCAATCTCCCTTTGATACCCTTACCCTTTTATGCTTCAACAATCAAAGGATTGTTTGTATTTGGGGCAAGGGCCTAAATTGCAAGGGCTTCCCAACGCTCATCAAACCCTAATCCTAAAAATGTCATCTCTGCTTCCTCTTATGTGGAGAAAAATTATCCTTATTATTTCCTAATAATATCAAAGACAATTGCAGAAGCAATGTCCCATTCAAGGAGCAATACCAATCCACTATCTTCCACCATTCTTCTCCCTTCATTAGGCGTAATTTTTTTGCACTCAAAATTCATTTTTTCCCTTACCTTTGAAGTTACTTCATCATACTTTTCTCTAGGCACATCTTCTTGTGCCAACTAAAGTCTTTTAAGGTACTCCTCCCTCTTTGATCTCAAAATAAACTCTTTAAACTCCTGACATTTTATAAAATCGTCATTAGACATGAATTATGTACAGGACAATTCCCTCACATCATTGAGTTTATCTCTCCCCATAGCCACGTCCAATCCAAACCTTTGTTGAAGAAGGCCAACAATATTTGGTCTTGGGGGGATGGTGTATATTTTTTAATTTCATACATGGTGATATTAACATCTTCACTTTCATCTAGATTGTTGGGATTGTCAACCAACAATGGCAGTTGCTCAACTTTCATCCTCTTTTGTGATTACTCTCTTGGGGGAGAATCAAAATCCACATTGATTGTTTGGTGGTCAAGGGAAGGAGAGGGAGTGACTTGTGGTGGGTCTAATTGCACATTTTCTCTAATAACAAGCCCTTGGGGACTTCTGATAGAAAGGTTAGGTCTAGGTCTCTTTGTTGGTTTCTCTTCCAGGATAGGGGCCTTACCTACAACTTTGTCAAAATTCTTCAACATCGCCTCAATCCTAGAAATTGGGTCAACAATATCAGAAAATGCTCCACGATAATCCTTATCATTCTTTATCCTTTCAGCCTCTGCCTTGTTGAATGCAAACCATTTTTCCTTTCTATTTTTTACCTCAGATTCATCCTTGCAATTTCTTATTACATCTTCATTTAAATCAACCTAATGGAAAAAATCAGACCTTCTAAGCCTTTTCCTGACCTCTTGTATGAAACCTTTAGGGCCAAAATACCTGACATTTATCTGAGATAACTTGTATTCCCCAAGCATTTCTTCCAGCCTATCTAAGCCCTCTCTGGTAAAAGTGAAATCTGAAAAGGTAGTGACATAAAGGAAAAAGGACCTTTTCTTTTGTTTGCATAAATGAAAGTGATCAGTCCCATTCAATTGCCACATAATTTCCATGAATGCCAACCTAGGTGACACATATATGGGTAGCACATGGGGGCCTTTAGGGCACCCATATATTCTAATAACAAATAAGTTTTAATTGAGGTAAAAATCTCCCTAGTTATGTTGTACTCCTAACTCCGACCTCCTCTTTTTGGGCCTAAGGAAATCCAAAATTTCCTTGTGCTAACTAACTCTAGGTAGACTCTCACCAAACCTTGCCATGAATTGTCTTACAAAGCAATTATCAACAAAAAAAAATTGAACTCATTACAATGTTTGTCAAAAATATGGGTCCAAAATTGCACTAGGAGATCGTTGCCCACTCTATCTTTCATGTTCAGTTGTAAAAATCTATTGAAATGATCTTTTCCTTTGTACAAAAGCATATGGAAAAGGAGAGAATACCACAAAAAATTCACCTTCGGCTCCTTACCACTTTGCCTTCTCTTAATGTCCACCAATCAATTATGAATAGCATCATCTAAAAAGTTGGTAGTCAATGTCACTATTGATAAAAGGATGATGTACATCAACAACCATATACATAAGATGTGTCTCCATTTTTTAGCCTGCATCTTATCCCAACACCTAGCATAATTCCCAATATGTGCTTATAAAATAGTCTTCAAAATACTTGACATCAAAAATCTCATGTTTGATATCAGGGATTCTTAATGACTTTCCATAGAAGCTTTTATGTCTAAACCTAGGGAGCAATTTCACTCTGAAGCTATTTTTTTCTTGCTTGTATTTTCTTCTGAAAGAAGCAAGGTCTATAACCTTATTTGCGGCCACATTAAGTCTAAAAACCTCACAAATAAACTCTCTGGTTATATCCATTACGACACTTCCATACAATTCCCTAATTACTCTGATATTTTCATCATACCTAGAAGCAAGATGTCTAATGAGTTGCACATTTATAAAGACATTAGGAACAACTAGCTTCCCCAAATCATAGGTTCATGAATTGGAGACAAGGGAATTGCATTTTCTTTTTCCATACCAATGTAGGAACAATTCCCACCCATTGGTTGTGTCATCTTGGTACTTCAGCTCAACATCTCTGCAATTTCTGGCTATGTCTACCATCCCCTCTACTATATTAGGGTCGAGCTTATGTTTAGGTTGAGGATTTTTTCAGGAACCCAACAACTGGGCCAAAATATTATCCTCAAAGAGTCTTTTAGATGTAGAGCCAAAGGGTTGGGTGTTTGACCGACTCATAATTCCAAAATGATTTAAAACTGATTTCTACATCATTTTGCAAGAGAGTTTGTAGACCTGATTATGAGCTTCAAGAATAACAATGGTGATTTTTTCTAACAAGGGCGTACCTATTTTTTAGTTCAACTCAAGTTGACACGGAACGAGCACACCTCTGTGATTTTTTCTACTATGTCGGACCAAACAAATGAACTAAAAATTTATGAACGAAAATATGAGCCATCACCCATCACATCCGACATTACTTCTTGTTCATGTTGGGAATAGGATGCCATTTAATTACAATCCTAAACATATTTCATGTATCTCCTAAGTCCTTGGAAAGTGTTACCCAACACTAGGATTAGAAAGAGATTAAATTCGAATGAAATGAACATGTAAATTGACATTTGTAATTGTTCCTAAATAATAGGAACATGTGGGGGCATCCACTTTGAGATCCTACAAGATAGGAACACATGGGGAACCCACATGGAAGGTGGAACCCACCTTACTTCAGTTAACTATTTGGAGGTTTGATAGCACTTCAGTAATGCATCTTGTTCCTACAAAATAGGGATTGATATTTACAAGAGTGGAGTGGAACTATCAGTTCAGTATCAGTTTAGTTTAGTTCAATTTAGTTCAGTTCAGTTTAGTTTAGTTCAATTTAGTTCAGTTCAATTATGGTTCAGTTATCTTTAGTTGCATGTAGTTATTTTGAGTTGCATGCTAGTTGACTTAAATTGCATGTATTTATTTTGAGTTGCATGTTAGTTGACTTGAGTTGCATGTTCGTTGACTTGAGTTGCATGCTAGTTGACTTGAGTTGCATGTAGTTATTTTGAGTTGCATGTTAGTTAACTTGAGTTATATGACTAATAACTTCAGTGGTGGATACTTTCAATTAAGTGGAGGTGATCAATCATGCACATTGTTTGCATAAATTGATGGAGATATATGTTTTAGTTAACTCATATTAACTTAGACCCACCTTGGGCACCCAAGTTGGAATCTTTCAATTAACACCTTTTGCATGAGAAGATAGTTACAAGGTTCAGTTAAGTGGGCCCATTCTTGGGTGCCAACTTTGAGGTGAAGCTTCCAAGATATCTTCGAGACCAAAGTTCAATTAAGTGTTCAATTTGGGGTGCCAACTTTGAGGAATATTTTGGTTTGACTTCTATTTAGGAGGTGGAACTCTACTTGCCAATTCTAGGCGTAGATTTTTGAGAGAAGCTTTAATGCTTTGTAATTGTGAACTCTTAGGAGTTTACAAAGGTCATAAATTACATATTTATTGCAGCAAGTTGAAGAGAGTTTCATATGAGTTTATTGAAGGTTGTGAAGAAACATTGTTGAAGAGAAAGGAAGCATATCAATCAAGGATTGATACAGTGTTATTGTAATCTTATTCTAAGGTTAAATAATACAAGCAATATCAGTTCTAGTGGATTTTTTTCCTAAAAGGGTTTATCCACGTATATGTTGTGTCACTTCTATCTTTTGTCTTTATTTTTTACAATCTTTTGTCTAGTTCTATAAATGATAAAATTGATCTAAAGAGAATAATCATTTACAAAGAATTGATCTAAACAGATTAATCATGCACAAATAATTGTGACAAAGAATACTTAATTAGATCTAAAATATGATAATTAAACAATTTTAAAGCTACATTATTGCCATCATTTTCAACATTTGGTATCAAAGCTAATGGTTAGGGAGAGTTCGGGATGCCTTTCTCTTAAAAGTTTGAAGGTTTTTTGGTTGTTGTGGGAGCTTTTACTATTGTGTTAATTGCAGATTTGTAAAAGAAGTGTGTTGCAATGACTTCTACTTCTCGTCTAGATATTGAGAGATTCAATGGATCTAGCTATGAGATGTGGAAACCAAAAATGGAGGATCTTCTTGAAGAGAGAGATCAGTGGTTAGCTATTTGTAATGATAAAAAGACACCTTCATCTATGTTAGATGAGGATTGAGCTAAGATTGATAAGAAGGCAAGAGGGACCATAAGATTATGTCTTGTTGATGTTGTTCTCTTGAATGTTTCAGATGAAACTACCGTATATAAATTATGGAAGAGGATAGGTGATATTTATCAAACCAAAATTCTTACTAATAAGTTGTATCTGAAAAGACAATTATATTCTTTAAAGATGAAAGATGGTGATTTTGTTGCACATCATTTAAATGCTTTCAATTTGATTATGATTCAATTAGCATCTGTAGATGTAAAGCTAGAATATGAAGATAAATGCATTTTATTACTTTCTTCTTTACCAGAGTCTTGGGAAAATCTAATTGTTGCTATTAGTGATAGTGGTGCAGATCCTAAGATGGACAATATAATTCCTAATCTCCTCTCAGAGGAGATAAGGAGGAAGTCTAAAGAGGAATCCCAAGATGCCTTGTTTGTAAGAGGTAGGCCTGAGAAAAAGTAACCTAAGGGAGACAATGAAGGAAAGGGTAAGTCCAAAGGACGGTCTAAATCCCTTGGTAAGAGTAAGGTAAAAAGTTGGAACTATGGGAAACCAAGACATGTGAAGAAGGATTGTAAGAATAAGAAAAAGAGTTATGCTTCTTCTACAGAGGAATCCTCGAATGATAGTAATGATGCATTTATCATTTCATGTAAAAACTATTAGTGATGACTCTTTGATTGATGTTTCAGAGTGATCTTCATGGAGAGGATGGTAGTCATGATGCCATGTGTAGATCGTACCACGGTTCAGTGGGAGTTGTTGGAAGTGATGTGGATGCATCATTGGTATGGTTATCTTCATGTGATTGGGGATATGTTTTCTTCGTTTAGAGTGGTTGTGTCATGGTTTACTCTTGTTGCATTTAGAGTTTGGTATGGTACTTTTTCTCTTGAGACTAGGATATTTATGTGTGTTATGATGCATGTGATCTCCTTGGAGGAGATGGTTAGATCATGGATGTCATGTTTATGTTTCTAATTCATGATTGGAGCTTTGACATTGATCATAGTAGTTCTCTTTGTATTGGGTACATTAATCATTTTCTTGATTACTTCATGATGGTGTTGTATTGCATTTGGAGTTTGGCATGGATTGGTTGGTTACATGTCCTCATGGATACTTGGAGACACAGGTGAGGCTTGAGTTCTCTTATGATTAGAGACATGTGTTGAGATGGTTACTCTTGATGAAATTTCAGTAGGAATTCTGAGGAGCCTTCACCTTGGTTGGACGTGAGTTCAACACACTCGACGGTTTCACATGCCTCTAAAGAGGTAGTTTGGTTGCAAAGACTTGGGAAAGGTATTGGTTTTAATTGCAAGCAAATTAAACTTGAATGTGATAGTCAGAGTACTATTTGTTTAGCCAAAAAATCCCATGTATCACGCTCGTACTAAACATGTTGATGTTCAGTATCACTTTGTACGAGAAATGGTTGAAAGTGGGAAGGTATTAATTGAGAAAGTTGACACTTTGATTAATGTTGTAGATTATCTTACGAAACCAGTTCCTACAGATAATTTATCTTGGTGAAGGAAGGCCATTGGCCTTAAGTCCTATACTTGATTTATAATAATAATTCCTTGTTTAGAATAATTGCAATGTATAATGTCAAGTGGGAGAATGTTGGGAATAGGATTCCATTTAATTGCAATCCTAAACATATTTCATGTATCTCCTAAGTCCTTGCAAAGTGTTCCCCAACTCTAGGATTAAAAAGAGATTAAATTCGAATGAAATGAACATGTAAATTGACATTTGTAAGTGTTCCTAAATAATAGGAACATGTGGGGGCATCCATTTTGAGCTTCTACAAGATAGGAACACACGGGGTGCCCACATGGAAGGTGGAACCCACCTTACTTTAGTTAACTGTTTGGAGGTTTGATAGCACTTCAGTAATACATGTCTTGTTCCTACAAAATAGGGATTGATATTTACAAGATTGGAGTGGCACTATTAGTTCAATTCACTTCAATTAAATTTAGTTCAATTCAATTCAGTTCAGTTTAGTTCAGTTCAGTTCAGTTCATTTCAGTTCAGTTCAGTTCAATTCAATTCAGTTCAGTTCAATTCAGTTCAGTTCAGTTCAGTTCATTTCAGTTCAGTTATGGTTCAATTATCTTCAGTTGCATTCTAGTTGACTTGAGTTGAATGCTAGTTGACTTGAGTTGCATTTTAGTTTACTTGAGTTGCATGCTAGTTGAATTGAGTTGCATGCAATTATTGTGAGTTACATGTTAGTTGACTTGAGTTATATGACTAATAACTTCAGTTAAGTGGAGGTGATCAATCATGCACATTGTTTGCATAAATTGATGGAGAGATATGTTTCAGTTAACTCATATTGACTTGGACCCACCTTGCGTGCCCAAGTTGGCATCCTTCAGTTAACACCTTTTGCATGAGAAGATCTTTACAAGGTTCAGTTAAGTGGGCCCATTCTTGGGCACCAACTTTGAGCTGAAGCTTCCAAGATATCTTCGAGACTAGAGTTTAGTTAAGTGTTCAATTTGGGGCACCAACTTTGAGGAATACTTTGGTTTGACTTCTGTTTAGAAGGTGGAACTCTGCTTGCCAATTCTAGGCATAGGTTTTTGAAAGAATCTTTAATGTGTTGTAATTGTCAACTCCTAGGAGTTTACAAAGCTCATCAATTGCCTATTTATTGCAGCAAGTTGAAGAGAGTTTCATATGACTTTATTGTGGGTTGTGAAGAAGAATTGTTGAAGAGAAAGGAAGCATATCAATCAAGGATTGATACAGTGTTATTGTAATCTTACTCTAAGGTTAAATAATACAAGAAATATCGGTTCTGGTGGATTTTTTTCCCGAAAGGGTTTCTCCATGTATATGTTGTGTCACTTCTATCTTTTGTCTACATTCTTCTACAATCTTCTATCTAGTTCTATAAATGATAAAATTGATCTAAAGAGAATAATCATTTACAAAGAATTGATCTAAACAGATTAATCATGCACAAATAATTATGAAAAAGAATACTTAATTAGATCTGCAATATGATAGTTAAACAAGTTTAAAGTTACATTATTACCTTCATTTTTAACAGTTCACACGACTGTAGTTCATTCATCTACCCGTTTATCGATTTTGAACATGGGTCATCCATCTGGAAAGCGGTGTACAAATCTAAAATTTCAATGATGGGTAAAGCCTTGATTTTCTTGAAAATGACACAATTGTTCCCTCTGTTGAATAGAATTCTCCCATGTCCCACATGAGAATATCATCACACAGTGTCCTTCCGCAATTCCACAACCAAGAAAAGGAAATTTTGCTATGGGCCCATGGACATGCAAAATCCTTTATCTTCCACCATGTAACAAACATAAATCAATAAAATCACAAAAAATTAAAGCTTTTGATTTTGATTTTATGTCTGATATTAAAGGGACACTTCCTAGCAAAATGGGATGCGGGACTCACGACATCGTTACCCATAAGTCATAACTTAAAGACCAATAAAAAAGTGAATGATGTCAACAATAAAACATAAGAATGCCTGAGTTTTAGGATAATAGGGTTTGAGAAAGCCCTAGGTTGCAGACCTAACAACCCTAATTTAACTAGTTGAGGATTACCAAGAATTTTACAATGAGGTTTTAGGATAATAGGGTTTTAGATTTATGCCTAGGTTGCAGACCTAACAACCCTACTTTAACTAGTTGAGGATTACCAAGAATTTTATATTTCAAAGTGTAGTTGATATTTTATATTGTATTTAATATTTTATATTGTATTCCTTGAAATTATGCATCAGATTGAATAAATTAACATATTAATAATAATTTTATATTTTAATTATGTTAAACATATACTTAGTGATTCATCACTCAATAACATATTAACAATAGTAGCATATACAACAATGAACATCAATAATTGCTTAATGTGTATCTAGTAGTTGAAACCAAAGTTTCTCTTCAATCGATAAAATAAATAATACAGATAATTAAACATAAACACATTGCTAAATTTGAGTTTTCTATTTATTTTCAAATGAAGGAATACATGGAGGTAATGCAAAATATTGCTCAAAGAAAACTCTACACAGAGCTGAGTTGGAGCTCAGAAAATCATATTATCAATATCAAATCATCCTATCACCTTTTGTAGCAACTTCCATTGTTCAGGTGATGGAAATGTCATATGTTCCAACTGATGTTGTCTGACTTGAAATTTTTTTAACAATGTATGATTGAATTTGTATCTTGACTTGAATGTTTCAGCCAAAGTTAGATTCAAGTTTATCAGTGGTTTGATGGAATCCAAATAGTTTGCCTCATTTGGGTTCTGAGGAAACTGGTCCAAATCAATCTTCCTTACACCCTTCATCTTCTTTCTGAAACCATCCTTTCCAATGAATCACTCATTTGTGTCAAAATCCTCTAGAAAACCAAGCTCTATCATGTTCCTTACCTTTTCATCCAGCTTCTTCATCTTTGTTGCAGCCAGATTCAGAAATTATGTTGTTTCACGCATTCTCGAACACTTTTGAATGATAGATGACACCTTCATTGAGGCTTCAATCCGATTATTAATCCCTTTTGATTTCAATTCATTGTCACTAGATTTGTAGACTGTTTGTTGAACTTGATTTGCAGATTTATCTGATGCCAACACATTTTTGTTATCCATTAAATATTTGCTAAGCTTCTTATAATGTAGTTTCATAGCATCAATCAATTGAAACAATTCACACAAATGATCAATCCTTTGCATCATTTCCTCCTAGATATTTTGTTTCATATGCCTCGTTTCTCTACAAAATGCAATTAACTTATTTTGACGAGTTTATTTCATTTTTTGCTTCCATCAACTCTGCGGCCAATCTTTCACTTTTTTTCTCTCTTTCTCCAATTTTTGTTCCCATTGTTCATTTCCTTTCCCAATGCTTTGTCTTAATTTTTCTGAAGTGGATTTGTCCTCATCACATTTTTTTTTCTCTCATCTAATATTTGCTTCAATTCATTCACTTCTCTCTCATTTTGTTTTTCCTCTTTCCTTGTTGATGTAGAGATATTTTTTTATTCTTTTTTTCTAATTCATTGCTCTTGTTATCTGTTGCTTTCCTCTTTGCTTTCTCATTTTCTAGGTCTATCTGTAACTTTTTTATTTGAGTCTACAACCTCTCTCTCTCTCTCTCTCTCTCTCTCTCTCTCTCTAGCAATGATGTGTACACCAATTCATTATTCTTCTTTGATACATTAATTTTGTTAGTATTTTTGAATCTAGAAAAATCCAATTGGAAACTGCTCACCTGAAATTCAGATCAATCCATCTAATTTGTTGGTTTATTTTGAACTGTGGGAACAAAAAAGTGTACTCCATGATTTATTTATTTATGTCAAATGTGGGTAATACCATGGTTGTTACAATCTCTAAAGTTACAACAGACACACTCTTCAGCAGTTGCTTCCTTTCTTTTTTATACAATTTTGATTTCTTTTAAAACTCGTCAATTTAATCAAAACCTAGGGACGTAGGAATAATGGAATGCTTGAATGGAAAAGGAATAGGAGTACTTGTACTTGTTGTTACAGCCACACCAACTGCGGGAGTGCTTGGAAATAAATCCTTTGTGGTGGAACTAGTACTTGGACTTTGACCTGTCAAAATCCTTTTCCTCTTCAATATGCCTTGATCACTTGGTGTTTGTGTGGTATCTTGTATTGTTGTCCTCTTGCGTGTAATTTTTTGTTGTATCACATGTTGACCACTACTAGTACTACTACCCATACCATCGCCACCAATGGCAGTGCCAGTTGCACTAGGTTCTCCACCATGGGCATGTCCTAGTTGTGATTGTATCTGACCTTGAGGATTATGATTTGAAGCTCTAACAAAATGAATTGTTTAAATTGTACTTGTGTGCCCTTGGTATGCATTATCAACTCCAAGGCCATATTTATCAACTAGTTTTCTAGGCTCTACATATGTTACCATCCAAGGGCCTTTTCCTTGGGACCCCAAAGGACCACCTTCATAACCTTTTTTTTTTATTATGGTTGCTCCTAAAGTATATGCTTCTTTTGTGGCCTCACTTAAACCAGCTTTGACATAGATATTTTCTTCCCTATAATCATTAGATTCATCATCAATTTCTTGATCTTCACGTTCATTGGGATGCTCTATATTCCACAATTTTCTAAACTCACAATCTTCTTCGTTATCTCCAAAGTCTACAAGAGCTCTTGGTTCACCTAACTCCTTCCTCATAGACCAAAAGGCGGATTTTTTTATCGTGACCAATTTTTATTTGTAACTTCCTTATCTAGAGAATCTGGAATTTTTACTCTACTAGATGATTTATCACTTTTTTCATAAAAATTGTTGTACCTCTTGATTTGATTCTATGCTCCTATCTTTTGGTGCAATGCCATAATTTTTGCTAGCAATTATTCAAAAGAAATACCTTTTTCAGCGACACGTTTTTCCATTACTATTTTGACCTCATCCCAAGAATCCTTGTTTCTGAAGTTTTCAAGCAAGGGTTTACTTTGATGTTGAATTCTACTTGCAGCATTCTTATTGGCCACAATCATTGATTTAATGGTGTCACATGGATCATACTACCAGTGATAGATAACATCAAGATTATTTTTTTTCAAAAGATCATGTGCCACACTAAATTTTTTTCTCTCGAATGTGAACCCTCCACATGAAAAAGGTAAAGAAGGAAATAAGGTCTTCTTCTATTGATTGACAAATTGTAGTTCATCAGTACTCTGCATTTGCCTTACATATTCCAATGCAAAAACCCTTTTTGTCACATGTATTAGAATTTTGTATGGGTCTTCTCCTAATCCATAAAATCTTAGCACATTATATTCTTCCATTAAGTACCAGTCAGCCAATTCTATTTCTTTTCCTAGTTGAATGCAATTTCTACATGGCATAGGCAATCTAGGCATTGGATTATTTGTAATTTCTTGATGCAATGGATCCAAAAAGTAGTCTACAAAATTATTGTAGTTCCTTCAAGAATCATGCATCCTTATCTTAGTGGTCCAATCATATATTGGAGTTATTTTGTTTTCCTCAGCATTCGTATAGGAATGAATCTAAAGCTTATTGGTCTGAAACATTCCACTAAATTTGAATAGAAATAAATAGCACAAGTAGGTTGTGAACCTAAATGTCTTAGTGGACTTTGAGTGTGGACCTCCTTTAATCATTAAAAATTATTTATGCATGGATTCTACACTATGCTCAATAAATTTATATTTGTCAGGCTGAGGTGGAACGGAAAAATAGATATTATATACCATTTCAAGGAGGCTTCCACCCACTTCCCAATTGCTATCTAGTATGAGGAAAAATGATAGCATGGAAATAGTATCCTGAACCCATGGTCTAAAAATGTCAAAATCATAAGGATGATTACAATTACCTTTCAATTTTTTTCTAACTTCTTTGGTATCCTGAACTATTTTATTTAGGAAAAAAAAATTCTCTTTCATCCACTACTTCATAATCACTAGCAAGCTTTTCTAGGTCAATATGGATGTTTCCAAATTATTTGGTTGTAAATCCCAACACTTTTCCAAGTTATTTTGCATTAATGGATACCAATACTTCTTTTGTTATCTTTATTAACAATTACTCTTTTGTTATCATCATAATTGTGGGCACAAACCATGATAAATTATGGTCAAGGGAAAACCTCATGTACCATCATGTGCCCTAATCCACTTACCCACAGTGCACTAAAACTATTATTTTGAATTTGGTTTGCAGCCTTATTCTCAGATGAAAATCTAAGTTCTAAGGTAAGCCTACCATTCAAGATCATAAATATCATGGTATTGACTAGTGAAACCTGGGGTTTTAAGCAATCCAACGTAATGTATTTTTTTATTCGATTTTGCTCTACCTTTCCCAACTGTAACTTTCTTTGGTCTACTAGTGGTACTGGTGGTAGACATGCTTGTACAATGTGAAATTGTGAATTCCCTCTTAGTCCTCAATTTTTCTTAAGTCTCTCAACCCTAAACCCAAACTTCAAAATTTGACAAACTAAGATTTTAAGAAACAATGAAACGTAGCCGTAGGAATTTTGTCTTTCACTTACCCGGATTTTGATTCTTGAAAAGATTAATACTAATAGGCATGGATTGGCTTTGTTGGAACCTATAATATTGTCGTTGCACTACAATGAGCAATCTGAAATCTCCCTATATGTTGACTCTCTCACTTAAAAATAAAATCACTTAGCAGTAGAAATTTCACTTTTTTTTTCAAATATTAAAGTGAATGAAATGTCAATGTGTTGTCATCAGACTACACAATTAGTACATTACATTTCTGCAATGAAACTTAGAAATAAATTCTCAAACAAATTTTCAACCGTTGATCTTTGTAAAAATCTAATGGTTGTAGGGTGATTCTGGAGGTTTGAGTTCACAAGCCTAACACTTTGTTTATTTCATTATAGATTGCAACTGCAACCATCCATCAAATGTTCATTGAATGGTTGAGTAATTTATGATATAAACAATATACATGTATTTTAAATTTGTTTTAAACTTTAGTGGCGCTAGGATACATAATCGTAATGGAGTCATCGAGATGATTCCACGTGTCAATTTCGCAGTTCCGTGAGTCACATATAGATCTACTTGAAGCATCCTACGGACTTGCGGAATCCCTTAAAAGAAAGGCATTGATTAACATCAAGGCCAAGGGGTCGGTAACTTAACGTTGCAAAGGACTTAATAAAATGACTAATGATACTAAGAATCAGAGGAGCAAGTCAACGACAAATTATAAATCAATAAAATTTTGGAAAACCCTAGCAAGAGTAACTTTTAGTGTTTTTAGTGTTTTTTGTCAATTTGATGGCAACTTTCTTTTTTCATTTGAATTGCTTTATGTTTTAAATCTACATGCAAATATTTCATAAATAGATAATGCCTAATCTATTAAAGGAAAAATATGATTTTTCTAAGTTTATTAAATATTTCATTCTATTATTTTATTCCATTTACATTACTTGTATAATTTGAATAGACATTGTAAACACAAAATAATTATTTATTGTAAATGAATACCGAAGAATAACACAACCATTTATTTTATTACCACTGAATTACAATGTTACATTATTACATGGCTTTTAAAGATGAGTAGAGCATGCAAGCTCTTGTTTTGTATAAATGACACATGTCACTTTACATCAGACACAATTGATTCCAAACTGTTGGGCCACTGGTTGCTTCTGTTGTTGGTGACAATACAAACCATATTCTTAAACCACGAAGCTTGTCGACCATGGTTTGGATCTTGGGATCTCGAATATGGTTCTACATCTACAATATGCTCAATCTAACGCATCAAAAAACCCCAAACTAAAACAGTTAATTCCAAGTTGGTAGTGGCGACTATGGGATCCAAACCATATTATAAAACAAGTGACTTTGAGAATCCATAGGGCTTGCCTACCATGCTAGAGAAATGGGAGTTTTGAAGATACAAAATGTGCCTATCCTATTTGAGAACTAGAGTCATGTAAAAGATGAGGAGTAGTAAATTTTCTACCACCTTCTGCATGCAACTTCCATGTATCGGGATAGCACACAATGAGTCTAAAAGTCCGCAATTCCTCTTCGAAGGCCTCTGTCAAAATGGAGTATGAGAATTCACCGGCTTTGAATGCAAACAAGATTAAAATAATTGTGTGGGTGTACTCTCTATGAAAGCACTTACCTCCATCAAAACTCCTCATCCTAGTTCAAAACCTATCTCAGAAGTTAGGTGAACCAGATCAACTTCTTTCCAATTCCACCCATTTTGAACTTGAAAGAAATTGGTATTTTACTTTGTAACTACATAACTAGAGGCAAGAGAATTTAGAGTATCCCCAATAATACCACATCATCTTCTTCCTTATTAACTTGCAACATGAAAACCCTATGACAATTCAAAACATTGCACTCAATAGAAAATCCTTTAGCCTTGTATGAACGCTTTCAGTTGTGCTCGCTATCCCTATTTATGGGCCACCAGTACCACTACCAACCTAATCCCTATTTATTCATGAGTCATGTGAGTTTGGGTATAATGATAATCACGTAAACCAAAAAACCAACTTAATCATGTAACTTAAGTCCTACATTTACAATGTTTATTTTGATTGACGTCTGGCTACATGCAAACTATACCTCAAGCTGACAAGCTTTCAAAATCGCCACTCAAACGATATGAAATATTACAAATATTGCTTCAATCGATCACTGAATTAATGACATCATCATCTACAGTACGTCGTGTAGTTTTCAATATCAAGCTATCCAATCAATCGCTTCAGATGTACATATGGCATTAATCTATTGTACCACAACCACACTTTCTTCAAAGAAAGATAATCTAGTGGATATGTGGAAATTGATAAAAAGAAAGCACGTGCCATGTGTCATACTTTTTACCATTTTTGGTATCAGGTTATCAAATCAAACATTTTGCTCACTTCAAATTAAAAGAGCAACCTAATTTTGAATCTTTTAAAGATTTCCAAGGTACATATGATATTAATCTGTAGTACCGTAACCACATTTTCATCAATGAACGACTATCTGGCAGATATGCAAAAATCAATAAAAATATTGAGAATTAAATGAAAGGTAGAGTACTTCGAGGCATTGAAAAGAGAGAATTAAATGGCTTGTTGTAGATTATCATTATCAATGTCCACTAATAATTCATAATAAATTTATCTCACTTATGATTAAAAGTATATGATCAAATCAAAAAATTCGCTCACTTCAGATGTACATATGGTGTTAATCCACGGTACCACAACCATATTTTCTTCAATGAAAGACAATCCAGTGGATATGCAAAAATCGATAAAAATATTGAGAATTAAATGGCAGGTAGACTACTTCGAAGCATTAAAAAGAGAGGATTAAATGGCTTGTAGTAGCTTAATCATTATCAATGTCCACTAATAAGTCACAATAAATTTCACTCACTTTTGATCAAAACTATATGTTGATAATTACTATTAGTTTCAAAAGCCACATTTTTACATTGAACAAAGCAAAAAGGATTTACAAAAATGGAGCCACAAAAAGTATTTTAATTTAAGTAGTTGAAGACTGAAGTACATACTACAAAGCCAGCCTAGCCAAAATGCCACTAACCGTGATAAAAAACTAGTCACAAATGCATATTACAAGAGTTGTACAATAAAATATAGACACAATTCATTACTAAAAAAAATTGTAACAATAGCAAAGGCCCTCAACCAGGTGTTTGAGCAAAAGGTGAATTGAATTTAACAAAGTAATAGTAGAGAAGAAAAGGGAATAACCCAAATCCTTCCTCCAAAATTCCGGACTCTTTAATGATTCATTTTTTGTATCACACAGTAGACCATACCTCATATTAACTAGGGAAAGATCCTACGTTGTAGAAGCATGCAATTCCAGTTTGCAAAAGATTCCACCGACAGGCGCTAACCCACTTTAAAATTGTAATGCTCCAATGCCAACTCCAACGAAGAAATAAATTAAATGAAAGGTTGGAAATAACGTATTACAAACGTCTTCACCAAATCTTTATCGAGAAAAACGTTCATGCAATTGGACAAGAAAGTTGAAGCTACCTCAAAAAATAGAGCATGGGGGTTGTTCTGAAGCCATTCCCTACCCATAATTATTCTTATAACATCCTCAACCTACACACAAGGAATTTTAAAAACCATACCCAACTTTCGTTTGTCATATGCGTTGTCACTTCTTTTCTCCCAAAAAAATTTGGGTAGCATGACACACCATGAAGACGCCATATCACAGTTAAATTGAGAATAGAGAAGAAAGAAAGAAAATACAAATATATTATAAATGATACGAAGAACATCAAGTTGGTGAAATATATATAGAGCGAAGGAATCAAATACTCAACACTTGAACATTTAATCCACCACTTGATGTGACAATATTATTTTGAAAAAATTGAGTCATGACTTTAAATGATTTAAAAAATAATAAAACATCAACCATTGATATTTTAAAATCTAATGGTTCTGGAATTATTCTGAAGGTTTGAATTCACAAGTCTAATGCTTCAGACATTTGCTTCTAGAATACAACTATAGTCATCTATCTTGTGATAACCGTTGATCTTTGATGAACTTAGCGTTGACCGTTGATTTCTTTTAGACCATTAAACACGAGTTGAAGCTCAGTCCCACCGAGGAAAAATGTCACAATCCCGCATTATCATGGAATACTTATGACATCACCTTCTCAATAGTGTGGGTGTGTGGGATCCGCTCGATCGTTAATCGTCAATCTCAACCGTTGATTTTCGTGAGCAAATATTTGTCACCTGACTTTGATACTCCATGGAACTAGTAATCTCCTAGGTTGGGAGGTCGGTCACCATGATGAGACCAAAGGATTAATTCATAATTTAAGCGACCTTCAACTGCTGCTAGCCAGTCAATAATAAAATATTATTTTGGGTGTCATGACTTTAAGTGATTTAATAAGTAATAAAATTTCAACCATTGATTTTTAAAAATCTAACGGTTCTAGTGTTATTCCAGATGTTTGAATTCGCTAGTGCTTCAGACATTTGCTTCTAGAATGCAACTGTAGTTGTCCATCAAAAATTCATCGAACGGTTGTGGGTTATATTGATTTGCACTAATATATGGCTTCAAACATAATGAATATTTTGACACTTGTCCCATTTTGGACACTTTATGAAGGAATTTGGATGTGTGGAAAATTTGTCCTAGAATAGAAAAATATGTAGCATTTGATATTTTTTCCACCCACATTATGATTTATTATTGGCATACCAGTTTATTTCACCAATGAATTTTTTTATTGGTTTAAGATTATGTTTATTCGCCAATGTTTTTTATTCATTTGAAAATATGTTTAATTCGCCAATGAAAATATTTTTTGGGTTTGAAAACATTTTTGAATCGCCAACAAAAATGTTTTATTTGTTTGAGTACAAGTTTAATTCACTAATAGAAATATTTTATTGGTTTGAAAACAAGTTTAATTCGCTAAAGGAAATATTTTATTGGTTTGAAAATAGGTTTTAATCGCCAATGAAAATATTTTATTGGTTTTAAAAAAATTGTAATTTTCCACAGACTTCTAGCGATTACAAAAGATTCGCCAATTGAGATTTTTTTTTTCTTGAAAAACAAAAAAATCGCCAATAAAATTAATATTTTTTTTGGGAAGTATACAAGATTCACCAAGATTTTACACCTTCGCTGAGGGGGGTTCTTAAAGTTATCCATGTCTTGCACATATGATTTTGTACCAAAATTTTCAATAATTTAAACACTCCTTTGGGATGATATTTAACAAATCTCACACTCCAACTAGAATAACTCATGTATTTGCATAAATCCATGTAAAAGTCTTTAGACATCTATGAATTAATGAAGCTCTTCTTGGCCCCTATAATAGAAAACTTAAACAAAGAATACCTTATCTAACTCTCAACCAAGCAAATAAAATTGTTAAATAATGGAATAATACCTAGTGATTAGTTCTTCAAGGCACATTACACAATGATTCAACTCCATGAATTCATCAAGGTCTTCTAGCTTCCTAAATATGTATTAGATGGGGTCTTCACCATCAAATATATCTAACATATTCTCGACATTACCTATGTAGGTAGAAGGAAGAAAACCACAATGTATTATCCTCTCCTTTCTCTTAGGGGGATCAGTTTAAATAATAGGGTATACAACCTATTAAGGAAAATTAAGATTGTCTAGAAGAAAAAATTTCTAGAGTCTTCCACAAAGAAAGAACATTCCAGATTTTTAGAGTAAAAAACAAGAATGTAGAAAAGAAAACATGTTTTCAAATTTTAGATCTTTCATATATAAATATAAGGTTTTCATTGCAAAAAAATGTTATTGCATATTGTATTGAATTAAATGTATTGAAAGATAGATCAATTTAATTATTTTATTTAGCCATTTAACTCATTTTTTGGCTTTGTACTACCCTATTTGTTGTTGCTATTATTATTTTATTGGTGTTTTGGGATAATTTTTACATGGTATGAGAGCTCTGTTAGAACTAGAAATATTCCAATAGGGTTGAGATATTGCTAGGTTGATATTTTTTTAGCTAAATAAGCTTTAAAGTGATTTAATCTATTTATTTGGGGGCTATTTTTTAGCATGGAATCTACAAACAAATTTTGTCAATATTTGATGGAAGTGGTTTTACAAAATATAAGATTGCGATGAAGAATTATTTAAGAGAAAAGGCTCTATGGAGGATAATGAATAAAGAAACTAGAGAGCCCCAACAAAATGATAAAGAAAAGGAGAATCCAAGTTGGAGTAAGCTAGAGTTATTAATGGTAAATCCTTGAGTCCCAATCTCGATAAAATATTTGTTGACGTTGATAATCCAATAGAGTTGTAGCAAAATTTTAAAAAGGTTATAAAGATGCAGATATTGCTAGTATGTTTAGTTACTTAGTATAGAGGAAAAATTGGTGAACTTAGATCCAAATGATTTTTAAAAAATGACTAATTACTTTAATGAAGTTACATATTTAAATTTCCAATTGACGAAAATAAGTGTTGAATATGCAAAAAAAAATAGTTGGTTGCAATGGTTGAAAGAAAGCTTCCCCAACCTTACATATATTTCAAAGAATTAAGATAAAGGGTAATTTAATTAAATCCAAATACCCCCAACAAACTTTTGATTAATTTTTTAAGTTAATTTTTGAAGAATTTTAGTTTAATTGAAAAAAATCATCCATATAAGGGTAAATCATTTTCCAGATATGTTTATGGGAATAAGAATTAGAAAATCCATAATAAGTTTCGAAATAATGATGACTCCAACCATTTTTTTTTAAATTATGGTACAAAAAAGGAAGAAGAAAAACCTAGTCTTCACAATTGTTGTGGAGGTGAGAATCGCATATAAAAAAATTTCTTGAAGAAGAGGGACAATGAAAGGAAACAATACAATCCTAATCAAGAAACATTTAAGGATGGAAAGACAAATAAATATGGCTTTGTGGCCATCTCCTTCAAAAACCTAAAAAATCAAGTGTGGAGGTAATTTCTAGACCTGAAAACAAATCTAGTATTATGGGGGGATACTTTTCTGTAGACTCTAATAAATAATAGATTTTAGATTCAAGTGCATATTTTCATATGACTAGGTATAGATCTTTGTTTATTGATTTTCATGAAGGGAAGAATTTAGATCAATAAATTGTCATTGGCAATAAAATGAAACTTCCAATTTTAGAAACAGGGATTGTTAGTGTAACAAATATCTTATTGGTTGAAGGATTAGAAGTGAATCTTATTTCAGTATATAAAAGTGCTTAAGTTTATTATGATTTTTTCGTCACTATTGATCAAGTCATTGTTAAAGAGAGAAAATTCATGCAATGCAATTGTTATTCGTAGAGTATAAAGAGAGTCTTTTCAAATTTGTTGGCTTTGTTGATGATGATGTCATGTCTCATTTTTAGTCAATCTAAGTCTATACATGTTATTTTTGTACTTGTGTCTTCCCTATTTCTATCTACTGTGTGTTTTCCCTTCTTGAGTATGCTTTTTCTTCCAAATCCACTCTCTCCTTCCTATTTTGGACTTTCCCTTACTAGCATGCCCATTGCTCAACCCCCAACACCTCATACTATAATTTGAGTCTTGGGATATGGTTGACCCCTTATCCTCAATATTTCTTCCTATATTTTTGTTCCTCTCCTAACTTTCTAGCACATGACATATTGTTTCTAATAGTATTTTTTTGGCACCATCACTTTCAAAGTGAAATCTTTCTCACCCATGATCATTGTTCAAATTTGAAGTTGTGGGTGTACATGATGGCTAACCTATCCTATATGTGGAGGATATAAAAGAGAAAATATTTTTATCTTGGAGGATAATATATACTTAACCAAAATTATTCTAGAATTTTTTTTGAGTACTTTTATTCAAACACGAGAATCCTAGGATAAAAACCCTAGTGATTTCATAGGGCAATCACAAACAATGTTTACATTTTAGCTTCACTAAAACATGGACTCAAATTGCATTATATTGATTAGATTTTCCATTACTATTGGTATGAATTTCATGTTGTTGTAGAATCATTTGAATGTAATACAATCATTATTGTAATAGGGAAGAGAGAAAGAATTACATCTACATTTTTCGCTCATTATAATAAAAATATGGGGTGTTGTGTTGCCATTGTTGATCAAAGTGTAATAAAATTGTTGATGTATTAATATTAATTTTAATTTGTGTTGTCTAAGATTTGATTAAATAATAGGGCCCAATAGTGTTTTTATTCAATAAAAAAGTATTTGTGGAGGTTAAGAAGTAGATTTGCATTATTATATTGGTGTGGGGAATTACAGATGAATACACACTCTCCCATGCTTCTATTGCTCAAATTGATTAATGTCAAAACTTTGGCAATGCTAGACTTAGACATACAAATTATAAAAAATTACAAGACATGGTTAGAATGAATATGATTAGAGGATTAACAAAGATTTTAGATTTTGAAGGTGTATGTGATGGATGTGTGGTAAGTAAACACCATCAAGATCCTTTTGGTTTAGCAAAATCAAGATCCAATCATCCACTACAACTCATTCACAATTATTTATGTGAATTGGATTATCCTTCACTTTTAGGTGTCGGATACCTCCCCAGTTTTATTGATGATTACAATAGTTGAGTATGGGTTTATTTTCTTGAATGAAAAAGTGAAGTATTTGAGGTTTTTCAAAATTTTAAGGCATTAGTTGAAAACCAAAGTAGAAAAGAATTAAATGATTAAGGACAACCAATGGGGGTGAATATTACAATTATGCATTTGAATCATTTTTTAAAAATTATGGTATTAAAGTGCAAAGAAAAATTCCATATACACCTCAAAAAATGGGGTGGTTGAACAAATGAATAAAACTCTTTTAGAAATGGCTCTTTGTATGTTGTATTTTAAAATTTTGTCTAATAAATTTTGGGGTATGGTTGTTTCTTGTGTTGCACATATTGTGAATGAATCTCCACCAAAGCCCTTGTAAATGTCATCCCTAAATAATCATGGAGTGGAAGAAAGCCTCACATTGGATATTTTAAAGTATTTGGGTATATTGCTTGGGCACACATCCCTTATGAAAAAAATTACAAAGTTAAAACCAAAGAGTCAAAAGTGTTTATTTATGGGTTATAGTGAAGAATAAAAGGCTTAAAATCTATTTGATTTAGCAAAAAAAAAATGTCTTTATTAGTAGAGATTTAAAGTTTGATGAACATTCACAACTTACAGTCAATTCCTCTCAGTTTACAACAACAAATATTTCCATTTTTCAGATATTTTACAAAGAAATGGACTCTATTACTAAGGTTTATGTCTAATATTAATGAAGATAATACTAATGAAAATGAGACAAATAATGCATGTGCATGGCCCTATTCTATAAGAAGTAATGATGATGAAGAACTTTCAGATAGAGAAAAAATAGGAGTGTTGAAGAGATGTGTAGGGAAGGCCCAATGATCTGAGGAAGGAATAGAAGCACTCTTATAGTCAAAGTCTTATGAATAAATGACCCAATCTCATATGATCAATCTAGAGGGAAGAAATTATGGGAGCATGTCATGAAAGAGGAATTTGATGCATTGTTACAAAATATAACGCAAGAACTTATGCCCATTGTCAAAGGTAAGAACGTTATTGGTTGCAAATGGGTTTACAAAATAGATTTCAAATTAGGTGGAGCTATAGAGAAAATAATGGTTGGATTAGTTGCAAAAGGATTCAATAAAAAAGGTGTTGATTGTGAAGAAACATTTCCTCCTATCATCAAAATAAATATAGTTAGAATAAATTATGTCTTTGGCTACTAATCTTGGGTGGCATATTCATCAAATGGATGTTAAAAATGTTTTCTTAAATGGAAATTTAAATGAAGAGATATATATGGATCAACCACCAAGTTTTGTAGATCAAAAGCATCCTAACCTTATTTGTAGATTAAATAAGTCACTTTATGGTCTAAAACAAGCACCAAGAGCATGGAGGGAGAAGATTGATAGGTACTTTCAACTACATGGGTTTAAAAAGCATAAATTTAATTCAAATATTTATATGAAGAAAGTAAATATGAGATTATTCTTGTTGCATTTTATGTAGATGATTTACTCATTGTTGGACCAAATACTGGGTTAATCAATGATTCAACATCAAATCTTAAAAGGAAATTTAATATGAGTAATTTGGGTGAACTAAACAATTTCCTTTTTTTACAAGTTTGTAGGCTACATGATGGAGTATTCATCTCACAATAAAAATATGTTTTGGATCTTTTAGAAAATTTTAACATGATTAAATGCAAAACAGATTCTACTCCCTTTCATTCTACAGTAAAGCTTACTAAAAAAATGTACTTCCAAGAGGGTAGAAACCACTTTATATAGCCAACTTGTAGGGAGATTGAATTATCTAACTCATTATAGACCAAACATTTATTTTGGAGTCAACCTAGTATCTAGATTTATGCAAGCACCTAAAAAAAGTCATTGGCTAGATATAAAAATAATCATGTGATACATTCATAGAACAAAACACTATGGCTATATGTCCTCAATTTCTTTGGTTTGATTTACATATTCAGATTGGGCTGGTGATATAAATGATAGGAAATTTATTAGTAGTTATGCTTCAACTTGGATCAGACCATATTACATGGAGTAGAAAAAATAAACACTTGCATCATTGTCTTCAAGTGAAGCAAAATATAGAGCAGCAAAAGAAGCAAGAAAATTGTATTCAAAATGTTTTATTTAAGCTCAGTTTTCCACAAAGTTATGCTACTACTTTGTATTGTAATAATCAAAGTACCATATAGGTTGTAACACAATCCAATTTTCTTAGCTAAAACAAAGCATATTGAGATTCATGTTCACTATATTCAATATTTTTTTCAAGAAACTATCATCAATCTCCCATTTTGTCAAGTGATGAACAAGCAACTGATATATTTATTAAGAATGTGATTTAAGCCAAATTTTTAAAATTACAAGGAATGTTTGGTATGTTAGAGGTGAGTGTTAAGGGGGGATAGTCATATAATATTCCCCTCTCCTTTGTATATTCTTTGTATTTTTCTAGCCAATCTTAAGGGGCCATGTTAAAGAAAATAAAGATTTGCTAGAAAATTTTCTAGTCTTCCATAAAGCAAGAACATTTCAGATTTTTAAATAGAAAATAAGAATGTAGAATCCTCTAAAAAGGATGTTTCTAAATTTTAGATCTTTCAAATATAAATATGAGATTGTCCATTGCAAACAACACTACTATACATTACATTTGATTAAATGTATTGAAAGCTATATTAATTTAATTGTTTGCTTCAGTCATTTAACTCTGGTTTTTTGTTTCTTATGCCCTATTTGTTATTATTTGATTAGTGTTTTGGGCCTATTTTGCATGACCATCTATTCATGCTATAGTTGTCCAACTTGGGGTTAGAATTGGTTAGACTAGTAGACTTATGACCTTGATGGTTTTATAGTTGAATAGATTAAAAACATCAAGTCTAAGGAGGAATTCATAAACAACATCAAGCCAAAGATTAAGACTAAGAAAATCCCAAAATCTAGTATGTATGTTGAAATTTTTGAAATTCCTTCAAAATTCCTTTCACTATGGGTGGGTTTCTATGTAAAACACAAGTCTATGACGAAAGAAAGATCATGACAAACGAGCTAAGGAAGGCTCTTAAGGGGAAGGATTGGGCAAAAGATAAGATCTTCACTTTTTGGAAATACAAATAAGAAATTGTAGAATCAAAGCACCCTTTTGAGGATGTGACAATAAAAAAAAAATGGGAAAACTATGAGATGAGGAGCATGAACCTCTAGCTATAGATTACAATGTGAGAAAAATCAAAGTCATGGGTCTTTTCAAAATTCAAATAAAAGAATAATTGACCTCTAAGGGGAAAGAAGTGATTTGGCCATAAAAATTTCCCCATTTGAAACAAAGATGCTTTGGACCTAAGCATCCTCTAGTAAAGCTACATGGCCCCCTTCCCTATATACTCTACAATCATAATCACAATCTTCTTAGGGATTAGAAGGATGCTTACCGAGTCTGCTAAGAGACTCATAATTCATAGTGTTATGTAGGCCTTTATTACAATTGAAATCTCCAAAGACAAGTTCTAGAAGTTCTTGGAAAAAGGAACAACCAATATCAGCTTTCAAGAAGCTAGATATGGGCACACTTGGCAGGAGGTTCATCTTAAAGTTGAAGTGTTTCTAAATGCTATTCAGGTGTTTCAGAAGGAGCTTAAAGAGGAAGCAGCCAAGCACAAGAAGGGGGTAGAAAACACCCCTGAAGAAGATGACAGAGCCATGGACGAACAGGCGGTTGCATAAATCCTGGCAGAGAGGAAGACAACACACTAATTGAAAAGAAGATCAATATATATAACCTAGTTTTTATGGTCGTTTTGGTTAATAATATAATGTTGTTCTTTCCGGTATACTTAAATTATATCTATAAATTTGTATATGTGAAATATGTACATGAGAATATGTTGCTATGCTTATGTTATATATGCAAAAGTGTAAATCTACATATATGACAAAGACAGTACATAGCTAGGAGCTCTATTAGGATCTGATACTTCTCTACACAATATTCTCTGATGTGTGAAGCCAATGTAAAGGTGATGTAATATTTTGACGGTTAATCTATAATTAATACAAAAAATAAATCTTCTTAGGTCCCAAACCCCCACTACTCATTAGCATCAAGTATTTGGGTATTGTGGGGAATCCTCATTAAAAACACCATCTCACAACAAACTATGCAAGAGAAGATGAAAAATATTTAGAGGTAGGCAATCTCATCTACATTATTTGGGCCATTACAACAACTGGAGATCTCATCTCACACAAGTTATAAGGTGAATGAGGGGGCAAGTTCCTCGTGATGTTAAATTTCATGAAGCATAAGATCAAGCCAATTAGGCCCTTTGGAGTCAAAGAAGAGATGCAATTTGATCACCATTTCAACATGAGACACTTCTAATATGAAAATGATTCCCATCACATAGCAAAGTGTTCTACAGCAATAGCTCTTGCCATCCTCAACAACACAACTGTCTCTCTCCCTCTTCCTCTTGTTTTTTCTCCTATTGTATCCACCTCCCCTATCTCTATTATTTCAACTTCTCTCATCCCTTTACTAGTGTTAATGTCCACCATACTTTAGGACAAGTTCTCTTGATTTTAGCACCTTGTTGAAAATTTCTTCAACCCTACTTGCATCGAGAGATTTAAGTTCTTTGGGCCTTGTTTTGCAACTCTTGCATTGGCCTCATTCCACGTGTCTTCTTGTAATTTTTATCCCTCCATCTTTCCCAATCATCACTTCAAACACCCAAAGCACCGCGATGTCTACATCCTTGATAACTCAAGGTGCCCCCACCTCTTTATTGTTCATACAACTGGCTCTTCCCAAACAACCATCAACCATGGTTGATATTCAATTAGTTGATCCATTTTATACTCCCTCCAATTCCCAATCATTTGGATTCTCCTAACCTCCCCTCCAAACCTTTCATGGGGCATGGAAACATAGATGCCTATGTCTAGTCTCCTTCCTTTCTCCCCTTCTATAATAATAATTCAATCCCCTCACTTTTGAATTATTACTAATACAATCACAATAGCTCCTATCATATTCATGTGTTGTTCCATCCAACACCATTTTTGTTGATGGGCTTATCAATTCTCCAACCCAATTACACCAACATATGCAAATGATTAGACAAGCCCACAAAGCCAAAATAGATAGAAAGAAAAAATAAAACTTGGCACCAACATAAAAGTAGATGAGATCACAATATGATCTAACTCAATAATCAATTGTGATAGTACATGACCTAAAAGTGAACAAGTTTGAAGGTCAAATGAGGCTTGAAGATTATGAAGTCCATGCCATTAGCATGAATCTAAAGGAGGTTAGAGTTGAGGATTGAGTTGCACTGATGGAGAAAAAAAGATAGTAGCTACAAAATTTATCAAGGTCAACAAGAAATTGGAGAAAACGGAGATTGACCTTATTTATACCAAAGGCACACTCAAACAACTACAAGCTTAGGTGAAGTCTTAAAGCCAACATTTTTTTTTTATTTGAATAGAGAGCTTCAATCTAAGGTGTCTGGTGAGGAATTTTAAGTAGAAAGGATGACAGTCCTAAACCTACAAACAAATTTGTACAAACTCCAACTTACCATTAAGGGCTAGAAATAGAAGATACAAAAGGTTGAGGAGATCGAAAAAGGAATAGTTGAAGTTTCCACTTTGCATTAAAGATTAGGCAAGATAAGAGATTTTGGAGAGTTTTAAAAAAATAAAATGAGGAATAGAAAGAAACGTTGCAAGAGAACCTATGTAAAGATTAAAGAAAGGTAAGTTTCAATTGAGGACTTGTAAAGTAGGGCCAAGATTGATAAACAAATAATCTCATCTCAAATACAAAAAATTGTGTAGCTCAATGTAGACATACAAAAAGTTGGACAAGTTATCAACCACAAACCACTAATCCAATGTTTGTATCTTGTTGGAAAAGAATCTCAAATATGGCCACAAAATTAAGTTTTGCATTGAAATTCATAAATTCCACAAGTTTTAAATGTGGAAGTAAAATTTCAAAATGAACAATTTGCAAATCTCACTCCAAATGGTCATGCCAAAGATTTTGTGTAGAAATGATGACTTGTTAAATGACAAGCTTACTATTGTTAGAATTGTGAAAAACACAAGCCACAGGATCAAACAACGAACAAAGACACCTTCCACGCAAAAGATCTGCAAACAAAGAATTGCAATATTCCTCAACAAGAAAAAGCTACAACAATGAACCTCAAGAATCTTTAAGGAAAACAAAAGTCCTCAAAGGTTGAGAATTCTTTTAAAGGCCAATAATAAAATTAGGGTTGAGTGCTATATAGGAGCAACCCTAAATGGTAAAGGGGTTAGATCATGACAAATGTTAGCATCTCATACAATAAGACAAACTGATCTAATAATAGCTCTTTAGTTAACATAGTAAATCACAACTAAGTTTAGCTTAAGTGCATGAGAATAAATTAGACTATTAATTAATTAATATACTAATTAAAGATTAATTAATTATTAGTTAATGCACGATTACCCTAACACTTCCCTTAAGATGAACTTAGGGAGTAGCTTTCTAGTTAAGATAGTAAATCACTCCTAAATTTAGCTTAAGTGCATGAGAATACATTAGACTAATAATTAATTAAAGAGCTAATGCACGATAACTCTAACACCCCCCCCTCCCCTCTTAAGATGAATTTAGGGAGTAGCTAAAAACCCTAAAAATCAAATGCATGGTGGGTCCCGACAAACAAGGCTTGATGAGGTACCCATGTACAAACAAAAGATCTCTCAAAACTAGAGAAAAGGAGAAAACTGCATGGGAAAAACTACTCTCCAAAAGAGAGAAAGGTGAATAAAGGATTGAAAAGCCTCCAAATCAATGTGAAGGACTAAAAATCCTCCAACCAAAACAATGTCCCAAAAAAGAAAGGAGCATGTAGAAAATCGTTGAAGCACAAAGAAGTTGTAGACTGTTGTCGAAATGATGACTGATATAGTGTTGAAATGAAGAACCTCCTCTGAAATAAATGATGATCAGAATCAAGATAACAAGAATCTTCATGAGTGCCCCCAATGACACTACTCGAATCAGATGGAAAACAAAGGAAAAACATCTAGAACTCGAAAATCTATATATCAAGATCAAGAAGATAGTAATTTGCATGAGTTCCCCCAATGACACTACTCAAATCAGATGGAAAACAAAGGAAAACATCTAAAAGTCAAAGATACAGATGGTACATAAATCTGTACAAGTGACCCCAACGACACTACTCAACATGCAAGTCAAAAATATAGGTACCAAATAGTCTGAAGAACACTAATCAAGAGAGATAATAATCTGCATGAGTGTCCCCAACGACACTACTTGAATCGGATGGCAAACAAAGACAAACATCTAAAACTCGAAGATATAAATGGTATATGAATATGCATGAGTGACCCTAATGGCACTACTCAACATGCAAGATTCAAGTTGAAAATAAAGGTACCAGTAGTCTCAAATCAAATGAAAATGGAAGGTCACCTCCAAAAATAGAAATGTAAGAATGTCCATATGGTAAATGCTTCATCTCCATGAAATGCAAGGGTAACTAGCAGTTGATGTACATTGCATCCACCTAGTACATAAGAATAAAAACTAGATACATAGATCACTCCAAAACCAAAACCAAGTAAGCATTAACACCAATAGTAGTGTAACTAGAAAAAAGTATCCCTTTTCACGCTCATTTGGGCCTTTTCTTGTGGTTTTTGGCCTAGTTTTGCTTGGATTCAATGTTGAAATGTGGCCAACTCATTCACATTAGGTCTTGAACCCTTGTGAATCAATAAAAATTCTATGGTGTCTTGTAAAAGTGTTGTGAAGTGTTGTAACACATTTTCCCACTTTTCTAGGACCTTTCTATTATAATTCACCTAATAACCTCTTACCAAGCCTTATTTCAAACTGTTGTAAGGAGTTGTAACAAAATCTCACACTTTCCAAGGCTTGTCATCAATAACTTGACCCTTTCTTATGTTAAAATGACCCCTTAATGTACTTATAAGTCCTACTTAAGTGTGTTTTGGAGGACAATCCCGTTAAGCATCATTTAATGCACTTTAATTCTCGACATCCACTTAAAATTGCCCAAGTGGACTAAGTTGCCACCTTGGATGACTTAGTCCCATGTGGCATAAAAATCAAATTTAATACAAAATTTTGGCGGGATATTGTCTCCTAAACCCTAAGGTCAGCCTGTAATGTGTTATTTTTGGGAAATTAGGACACATGTATAAATAAAGGGGTTTTCCCCTCATTTTAACCCTAACCATTCCATTCTATTCATTCACTCAATCTTCTCTATCACACATCTTTCATTCTTCTCAAGCAAGCTAGGATTTTAGCATTCTAAGTCATCAAGCAAGCATTCAAAGGTAGATTCTTCAACCATTATTGCAACAACTCAAGATCTTTCATCATGGCAAGGTGTTAACTCCATTATTTCATGTTCATACTTCATTACATTGTCTCTTCATTTTGGTTTAGTTACCTAAAAGGGGTTTGACCAAGGCAAACCCCCATGCCCTAACAATCAACATTTCTCTCTTTCTTTCTTTGTGTGTTTACAGATTTAAGTATCTTGAAAGCTTGGAAATCATTGAAGAATGGATTGAAAGCTTGTTGAAGACATCTCCTTGTTGGCTAGGAAAAAATATCCACTAAAAGTCACTTATAATGCCAAAAATCAAAGTTTCAGAACCAAATACTTGGAGGAGCAAAAAGTGCAGATTGAGGGCTTTCGTTTCCACTTTCGAGTTTTCAGAAAATCCAAAGTGGACTAAGTCGCCATTAGTGGAGACTTAGTCCCATTGTACATGTTTTTTGAAGTTTTCTGTAGATTTGGATACTCATTTGACCAAAACAGGCTCCGATGCAGTTTTCCAAATCTGGGACTAAGTCACCCAGCTTGGTGGAAGTATCCCAGTAGGCCAAATTTTCAAAATCATTAGTATTTTCGGCATTCAATCCAGTCTTCAACACATTTTCAGGTGCATGCTTTATGTATTACTTCTTTGTTCTGTTTTATTTACATTTATATTCATCTTTCTAGGTATTTTTGCATATCACAATGTGTTCTCAAATATAGTACATTCTCTAGGTTTTGTATTAGCATTTGATTTCCTTTGTCTATTTCTAGCATTTAGATCATTACATTTAATCATATTCAATCTCACTTGCATTAATCTCGAAAGTTAACATTGTCATTTTGGTATCCCTCTCTCTTTTTAGGTGAAAAACCCTAGAAATGTTAGAGAACCCTAGGTGATACCAAAATCTATGCTACAAGTAGACCACCCCGCCCTTCCCCCATAATGTTGAAAAGGGAGAGCCAAGATAGGTACACTAAAGTTGTGTGAAACCAAGAAGTGCATGAAGGAGAAACAACCTACAAATAAAAAGGTGTGCAAACTAAGGCACACACGCATGAGCCAAGAATCACTAGGATTCATTGTTGTCATGGAAGGGACACTTGACAAAAGTGTGATAGAAAACTAAAGGAAAACATCAACACCCCCATGACACTTTATATCAATGTGAATACAAAAGGCACAACAAGATGTGTGAAATCCTCAAAAAGATACACTAAAATGGTACTTTATTTAAGTGCTCTACAAAAGAGAATGTACATGAAAAATATGTCTACAATGTCCAAATAGGATAGAATACTGGAAATACATATAAAACAGCCAAAAACGGGTCATCACATGCAAACAAAAAATTCCCAGGAGCTAAGATTGTTAAGTAATTCACCAGAGTGCGAAAATACAAAACAATAAAAATAAAATGCACTTGAAGAGTAATATGGAAAAAGTGCATGGATGATTGTGAAGAGCTCTGAAAGATCGTCTCAATTTCATTGGAATCGTGAAAAATAGAGAAATAGATCAAGAGTTATGAGATCGAAACTGAAAACAACACCTCCAACTTCAATAGGCTATAGAATGCACCGATAGCAAAAAAAAGTGATGAGACCCACACCACTAAAAATTTAGCGGAACTAGCTTGCCAACAATATCTCATTCGCCAAAAGTCGATAGTGTATGTCAAAGTTATGGCCAAATGAAAAAACACCTCCTTTAGGGCACAAAGAAAGTTTGAAGGTGTCATTACCAGCATTCGTACCGCTAACATCAACAAAATATTCTAAGGAATATTCCCTGACGTCAAAAAAATCCAACCCCCTATAGAAAAAAAATGGTACCCAAAATATTCCAATAAGATCCATACCGCCGAAAAAAGATTCCCCAACCGAGAGGTATGAGCAGTCATCAATTTTTTTTTTAAAAAGGTCGAGAAACAAATTATGGGCCATCAAATGGCTTGCTACCTCTGACGGGCCCTTAGTCCCAGCGCTATCAGCTCTTTAATAATGCTCAATGCTATTTATAGCACAACGCTTAAAAAAGCACTAAACTTTTTCTTTTTTTTCTAAAAATATGTGTCAGACCATATAGGGGTCATATAGAGTGTACGACCCCTGTAGAAAAAATTGCCTTAGAAGCTCTCGACAAAAAATAGGCAAATTTATAGTCAAAATTCGTTGAATCGACCTCTTGAATGCAACAATGAGGTCCTTTTTGGCTTAAAATGCTCTAAAATCGTAACTATCCTCTGGATCTAGAAAAAAACTGCTTCAAACCCTTGTAGATCTGACCTCAAGAATCCAAATTAGGCCAAACAAAAGACAAAATTGACTTTCTTGACAGCGCTAAATCTAATGGAAGACTATTTTGGTTCCACATGCACCAAAAATTCGTCCATCTCCAAAATTGCAAAAAAAAGCAATGGAGAATTCAAATCTGATGCTTGTAACCCTTGTTGAAGAAAAAACCTCATAAATCGAGAGAAGGCTCGCTAAATCCACGCTCTAATACCATCCTAGAATTGTGAAAAACGTGAGCCACTAGATCAAACAATGAACAAAGACAACGTCCACGCAAGAGATATGCAAAACAAAGAATTGCAATATTCCTCAACAAAAAAAATATACAACAATGAACCTCAAGAATCTTCAAAGAAAACAAAAGTCCTCAAAGGTTGAGAGTTCTATCAAAAGTCGATAATACAATGTGGGTTGAGTACTATATAGGAGCAACCCTAAATGGTAAAGGGATTAGATCATGACAAATATCAACATCTCATGCAATGAGACAAAATGATCTAATAATAGCTCTCTAGTTAACATAGTAAATCACTCCTAAGTTTAGCTTAAATAAATGAGAATAAATTAGATGAATGCATGATTACTCTAGCAACTAAAATAAGTACCAACAACCAAGAGAGCATGATAGTGAATATAAATGAGATTCTAAGAAAGGATATTGCCAAGTACTACAACCAATTGGTCATTCTCAAACAAATTATAAATGGTATGAAGGCACATGTTTTCTATTTGATTCAACAAGGGTTACACTCATCTTTTGTTGAGAATGATAAAATGTTAACAAAAGAAGACTTCAGGGCACTAGTTGTACAAAAATAGATAGACTAGTCATTCTTGTTGGATTGGTCTCAATGACTGTATTGTGCCCCTTAATTTTTTCTTTGAAATTTCACCAACAAGCACCCTTTAAGGATTAGCCAGAATCATCATCAGTTGAAAGTAACCTTCGCCAAGAATGTTCACCAAGATCCTATTGAAGGCGAGGTGATAGCATATGGGAAGAGATCGTTAGCAACAACTGAATTGAAATTACAACTAGAAATAAAATAGCAGACGGCAATCTGACCATGAAGATTCCACGCTACCACTTATCGAGTGGGGGGAAAGTTATTACAATTAAGAACAATTCATCCACTTTTCACTAGGCATCCACATAGCAATGGGGATTCTCCACTTAACAGTGGGTGAGAAAGAGAGATACAAATGTTTATTCTTCCACACTAGCGGTAAACCATCCAAGGGTTACAATGTGTGAATTAAAACACAAGTAAATGCAAAAATATAAATGACTGGATTAGTACTACTAATTCTCAGCCTTACAATGTAAATTATCTACAAATTACAAAGATTTTCAATAGAAATTTGCTCCAAAATAGCTACAACAATTATATCATATCTCCAATTACAAATGTTAGTAGAAAATCAAAGAAAACATAGCATAAGGAGAGAATAATCAGGTCTAGTTTACAGAAACATCAAACCAATGTTCAGACCAACAAGTAAAATCACTCCCAAATCACTCAAAAACACCAACCACACTTCACCAACTCATATGAAACTATAAACACACATTCTCAATTGCTAGGCGACCAAGTAACTTTGAGTATCAAAGCACCAACAACTCCAAATATGCCCAACATGAAATTCAAAGCAACAAGGACATGGTACGACCAAGAGAGGGATCGCCCTTTCTTTTAAAATTCAACTCCTCAATAATAAAATCTGCAATTTAGCATCAAGAAGCACCTAGGCCATAGGATCATTTAGAATAAACACCCAGAATGATATTCAATATGCAAAAAGACTTATGAATAGAAATCATTTTCAGCCATGTCCAAATCAGCTAACACAAGAACTGATAAAATCACCAAATTCTCCAACGATGAAGCTCAATATGCACTTTTGAATGAAACACACTCCCAATTGACCATCTAGGGAACCATAGTTTTAGGCCCGAAGAATGGTGTAAATACTAAGCTCTCCCTTAGTCGAGTTCTGAAATTAATTTAGTAGCATAACTTTACAATATTTTCCAAAGATAAGAATGAATGAGCAAGGCATCAATAAATAGGCTCTTCAGCTAGAAAATGAATCAACTTAGAACTCCCACAAGAAACTCTTTAGCTTCCTCTAAGGGACGCCCAACTCCACAAGCACTTTATAAAATATTTAATTTTTTCATAATACTTATTCTCTCTTTATTTTGGCATCCAAACTCCAAGGCACATTTAAAATCTATAAAATGTTTCCTTAATGAGGCGTCCTTCCTTCATGACCACCTTTTAAAACAACTTCAAGTTATTGTGCTAGGTCAAGGGGGTCAAAAACACATTATAATAATTAAATGATTTAAATAAATCACTTTACCAAATTGAGCCTCAAAAATTTGAAAGCCAAAAATGCTCCAAACTGCACTGACCAAAATGGAAACTGAGCTGACTGCTGATGCTACTGCCCAAGATGGCACTGCTAGAAATAAAGCTTACTAAAAATAGTAAACTTTGGAAAGTGGCTCAACTCACTTTGCATGGTATATCATTGTGAAGCTCTCTGAAAACCCAAAAAGAATCCGCAATCCAAATCTTGAAACTCCAATATGCCAGCTAAAAATAGCAAGTTCTGGAAAAGGTGGTCAAATGGAGATGTATGTTACACCATTCCAAAGCTCTCCAAAAACCCAAAAAACTCCACCAAACATGCATCAAAAACTCTTACAAGCAAATCTTCAAAAATGCTTCAAAACCCCCATAAAATAGGAAACCCTAATTTTACCTCTAACGAGCCTACGGACTTTCGAAAATAGGCTATCAATCACAAAAGAGTGTATGACTAAGATGGGGACATTACAATGACCAAGCATTACAAAAGTGGAGGTCACCTTCAAGCCACTAGCTTAGTTGAAGTCAACTAAAAATCACAGTTATAACTTATAAAACATCTCCTACAAGGACACCATTCAATTGGACCAATTCTTTGAAGCTTTAAATAGAAATGAGATATCATCCAAAGTAGAGGAGATACCAACCGAAGTAGAATAGCAAGTACTCTACACTTCTCTCAAGATGTTATAACGAGATGTTCTAATCTATTTTTTAATTTATTTATTTTTACTACATGCCCCATGAATTTACTAGATTTGAATTATTTCCTCACAGGAACCTTGAAGATGTTACCAAGAGCTGCAGAGCTCCATCTCTCCATTTTTTTAAGAAGATTTTGGTTTTCACGCAAGGTTTTGACTTTCTTTCCCATTTTCTCAATTGTTGGTTGCCACTCTATTCCTTTGTTTTGTAGCCATGGACATTTTGATCTCAAAAATGCTTTGTATTGTTATATATTCCAAATTTAATGTTTTGTGCATTCACCAAAAGTGTAAATTGTATTGTTAGGCATAGAACAATTACCCTTATCAAATTCCATACACTACCAAACAATGACTCCATACACTACCAAAGAATTGTCATTGATCCATACATTACCAAACAATTGTTAATCTAGCAGCCCACTTTTTATGTGCCAACAAGCACTAGTTCCACATCAATACATAGCTAGCCCACTCCTCTTTTTTATCTATGTATGTTAAGTTCACCAACTATGATGTCAATAAAGATACTTGGCAAGATTTTGCAACATCTAGAAATTGTTAGAGCAAAAGGTTTTCTACAATGCACCAACCATTAAATGGTGTTGACATCCAATGGCTACCGCATGCCCAAAAGGTCACAAGGGTGGCTAGATTTTTTTGTTCTAATCTATACAAGTTGCCAACAATGGTAGGTCTCCTCCCTTTTTGTTCGCAAGGCCCCCTACAGGATAAAGTGCGATAGAAATGAAATCATGTACACACTACATTTCTACGCAACACTAAATAATAGTCAATCTTGCCTTTCACATTGTGCCATTGATAGATTTCTTGTCATCATCACCAAGATTTCTAAGCAATTTCTTCCTCCACACCAAGGCACACAGCAAATATTAAAAATCATTTATCAAAAAACATGGTTGTCATTCTTTTAAAATTCAAATGAGCTTCCAAAGATCATGCTACAACATTTAGGATGTATTGAAAGCATCCATTACTCTACTCTAGATGAAAACGGTAAGCATCTGTGCGCCGAGTCAACGAGCTAATTCATGTAGATTTTCACAGACTATTGCATGCATATTCTCAGTGAATGTATATTTAATTTTGCATAAATAAGAGTTTAAGCTTGATTGTAGGGTAAACAATAATAAGTATGCTCATGTTTTTGAAAAGATGAGCAACATTTACAGGGTGTTGTACCCTTTACACAGAGAGCCTCCAGGGCCAAAAGAAAGCATAGTTCAAACAAAACTTGAACTAGAAGAACCAACAGAAACAACTGACTGGCAACTGTAAAAACAGCTGACAGACAACTGTCAAATAACACTAAAAACCCCAAGAACAAAGGAGGCAACACTGGAGGCCCTAGGCCTCGAAACAGACGAGGGAGTCCCTTTTTCCTTCTCAACACAACAGACCAGTCGTCTGCCGAGCGAGAGAGAAGCGGATCCACAGTCTCCACCAAGGGCAAGGAGCCATCGCGCAAGGGAGACGGTTGCGCAAGAGAGAAGACAAGATCGGACGAAGGATCAACAGAGGCAACCAGCATGGTTTGAGCAAGCTCAAACAGGATAGTGTCAGCATCAGCAAAGCGAGCCAACAAGGGCTTCTCAGACGAGACAGTGTCATCACTAGGTATGCTCATGTTAATAGAGCTCTAAAAAATATTTTCACTATGTATTTATATTCCAATCACTTTTATGTTTTTAAGATTATTCTAGTGATTCACGGAGATATAATATACATAATCAAACAATTAACAAAAAAGGCATGCTTTACTTTCTCTCTTCTTTATCATTTATAAAATTAGTCTTTTCTTTATATTGTGAACGCTTAGGTTAAAAATTCATTAGTTATAATTTGGATTGTGAATGCCATAATCTCATCTAATGAATTATTTATTTCAATTTATTTTCAGGTCTACATTTTATTTTAAAATCTCTCTTTGTTCATTCATGAAAGATAGATTGGAAGTGTTTATCGAAGATCATACAAAGAGCTCATGAGTTGGATGTCATGCTTACATACTTCTCATGCTCGATGTTCACAAATACAAGTTATGTGAAAGCATAAATTTATATATCAACCATAAACATTTTAACCTAAATGTAAAATGGGAAATAAACTATGGAAAATAAAATTTTATTTCCCTTTGATGAAATAGCAAGTGAATAACTATCTACATAGCATTGGACGCAATTACAACTAAGAAGCCCAAATTTCAACAAGGAATTATCCTTAAATTATTATAGTCTTCAACCTTTGGCACCTAATAAAATTAATATTACTATCCAAATTTAGATATGCCCCACAAAAAATAGGTGAAAGACAAAGCTTCTTCCTTTGTGCAAAATTTGGCCACACTTTCATAGTTTAAGACTATAATTGAAGTCTAGCCAATTTCAAAGCAATTTTGTCATTATCCTACCAAGTTGGTAAACATGGTAGAGTTCAATAGAATAAATAAAGATTTCACGTAGGCGATAGCCGAGGCTAAAGACCATCGAATATGGACCTTGCATTAACCTCTTAGTAGTTGGGACCCATGCTTCACTTCAATCTTCTAGTGCAATTGCATGTCCGTCTCGTAATTATCATGGGTGATTTAAGGTTTTATAAGCCATCTCACTCAAAAGTGATTAATCGTCCTTGTTTTTCACTTGCACTAAAGGAGTTTACTTACCCTTACATCCAAACTCATACCCATTGAGAGAAGCAAATATCATTTGCAAATTTACTCTGCCAAAAAGGTAAGTGGGATCATATAAATAAGCTTTTGTGAAAAAGTTTCTCATCAATTAGACAAGTTGAGCTCTATCCAAGGTGGAAATGATGACACTCCTTGTATCAGTCAATCACCTTGTAAGTATCTCCCGTCCTAAGCATATGTATTACCATTTAGCTCAGCAATGAGCCTTCCTTCCCACATGTAAACTAAAGCAAAAGAGATTCTTTGCATGCCTGGTTCATAGGCAAATTGTACGTGCTTGGCCTTACTCAACTAACACTCATCATCATGTTCTTGAATCTATTTAGCCTTTGATAATGACAAGTGTACAGTGCAGTCATGTTTGGTATTTTCCTTCTTTGTTTTCTACAGTAACTTTTTTTGTTCACATGTACTTTTCTAGTTTTTGCTGTGCAACACCTCCAAGATCCTTCTTTCATGATGCTCCATGTATTAAAAACGGATTTCTTACTTTGACATCAAGCAACCACCAAAAACAACCCATTACCATAGCTGCAACATTTAGTCCTCTGCTGTTAATATGTATCCATATTAATACTTAGACTAGCAATATATATTATAGAAACAACCATGTTTACTATGACCTTTTGGCCGTAATAGGTTCAATCCATATAAGCAAAGACATGGTATAAGCATATCAAGTAATGATCGTTGCAACGTAATTTGGGACAAATTATATTTATTGTTAAATTCATTTTTTGATGTCTTTAGTCTTCCAAACTTCAAAAGCTGAATCTATATATTAGATGATACTTTACAGTCGATCGCTTTTTTTCATTTATTTCCATAAGCGAAAAATGGTATATTAATATTTAATAGAAATAGCACAAAATATCATGATTCATGGACCGTGGCTCTCTTAATTACAACACTTACGTTTGAGGCTTTATTTTTTATGTTTGAAAAGGCATTTTATTGTAACCTGTAAAAGAATTGCATTTGAATGGTAACATGAATGGACCTAGGGATATGTCAAAATATGGATAGTTTTATAAATTTTGGTATATGCATAAATATTTGTTCATGGAGATTGGTCTACAAACTAGAGTATACGCTGACCCTGTATACCATCATAACAATAGCAAATCAGGGTATCGGTGCTTGTATTGGTACTGTTACCATGCAACTTAGTGCACCGACATTACACAAAAAAAAAATCTGTGCAAGAATTGTAGTCAATTGAGGTCATCTTAAAACTGAATTGAACCCTTTGAATGATTGCAGACTGACATCTCAAAAGAAACTACTAAAACCTTTGCGTGGAGCTAAATACTCCACTAAGCTAAATCTAAGATAATTTTTACACCAAATCAAGTTTATACCAAGCATAGCTAAAGACTATATTGTGTCCCCATGGTATTCAAATTTTGCATTTTTGGCTAGAAATTGCCCCAAAAACATTCAGCATTGCCTTCAGATCATTCCTTGCTGAGAGAATGTCTTTTATTTTGTTCAAAGACACCATGATATATACTGCAGGTCTTTTAACATAAGAATGTATCTACAACACGTTGATAAACTAATAAAGATACAGGAAATTCTATGCCAAACAATTTTGCAGTAGCATTGGGTTAAAAGTAGAATATCTACAGAATACCATCTTCAATTAATAGGTTGAAATCTGACTTAACCAAATCAAATAAACTGCAGAGTAGCCACAAATGAGGACTCTTGAAACAAGATAACACCTAAAGATTAATAAAATGTAAGGTCAACTACTTTCCCTTGTGATCTGCACAAACAAGGTTCATTCAAAATAAGCAACTCTAGAAGAACAATACAAGCAAATTCTATGTCGTCAATACAAGTGTGAAAATGTTAAAAACCATGTCACCAACAGACATGTTACCACAACCGATTTTAGTGCATCTGCCATAATAGAAAGCAACATATCAATTACTAAAGCCATTCAGTAATCATACAAGAATGGTAACAAATCACTTTGAAAGTAAACTAAATAACTTCAATATATGTGATGAATAGATCCTGCTATATATGAGCTTGAAAATCAATGAAACTCTTCTCGAGAAAAAAGTATAGTGAGACAGACCATCACAATTCTCTCATCAAACAACAAAAATGGGTAAATAAAAATGACGTCTCTCAGTTGATCATATCCCTGTCTAGCCAAAAAAAATGCAAAATCTATTTAATAACTAAAACAGACGCAAGTAAAATAACAATCTCATCATAACCCTCAAGCAGAAACACGAAGGCAGACAATATAAAAGAGCTTTAAGAAAATTGATCCATTGAATTAACTAAGCAATCAGGCTCAAAATTCCAGATATGCAAACAAATAGAAAACACAACAGGAAACTTAGCACATGACTCATATCATATAAACAAGAATTGAAAACCAGTAGAGTCAGAGAAAACAATGATTGAGAATGGGGGGAAATAGAACATTTAACAATCCTATCACAAAATACAGATCCAACTTGATTATGGGAGGCATGAAGAACAAGAACAATCCTGGCATAGAGATCTATTGCCCTTCACAAGTGTATATCAGCTAAGCTATTGTTGTGGAACCCGGATGACAGAAAATTACCAATCAACCTATGCAAGAGAAGCAATGCTAAAAAAATCTTAAATGCAACAGAAATAAATAATGGCACAATCACAACATAACAAGAGAATTTACCCTAGGAAACACTTTCAGGAAAAAACTGGCAAAACTAACATTCACTTACTCTATAAGCTCAACTATTCTCAATACAATAAAATATTTCATACTTGTGCTTAACCCTAATCCATGCATGACTATTTGTAGGCACATCAATATAAGAAACATTATGCAGTATAAGTTATTACCAATGTTCCAGGGAGACGCATCTCCGATCCCCTGGGACGTGTTTCCTGTACCAGAAACGAGTACAGAGGCGTCTTGAAGTGTAGGAAACATCCTACTCGCATCTCATCTCCCCTCAAGAAAGCCCTAAATTGCAGCGTCTTGGCCCCAAAAATGAACAAAAAAAAAACCCAAAAAGTCACATAATATTATTTTCATCACTGTTTGTACTACAATTTTACATTTCCAGCATGCAATATTATTTTAAAATGCATGCACCTACTACTGTAATTTGAATAACAAAATATGTTTCTATTCCTACCATAACACTCACACAAGTGCTTTTGTATGGTTACAACTTTTGTAAACAAAATTTGTTTTTATGCCCTTGACAGGCACATGCAACTGTGTATGCATTCCATATACTTTTAAAAATGAATATTGCTGGAGTTAGGGTACACTCCATGATCATTGATCTATCCTGCAAATTTCAACTTCAACCATTTGTACCCATGACGAATGATGTGCTTTTAATAACATAGACACAATTTAAGCTTGCATAAAAATTCTATTCTCATACAAACAAGCGTTGGTATGAATTCCATCTACAATCCTCTTAAAAATCCATCTTTTATGAATTCTATTTAATCCATCTTTGTGTTTAAACTTGAAAGTTAAATGTCATGGTATCGATTGTCAAAGAAATTAAAATAGCAAACAATTAATCTTTTCAATTTTCCTCTCATTAAATTTAACGTATATTCAAAGTTTCTATATATTTATATATATATATTGGCATCTCCAAATACCCGTCTCCTACATTTTAAAAAACTCGAAATACCAATACTGGTACCCATCTCTTGTACCAATACGAATGCTAGTCTCCCTACAACTATGGTTGTAATAATACAATGGGTATAAAACCATGGGCAGAAAACCTAGAAGGGCCCACTTGTGGGACAGAGCACAATCTATAAGGGTTGTAAAACATGCAAAATAAACAACACATCCAACAAATCTTCCACTTGTTGAGTACGTTGCATAAAGAACCATTTATTCATAAATAAGTAGCTATGTCCATTTATTTCCTACACCAAGAAAACTTAATACTAACACTTTATTAAGAAATCAGCAACATTCTCCAAAGCATTAACCTTCAACAACACCTTTCTCGTCTTCAACAATGTATCTGACAAAATGTTATTGCACATCAATATACATCTGTTAATTTGCTAATCTCAACTCTTCCTTTCTAGCAGGTTGCATGATCTAAAGTGCCAAGCAAATATCTAAAGACCACCTTTATAGTAGTCAAATGCTCAATTCTTGGGTTTGACATATATCTACTCGAAACTCCCATTGCATGGGCAATGTGTAGTATAATACAAACCATTGAATACATTTAGACTTCAATTTTATAAATTATTCAATACCATAGTATTGAGACTCGGGCTCAGTTTAGACTCACTTCACACATTTTAGGCTCGGACTCAGACTTGGAAAAAGAAAAAATAACTCAGAACAAACTTTGCATGACACAAATTAAAAACCTTAACTATAAACATATTTTTTAATCAAGTTAAAAACTGCAAATATAAAACATGAAACATGGGCAACACAATTAGATTTATCATTTATCATTTCCCATATCACCACTAGCTTAATCCAGGATTTAACATAGTTGACAATAACATCAAAATAATATTGGAAATAACGTGTATGCAAGTAATGACCAGTCCCCTAATGCAAATTGTCTGAGGAAACAACAAAGCTGCTCCAACATATGTCTCGCCTTGCTTGAACAGGCAAACACTTTGCAGGGATCACATTCCAGCAGTTCCACATAAGTTACAAAACGGTGCATTCTACATGTTTGAATGAAATATGGTGTTTTCTTTGGGAGTTAGACAGGAAAGTGGTACTTTCCCCTTTGGAAGAACATTGTATACCACCTCCTCAGCTTTACGCCTTCACCTAATTCTTATTTTCCACTATCACCAATTCTGTTCTTGATAAATCTGAACATCAATCTGTTGATGTCACCTGTCACATTCTTTGTAGAGCTGCTCTAAGGATACATCTCAGCTTCCTCAGTCCATGATTTGCTCATAGTTTTTGTCAAATCTGCTGAGCTGCCTTTACCTGCCTCTAGAAAGTTGAGTTTGGAATCAGAGGTGAAGGGATTTTCTTGGGCGATAAAAATCATTGTCTACCAGTAGTCTTGGTTGACTGAACAACTTAAAACCAATATTTTCATTATCTTTTCCATAGATAAATACTCATTCTCTGATTAGGCACATCATTTCATGGACTGTGAAAGCAAGACAGCCAAGTTGCCAGTTAAAATTGCAGCAGTCCACTTGGCTTGGGACTTTTCAAATCAGATAGAGACTCTTAGAGACTCAATACTGTGCTCAACACATTAAATCCTCTTAACTAAGTAATATTCTTGGAGCTGACCAAACAAGGATGGCTTACATTATAGTTGAAATGGTATCACTTCTTTTTCTTGTTGGGAGGATAAACATCCCAGATTTTTTTCTAACCTGTTGGTATTGGGAGCATGAGCAATCAACCTCCTTCAGCTTAGTGCCAATGGCTGCAGGGTATCCATTCTCCCAGCCTCATCCCTTCAGAGGATCAGGCCTTTGCATTCAGCAAGACTAGATCCTTGGTGGGCTTTTGGTGGGCTTTTTGTGAGCTTTCAACTTCACCAATAGATCAAGGGTCCTTGACAAATGGCATCACATTTTTATTCCTTTGCAAATAGGGAACTTAACCTAAACCATTCTCTAACAAATTGCATTCACTTCAAATGATCCTCTGATTTTGCTATAGGCAAGGATATCATCAAAGGAAAAAATAACTACCTATTGGGCTTGCAGCTTTAGTTCATCATACTTGAAATTTAGCTGGGGCATTGATCAACCCAAAACTGATCGCCCAAAACTTATAGTGGCCATAACTTATTTGCACTCCATGATACATGATTGGTAGCTATGAAATTTTTTTGATGGCACTAACTTTAAGGCCCACAAAAGTCACCAAATTTGCATCGAGTAATGAGTACTATCAAAATTGACAAGGGTCACCATAGTTCCAATCTTCACTTTGCTTCTGATATGCTTCCATATCCTTTACATTTTTTTAAAAGCATGGAAGCAACATAAAACTGAATAAATTCAATCAATAGTTTTAAATGCAGGAGAACTCTACTATCCAAAATGCATTTCCCTGGAGCACAACAAAAGAATATTATTAATGATGAGATTATGATAAGATATTTTACCCTTTAGCATATAAATTGTAATCAAGTAATCATGAAGTAATGAAAGTGAGTAATCAGCTTATTAGGCTGACTAAAACTTACAATGTAATTCAAGGAGTGCAGCATAGCACCACCTCCAAATGAACTCCTCTAGCTCCCCTATAGCCTCTTCTAGTAAGTAGTCCTTCGCATTGATCAAATAACACTTGATGTCTCAATTCCTCAAACACTTTACTTAGAATTGTAATATAATATATTCCTTCAGGCTCTGATAGAATTCCTCCTTGTTCCATAATATTGTTTAGTAAGCATACATGGTGGACTGGGTACCATAAAATAGAGTTTCACTGAAAATCCAAAGGGCCCTTTGAGAAGCAACTTCCTCATTTGTTAAGGGGTAATTTTTTTGAACCACTTAATGTTCAACCTCTTTGATTGCATATTCCTTACCATATTCTCTTTAGCCACTAGGCCTTGAGTACTACATATGTGATGAAGATGGCATCCTTCTTACCACAATTACCAATTTGCATTTGTTATGTACCTGGTCATAGGATATTATGATGTATATAGAGTGATAGAGATGCCAACATGCAGCACACACCCCCATTATTTAGTTTTATTGGGTCAAATGGGTAACTTATGACCTTTGTTATATTGGTTTTGAGTCATCGTATTCAGATTAATGGGAAGGTTCTTCCTTGCTCCTTAATAGTAATATTGCTTCAGGTTAAGATATAGTTCTTCCTTGTTCCTTAATATTGTTTACTATGCCTGAATGGTGGAGTGGGTTCATACGATACAGTTTTGCTAAAAATCGAAAGCACCCTTTGAGAAGCAACTTCCTCATTTGTTGGGGGGTAATTTTCTGAACAACTTTATGTTCAACCCCTTTGATTGCATATTCCTTACCATTTTGCTTGAAAGAGAGATAACTTTATGCATTGTTATTGGTATAAGGGCCTAGAGAGAGAAGCCACAAGACATCAAGTACTACATATGTCATGAAGAAGGTATCCTTCATACCATAATTACCGATTTGCATTTCTTATGAACCTGGTCATAGGATATTATATGTATATGGAGTGATAGAGATGCCGACGTGTGGCATGCACCCTCATCAGTTAGCTATATTAGGTCAAATGGGTAACTTGCAGACTTAGTTATATGGGGCAATGAGTCATTATGTTCAGATTATGGGTTTACACTCCAACTAGCATTAGAGGCAAGTCTATATATATAAGGTGGATATCATTGTGAAGGATGCTGATTCTATGTAATATTCTGTTTGGACCAGTGTTCCACGGGGATGCGTCCACCCCCCCAAAAAACCCTGCGTTTCCTAGAGGGGGACGTCTCGGAGACTTGGGGACTTGGGGGAGACGTCCCCCCACCAAGCCACCACCAACGCCACCATCCCACCACTAGTGTCGGTGTCTCCAAGACGCTGATAGGACTTTGAGGACGTTGGGGTGTCCTCAAGACGTCTAGGGGACTCCTAGTTGTCTCCAAGATGTATAATTCTTATACTTATACATCTTTTTATAACTTTTTTTTCAAGTACTATATGTATTTCAACACCCTACTGCCCCCTCACCACCGTCCCCTCGCCGTTCCCAAACTTAGGCCCCCCGTCCCCACGTCTCGGAAACACGTCCCCTGCCGTCCCCCCGTCCCCACATCTCGGAAACACGTCCCCTGCCGTCCCCGTCCCCAAAACCTTGTGGAACACTGGTTTGGACTGAATCTCAAGCTAGAGATATCGCATGAAGTGCCAACTTCCCTAAGGAGTGTTGCATTATTTGCCATATTTTTGTCATTACTTAGAGACTTGTAAAATTGCTTCAAGCTTCAATATAGTACAATAAGGGCAACAACATACAATACTTCTTATGCAATAAATCTCTCCACGGAATATCTTCAACTTGAGATCCCAATCAAAATAGAATACTCTCCATATAATTGACGTCCTTCACAATAATGCTCGCCTTATACACAAACTTCCCTCTAATGCTACTGGGAGGGTGAACCCATAACTGAACTATAGTAGCAAATATCTAGAAAAATTTACTAGTTAGCACAGCTTGGACTGGTGGACGATCTGATCTGACCATAGTAGCAAACATCTAGAAAACTATGAGTAATCGCATCTCGTATTGGTGGTTGATCTGATTCAGGGTGGGCAATCTGATTTGAATCAGATCGCTGTTTTTGCAGGCATGGGCACAAATCTCAAGGCAATTTTTTGCATGGAATTAAAAAATATCATTCTTCTCTATTTTTATGGATTATCTAGAGCATAGCAGCAAAAAAAAATGTGGGGAAAAACCGGCAAACCAATAGTATAAGGTTTTTAGAAAAAATAAAGGAAATTTTGGATTTTAAAAAACATAAAAAAAAGTAGAAAAGGGGACAAAAACTTGATGTTTTTGAAATTTTAAGGCATTTATATAGCATAGAGACATAGAGAGCAAAAACAATTGAGAGTTTCGCCCATTGATCGCAAAAATTGGAAAATGGCATTTCCTAGCAACTATTACTCAACTCGTATTCAGCAATATAATGATTGTAGTATGCCAACTTTGTCAATGGCAATCCTTGTATACTAAACAAGTTATCCAATGTATGAAACAAGATAATCCTTGATTGTGGCTTTGATTGTGAAGATGCAAAGATTTGCAATGAGGTATATGTATTGGGAAGTCCCCCTTGCGAGGGTCTAGGGGCAATGCCCCCAATAGGGTCAAGGGGCCACATCCCTGGCGCATTCCCCACCATGATATAGGGCAAGATCGAGGGGTAGAGCCCCAACCACCAAGCCCAAATTAACACTTTCAAAACCATGCAGATCTTCATGGCGCACACCATTTTTATATTTTTTTGTAAATCCTAGATGGGCATGTCACAAACCAAACAAGCATTGAAAGGTTGTAACTTTTCTTTAAGTAACCAAAATGTCCCTAGGTATGTTAAGGGACAGTTAGTCGTCCCCAAGACAAATGGAGGACATCTGGACAACCCTAGCTGTCTTGGGGATGACTAATCGTCGTCCCCTAACGTACCCTACAAATTTTTTGATGTCTTGGGGACGTTTCCTAAATTTTGACAGAAAAGGGGATAGAGTGGGGACATTTCCTACCCGTCCCCACATCCTTGAAACATCCCCATAGGCGATGGGGTCATTTTGGGCAAGGGACACATCCCTAAGAAGCATTGAATAAAATATTAGAATCTTGCTATCTAAACTTCTATCTCAAAAATGCTTTGACCAATTTTTAAACTTTAAAATTTATTTATTAAATTAAAAAATTATTTAAAAAAAAATCCTTGATTTTTAAGTTAATGGTTGTCATCATCATCCAATAAGGCTCCTATTTGTATTGATACACTAAAGTAATCAGGCAAAGATTATGTTTGACAAATGTGCATCTACATTGTTTAACATTAACCCTAGCCAAGCTATGACATCTTTTTCTTGAAACTCTACACACAAAACTTCTTGAAACCCTAGCCATGCCGCCATAGCAATTCAAATCCTTGCTCATTGCAGGCTGAAAATTGTAGAAATTGCACAAGAAAATCACATGGGTAAAACAAACAATTTTTCCTTGATTCTTTCCAAATTTAAACACATTTACATGCCACAAACTTGTTGAAAATCACAAGTCAACAATTTTGCTTTAAAACGTGATTTAAGGGGGCGAGGGGGGAATCAGAAAACCTAGCGAATTTTTTGCGATTAATCTTGATTTCTACTTCTATTGAAGTTTGTTAATTTCCCAATTAAATATTGACTAATTGAAAAAAACAAAATTATCTTTTTGTTTGTCAAGTCAATTCTTGAAAAAGGTTTTGCTGCTATGATCCCAATATAGGATATCTCATTAACCAATATAACTAATTTCACAAGTTACCCATTGGACCTAACATAGTTGACCCAATAGAACTAACTAACTTAGATGTGGACCAAATGTAGTACACATCATAATTTCATATGCCCTAGATGCATGTTAGCATTGGATGTGATTGTTTTGTGAACATTTATTAGGGAAATTTTCCAAAGGGTCATATATGACCCCACATGTTTTTCCTCTTACATCTAACATGTTTAAAGTACCTCCTAGATAACTAACATGTTCAATGTACTTCCTAGATCTAGATATCTTGAATGTATCTAATCTTCCAAGACCTATCATTACACCCAAAGACACTAAGTGTACTTTCCTCTTCAACATTGTTTTTTTCATTCTCATCTAGCTCACCCACTTCTATCTCATTTTCCTCATCATGTTCTTCCTCACATGCATCTTACAATATAAATAATTCCTTTGAACTACATTTATATCCAACACCATCAAATTCATTACATTGGGGTATGTGTTTTTTATTTTCATTATGATGAAAACATCTAACATGAAATAAGTGCCTCTTGACGCTTTGAGCCTTTTCTTCAACAATTTGCACCTACTTAATGGTGTGTTCCATTGTCAATCAACGAAATACACAAACTCTAGATTTAATTTTTGGCCATATTCCTAGCGTAGAGCTCAATGTTTCCTTCAGCATTTATTGTACATTTTGATTCCACAATTCGGAATTTTTTGATGTAGGCTTGTACTTAAGGTCACATTTATGCAATGAACCAATTAAGCCTTTAAGGATTACCCCAATTTTGGTCCACTCTTTGGTAGAGATCTTTGATAGCATCCCTTATATGCACTAGCCCTTCCAAATTGAAAGGTTGACATGCTTTTTTTTCATTATCATTGTTAATTCATTCCCATAGAAAAACTATGTCGAGCTTGCTAATCCACTTATGCAAGCCACTTCTCCATCAAACCTAAATTGTGGTACCTTGCTTTGAATAGGTGGGCTAATGCAGCTTGTGCTTTGTCTTCTCTCATTATGCCAATGACCAGTATTCCACCTTTTTAAGTGTTCACTTCGACAAGTTCTTAAAATTGGTCCCTTCCCTTGGTATCATGACGTCTTTTAGTTTTTTCAACACTTGAAATAGCTTGTTAGTGTTATTGTTCATTAAGTCTATGCATAGTAATCTAATGAGGAAAGTATTGCAGTCTAGGTTATTGAATTATCCCAGCTGGGATATTGACCCAAAATTCTGATTTTTAAAACTCAGGTTTATGCCCTTGTTTCTGCATTTCAAATTTCTGCTAAAAACCCTAGTTCTGATATACAATTTCTGATTTGAAATAAGCATGAATAGCAATATAAACTCATCCAAAAATGCCTCAAAGAATATAGTGAATATATCAAGCATGACTGTAACCAGCAACAAGAGGCACCAATTTGACCATGCAAAATCTGATAAACAGTTTGTTCAACTCTGCTGCTAAAAAATCAGACCTAACATTTATGCAAGATCACCATGAAATGGGCTCCAAACATGCCTAGAAAAGTACAGTAGTTTGTTGATATGAAAAAACCCTACTTACAAGCCAAAATATGCAATGAAATGCTGATTTACCCTAACCCTAGCTGGGTGAATTGCTCCAGCTATCACAAGATGCAAAGATGAATACAAACGTATGGTGAAAATGCCTCCAAAACATGCCCAGAAATCTGCTAACCACAACAGAAATAAACCCCAAGGGTTTTACATACCGAACATGTAAAAATGGCTACCAAATGATGGAATTGCCTCTCCAAATGTGGCACCAAAATGAGGGTTGGAAACCCTTGTACAAGTGAACACCAATGATGCCAAAATGCTGCTCTCAAATAGGTGAATCAGATCTGCTCTGCTGCTGGTGCAATTCTAAAGCAAACACAAAACCAAACTCCCTCCAAAAGCCCAAATTTGCCTTTCAATGCTAGTCACCCTTCTTCCTAACTATGATGCACCACTTCTAGGGCCAAACCCTAGTCATATCACCCTCCAAAAACATGCCAGCAAGTCTGATCCAAAGATCTGATTGGAATTTCCGCTCTTCTTCTTCAAATGATGCCAATGAAGTACAAGTAGGCCTCCATTATGAAGCCTTCCCAAGATAAATTAGGTTTTCATCCAATTCACCTTATATCCTCAAGGGTTTTCGTCCTCGGAATATGATGCAAATAAATTGCTGACAAAAGGAGTAAGATAATATGCTGAACAATGAATGATCCTCCCAAAATGAATTGTATTTATAGTGACCTCCTCCTCAACTCCCCAAAATGGCCAACCCAATTTGGGCACCACTTCTTATTTTAAAATTGTTTTTTATTTTAATTATTACTTTTTCAATTGGGCGCCAAAAAAAAAACCAATCCAAATTTATTATAATTTTAATTTATTTTGCCCTTAATCTCCCAAAAAGGGATCGCCCAAGCCCAATAAAATATATAAAAAATATCTTAGGTGCCAAAAATCAAATTTAAATATTATTTCACTTCTTCCCCTTGAGCGCCAAAATCAAGAATAATAAAATATTATTGTTTTTCTTATTTCTCCTTGCTCGATTTCAAAAGGGACATTACAGTTATAGAATCAGAAAAAAAAAATCAGTAGCGTAACAATAAGGCCATATACATTACGAAAGGTGCATCCTAGGAAAAACCTTACAAAAGAAAACTCTACTTGCAACTCTCATCATCAATGCTCTTACAATGTAACTCTCATGTCATAGATGCTCTTACACATCTCTTACAATGTCATAAATGCTCTTACAAATCTCTTACATGCATTATAGCATACAATCCAAGTGGCAATTGTGAATCTCAATGGAATCCCACAAGGTTAGCATCCCATTCCAAGAAAGGCCAAATTTTACATAAAGTTAGACATCATTGTAATTCCTAGGATTGCTAGGTGTACAACACACCTATCCTAGCATTCTCCCACCTAGTGTATGTGTTGCAAAAGCATAAGACAAATAAACTTAGACTAACTAGGGGCAAAAAAGCCCATAACCAACCTAAATCATTGATATTTGTTAGTGCTTATCAGCTTCATCAATTAGCAGGCAACATTCACTTTAGTGTCTATCTTTTCAATTGTCACCCTCTTCTCCACCACATCATGAACAAAATGATGCTATACATCAATGTGCTTTCTCCATGCAGAAAAAGCAAGGCAGAAAAAGCAAGGCTCTTGGCCAAAAGAATAGCACTTTGACTATCATAGTCTATCCTCATAAACTCCTACAATAGGCTGACATTTGAACACAACCTTTGAAGCCACATTGCCTCCTTATAAGCATGAGTAGCTGGCTTGCACTCAACCTCTATAGTCGAAAGAGCAACAACAACATGCTCTTGTTCATCCTACCAACTCCATGATCCAAGACCCAAGTTGAATCCCAATGGACAACACTTTAGATGAGGATCTTGATTAAGTTGTGTGTGTGGAAGCTTTGTGAGAAAAAGTAATACAAGATTGAGAGAAATAAAAAATTAAAACAACAAAAAGTAATATTCCTTGAGAAAAATGTATGTTTGTTATCTGCCTATTTGTTTGCTTATGTTCAATTCATGTATCTATGTTACAAATATGTATATCTAGATTTCATACCATGGAGACGAGTCATAATGGAAATTGAATTGTTTCTATGGAATTGGAACCATTCCTATAACTCCGCATCTTCTTATAGTTGTGTGCTGTTGAATAATTTTCTAATAGGTGCCCAATGTGCTAGCGGATTGTTGGGGTTCAAGACCCTCAATCCTTGCCTTCCTAGGTTGTGTTCATGTAGTGCATTCTCACTAACAACTTCATCTTTTGGTGTAGTGGTGGTCATATGTGAACCAACAAATCATGACCCTATTGGGGAGGGGTTTAACTCTCGCCCTCGACATGTTAGTTTTCCCTTCGCAACCCATCTATGTGCATGCAATATGGCTTGTTATGTCTAATTTGTGCACCTACATAGTGTCGCTCAAAGCGAGGAACTAATTGTCGAGGCTCAAGACCCTCAACCCCTGCCTTCAGGCCAATCCCAAGATCTAGGTTGTGTTGATGTGTTGTGTTGATGCAAGGCACTCATTTACAACTTAAGCTTGCCTTTGAGCTGGTCCCAAGATCTAGATTGTGTTCATTTAATGCACTCACTTACAACTTAAGTTTTTGGTGTAGTGGTGGTCCGATGTGACCCAACAAATGGTGACTCTATTGGGAAGGGTTCAACTCTCACCCTCAACTCATTAGTTCTCCACTCACAACCCATCCATGTGCATGCAATATGGCCTCTCAAGTTTTGTTGAGTTGGATTGAGTTGTCAATGCTCTTTAGGATCTTTGTGGGTCTTCAAGTTTGAAACATAAATTAGGTCCTTCCTAGTAGCAAATAGAATACTTTGAAGTGCCACAAAGATATATGAAGACCCTCTTAACTGCAATCCAATACTCTACTTGAATTGGACCTAAACCTGCTCAAGACCCTTGCTACTTGGGCAACATCTAGTCTTATATATACCATCACATACATAAGGCTTCCAACAACAGTAGCATATGGAACATGACTTTTGTCCTCTATCACGTCCTCTATCTTAGGACAATTTTCTGTAGACAACTTCGTTCCCACGTGAATAAGAACACTTGTTAGCTTACAATCCTGCATCCTAAAAGGCCACAACATACTTAATGTACTTCTTTTGACTCAGCCAAAGCTTCTTGATAACTATATCTCTCTTAATCTCTATTCGAAGAATGTACTTAGTGGCCCAAAAATCTTTCATGTCAAATTGTAATGGAAGTTGAGATTTAAGAACTTTTACAATATCCTTACTATTACCAATGAGTACCACATCATCAACATATAATACAATGACAATAAACTAATCATCAACCTATTCAAAATAATCAAATTATGTTCTAACAAATTCCAACTTCAAAATATAAGCATTAAACTTTTGACAGCACATTTTGGGTGACAGCTTCAATCCATAGAGAAATTTCTTAAACTTGCAAACCAAATTTTCCTTGTTTTTTACCAAAAAGTGCTCAAGTTGTGGCATGTAGATTTCCTCCTCCAAATTCCCATAAAAAAATGTTGCCTTAACATTCATTTGCTTAACCTCAAGGTTACATACAAAAGAGATAATAAGAATTTAATAGAAGTTAATTTTGCAATAATGAGAAAATCTCACCAAAATCCATTCCCTCAACCTAAGAATAACCCTTTGCCACCAATCATGCCTTATATTTTCAATCTTGCCTATCTTCTTCTTGAAAACCTATTTGCATCCAACACATTTCCTTCCTTAAGGTAAATGAACCAACTCCGACGTCCCATTCTCTTGCAAGGCAACCATCTCCTCATCCATGGCCTCCTTCTAAGAGTTATTGTCCTTTGTTTCTACTTCCTCCTTCATAGTTCTAGGCTCATTATCATAGCAGACAATGCAAAAATACAATGGAAGTCAAACGGGCTATACCTTTTAGTTCTCATATTTATCAAGGGTACCTACCCATGAGTGAAGTAACAAGTTCTTCCTTTGAATCATCATCAAAATCACCTCCCAATATTGGTCCTTTTGGAACTTCTTGATCTTGATGAGATGTGGTTTCCTTGAACTTTAGCTCAAACTACACCTCATTTTTCTCTTCATCCCTTGATTACTCTAACTATGGAGAAGACTTGATCTTTTTAAAGATCACATTTCAATTGTATACCATCTTTCCTAGCTCAATTCCAAGGCTTGTATCTTTCACAACTTCATTGTAGCCTACAAAGATGCATTTATTTGCTTTGAAGTCCAACTTGTAGTCCTTTTTTGCTTCAAAACATGCATATATGCATTGCAACCACACACCCTACAATGTTAAGAAAAGGACTTTTTGCCCACCCAAACCTCCTCAAGGGGATTTATCAAGAGTGATGATGTTGGAGATCAATTGATTAGATGACAAGCAATAGTGATTGCTTCTACCCAAAACATTTTCTCTAACTCAACACCATTGAGCATACTCCTAGCCCTTTCCATTAGTGTCTTGTTCATCCTCTCTACAACTCCATCTTGCTAAGGGGCACATAGAGTCATCTTTTATCTTGGGATCTGATTATCCTTTCAAAACTTCTTGAACTCTGCAAAACATAACTCTCCACCGTTGTTCGTCCTTGAGACTTTGATTTTCTTCTCTATTTGGTCTTTGTACTTGTTGAAGACTTCAGATTCTCATCTAAGAAAGAACACCAATTATTTTCTACAAAAATCATCAATACAAAATACATGATACGTGGATTTTTCTAAAGATAAAACAAAAACAAGTTCAAACACATCATGATGAAGCAAATGTAAAATCCCATCTAATCTAGTAGAGTCCAAGTAAAACATAACCTCAAAATTATTATATTCAATTAATGTGCTAGCATCAAGTCTAAATTGAGTTCCACAACAAATCCCATTGCCAACACCATGTCTCCTCTAACCATTTTCTATCCTTCCTTCCTGAAAAGAACTTGCACACCCAAATCATTCATTTTATTTACAAAACTCAAGTTCCTCACCAAACTAGTAGGATCATGCAACACACCAGAGAAAAAATTTGTCCTCCCATCTTTTTACACCAACATGATCTCCCTATGTCCAATGATCTTGTGTGACATGTCACACAAGAAGACTTCTCCATCGTAGCTCTTATATACCAAAAACCACTCCTTGTAGGGAGTCATTTGGAATGAAGCACTAGAATAGATCAACCATGCACCATCACATGCACGCATAACAAAAGATTCCAAGAACACTCTCTAAATTCTTCACTAGACCTCTTTAAATCAAACTCCTCCTTAGCCTTTTTTTTTGTGTTACACGAGGACGCATCCCCTGCCCCAAAACCCATTGTCCCCATCCCCTGTCGTCCCCGGGACAAGGGGACACAAAGGGGACGTTCCCCAGCCGTCCCTGAAACAGCCTAACTAGTAGGAAACGGCAGGAAATGTCCCCTGCCCTTTGGGGATGTTTCCCTGTCCCTGGTACGGACGAGGGATGTTGGAAACGTCCCTTGTCGTACCGGCTAGCCGTCCCCCGCGGACAAGGATCTTCCTAGGTTAAAAAAAAAATTAAAAATTGATTTTTAAAATATTTTGTCCTCCATTCTAAGGTGATTTTTGAGTTTGGGCTGTGTGACATGCAAAGTGTCTGAGTTCTGATTTCTGAATGTTTATGCTTGTGTTTGATTGAATTTTAATGCCAAATCATTTGCATAAAACATAGAAATGATAACTGCTATCATAAAATCAACAAATATAAAACATTCAACCTCAAATCTGATTTTATTTGCACTATATCAAGTCTGAATACAATGCATTACAGGTCTGATATAAGTCTGATTTGATTACAGCAGAAGACATTTCCTTCAAAATCTAATTTATATTGATTCCCAATGAAATACAAACATACCCGGATCATTGGCTACAATAATAAGTTTAATGACATTTATTATGCTGTTATACTACTAATCTCGCAATTTACTTACATATTGATATTGTTGTAATCAATTATTAATTTATTGACATATCTCTCTCTCTTTCCCCCTCTCTCTCTCTATATTACATTAATAAATTTTGAAAAAATCATATATATATATATATTTTGTATGTCGCCGTCCCCTAAAAATGTCCCCCTAGGAAATGTCCCGGAAATGCGTCCCTTGTTGTCCACCCGTCCCCAAAACGCCGTGGAAAATAGCTTTTTTCTTTACATTGCTTCCAAATATGGCTAGTCTTTCTGCAGCTTCACCATTTCACCTTCAATTTACCAAGAGACTTGGACCTTGCCTTAGACTTGGATCTCTTGTCTCCCTTCTTGTTCTTGCCCTTTTCTGTCAAATGACCTTTGATAACCAACCATCCTTAATGGACTCTAAAGTTTTATGTCTCATTTCTTCTAACAACAAGGCACTTATAGCCACCTTGAGCTTTAACTTAGAAAAGGCAAAGCTATATCACCATGAAAAGGTTATCCCACAAAAAACAGCAAGGTTATGCATTGATCCTCCTCATCCATCTTCATATCAATAGATCCCAACTGACTAATAACAATGTCAAGAGCATTCTGATGCTCAATCTGAAAATTGTCAACAAACATATGCAAGGAATTAAACATCAGATTTCCACAGTCCATAATAATTAATTCATGTAATTTCTGGATTTAACTGTGTAAGATTAATCCAGAAATTGCATGCATTAATATGCAAGGAATACAATTTCTTCCACACTAAAAAAAAATTGTTCACAAAGGACATCATCTGATGCAAAGCTTCAATCTTAACCCACAACATCTTGGTAGTATCTTGTCTAGAGACATTCAAGAGCACCAAATCTGAAAAGCATAGACAAAGTGGACCTAGCCTTTCTATCTAACTTTTCTCATTCTTCATCTTTCATCACAGCAGACTTCTAATTAGCCACTGCAAACCATTGGTCCCAATCTACCAGGAAATCCTCTATCTTGAGCTTCCACAACTTTCTTTCTGTCTAACTTTTCCCATTCATCATCTTTCATCACAGCAGGCTTCTAATTAGCCACTGCAAACCATTGATCTCGATCTAACAGGAGATCCTCTATCTTGAGCTTCTATAACTAAAAGTTTTGACCACTGAACTTTTCAACCTCCATTCTTCTAGAAGTAATTGCAATCTTTCTATACCTCCAAACAAAAATTCACCTATGCAAAGCTCTCACTCAAACCAAGATTAATATAGAGCTAAATTGCTCATCTCTCATAGATCTAACAAGTAAAAGTGCCCTGATACCAAATGCAAGGGAAAACATTGCAATCTAATTGGGAAAATATTGCAATCTAGGTTACAAAAACAGAACAAAAAAAACCAATAGAGTAACAAAGCAATACACATCACACAAGATATAGCACAGGAAAACCCTTATAGAAAAAAATCAGGTAAAAACAACACAGCTTTGATTACATTATCAAGAACAAATAACAATAAAATAGAAGTATCTTAAATTGAAATGAAATCTTCAACCCTGTGCCTAGAGCAATTTCAGTAGGATGTACAAGTCAACCAAGAACTCATATTGAACTTCATCCCAAGCACCTGATTTATAGGACAAAGCATAGGTCAAAAAACTCAAACTCAGCAAAACCTTGGCAGGCCTAAAATTTGACTCAAACTTGGGACTCAGACATTAAAAAACATAAATTTGTGAAATAGTTTTTAAAAACACACATAAAACTAAATTTACAAAAGTCATAAGTAATGTTTCATTCATTTATAGATCAATAAACAAGTTCAATGGACATCATGTGTCATATCATAAATTACAAATCCGTATTAGTGTTTTTACAAATTTCGTCAATGGGAAACATGAGCCCAAAACCTTTTCTTTTTTTTTCTTTTTTTTTTTCTCGCTTTTTAAAACCAGAGTGGGTGTATGGGGGCAGCAGCAGGGTCAAGGGCCAACGCCCCTTGCAAGGATCTTGGGTTAGATCCCCTAGTGGGATTGAGAGTCGGTGCCTTTAGTACATTTACCTATCACAATATAAGGCAAGGTCAAGAGGCAATATTAAACCTTTAAATTTTTTTATTTTTTAACCAAATGATTGATGTTTGCAAGCTCCAAATACTGCAAATGGGAATGATAACAGGTGTGCCTAAGGAAGGGAGGAGAGCTGCTGCACATAGGGCACACTGTGTGCAAGTCCAGAGTGTGAGACGCACAAGGAGGGAAGGGTGAGCTGGCTGCCAAAATTAGGTCTGCAGCTGCTGCCGCTGAGGCACATCAAACAGATGAAGCTGCTGAGGTTTGTGAAGCAGACAAGGCCACTGAGGCACATCAAACAGATGAAGCTACTGAGGTTTGTGAAGCAGACAAGGCGAGCAGACGTGAAGGAAAAAATGCAGGCAAGTAATGATAGATGACACCAATGGAGAGAGTATTAATGTTCTTTACGTGTTTACATGCTGAGGATATTAGTGATGAAAATATGCACCAATATTTATGATACTCTTAAAACTTGCAGCTCATTGTGGTGTGAAGTTGCTTCTCAAAAATTAGATGTATTTATATCCAGAAATATGCTGGTAAGATAGACCATGAATGAAATTGTGAAGTAAACCGTGTACAGGCAAAAATAAAGAAGTTGTTCAGTGGCTGTTAGTGGGATGGAAGCAGAGGTTGGTAGGGTATAACTGGTGGGTAGGACAGAAGCATTTGCAGCAAGTGAACAAAGGAAGGAATTTCCCTAGTTTTTATTTTTGGTAACAGTAAACACTTATGGGCTGTAAAAATATGCAGAGGTTCCACTACAATAGAATAAACTTTCGTACCTTATTTTTACTCTAATGTTCCAGGACTGTGTAGCTCTGATATCAATGATATGCTCCCAAATACAAATGTAGTAAAACAAGAAAGCAACACAAAAATGAATAAAATGCTATGCAGTAGTTTTGAAATGTAGGAGCACTCCACCCAAGATGTATTTCCACAGCACACTACGACTGGTAAAGATAATAAATTATTCACAAGGAACAATAGAATTTAAGTGCTGTGTAGATAATTAGACTTTATCACCCTAAAGTGTAAAAAGGTTTATGATGTAATGAAAATGAGCAGTTGGCTTACTAATTAGACTAAACTTTTGTAATGTCCCCTAGTTGGTGTATGCCTGATTTTGCCCAAAAGTAACAATTCCAACAATATAATTTGTTTTACAAATAGTATTCTAAAATTAAATCATATAAAAGTTATTGAAATGAAGAGTAAATGATCAATTAATATACATAACATCGTCTAATTGGATCTAATCTATAGTTTCATTGCCAACAACCAATCATAGAAACGATTGGAAAGGAAAGCACGATAGGGCACCCGGAGACTGTTCATCACAATTAAGCCCAAGAGCGTGGCAATCACCCCTCGGCCCCAGGTGGCAGGAACTCCCATTACCCTCCAATATGGGGTGGTCTACTTACATTGTGGAGCACTGCCTCTCTTAATTGTGTTCCTTGCAAATCCATGCATGATTGCTTATAGGGAAACTAATAGAGTAAATCAATAATTATAAGAGCCATAAATAGATTAGCAATTCCCATTAGTAACTAGGTTAAAGATACATAAGAGATTATATACATATAAACATTATACTCCATCATGATGCATACCAATCCCTTATTATATTCAATAGCTGCTGCCTTTCTAAATGCAGATGTTTATTTATTTTCTGATCTTCTTCAATGCCTTCTCCATTTGAAATGTTCCTCCTTTTATATCATCCATAGCAGGGAAAAGACATAGCTTTTATCAACACCCTTCCCTTGGTAAGGGACAGGCCCCTCCACAACCTTTTCACTGCCTTAAATCTTTTTGTTAATTATTAATTATGTCCCTTTGTAGAGTCGCCGCCCATATCTAGTGTTGATTGATTAATTAGTCTTGGATATAAGCAGCGATCTTTTATCACTGCCTGCAATTTTAATAAAGGCTGCAATGGTGGTCTGAAACCTGACGGGGGGCATGATAGTCCCCCTTCCCAATATTGCTTGCCCTCAAGCAATTTTAAATTTCAATGATTAAAGATCTTGGCTCCTTCCCAAGTGGTGTCTTCTGTAGGTAGACCCTTCCATTTAACCAGATACACAGGAATAGGCTTATTCCTCAATCTCTTTTCTCGCATATCAAGAATGGTTTTGGTTTCCAAAATTAACTTGCCTTCATCATCAAGCGGAGGTGATTCTAAACATGGAATAACATGCTGTCCCAGCACCTTTTTGAGTCGAGACACATGAAAGACATTATGGATTCTACTATTTGCCGACAGTTCCAACTCAAAGGCAACCTCTCTTATCCTTCTTAAAATTTTGTATGGTCCATAGAATCTCAGTTTGAGCTTTTCGGTTCCACTTACCTTGATTGATGACTACTTATAGGGTTGTAACCTTAGAAAAACCAAGTCCCCAACTTCACATGTCCTTTTGGTCCTTTATCAACATATATCTTTTGTTGGTTTTGTGCTTGATGTAGATTGTCTTTAAGTGTATTCATAATGCCCATATTTTGTTGCACAAAGTCTTTGGCCCCTAGTACACGACTTCCTTGGAGGATTAAACTCCCCAATGAGGATGCCTCATACCCATACAAGGCCTTGAAGGGACTCATCCCTAATGACATATGATGGGGTGTGTTATAACAAAGTTCCCCGAGGTGCAACCACTTGATCCATGCATTTTGTTGCCCTATAACATAGCTTCTTAAGTATCCTTCCACCCATTTATTTACAATTTTTGTCTGCCCATCAATTTGGGGATGGGAATGTGAGCTTTGTTCCTGCTAGTCGAAAAAGTTCTTGACAAAACAAGCTAAGGAATCAGTTGTCTTTGTCGCTAACTATGTTTCTAGGTAGGCCATTTAATCTGAAAATCTCCTTGAAGAAAACATCGGCTACTTGAGGTGCTCTATAGTCTGTGGATATTGCAATGAAATGTGCATACTTGGTAAGGCGGTCCACCACTACGTATATGCAATATTTGCCTTGCACTTTGGGAAGTCTGGCTATGAAGTCCATGGAGATACTTTCCCATTTTTTATTAGTATAGATGCGTAGGAGTTAGAGGAGGCCTGCTGGATAGGTTTGTTCTATCTTGTTCCTTTGGCAAGTCATGCATTCTTGAACATGTTTTAGGATGTCTTTCTTGAGACCTTTCCAAGAATATTTCCCTCTTACTTGCTTATAGGTTTTATAATATCCTGGGTGGCCAGCTAAGGGGTTGTCACGGTATTCTCTAATGATCTTCTTCTTTATCTTTGAGCCTGGTACAAGATATATCCTATCTTTGTATAGGATGAGTTCTTCCACCACTTTATATTCTTCATTTTGTAGATTTCCTTCTAAGATGTCACTTGCTTGTGGATCATTGGCGTATTCTGCAATGATTGAGTTCTTCCAATCTCTGGAAATGCTTGTTATGGAGCATAAGTAGGGTTGGTGGGACAGGGCATCGGCTACAATGTTGTTCTTTCTCTTTCATGTATTCTATGTCAAAATTATAAGCTTGTGACTTGTTTACCCATTTTTGTTGACGATCATTTAAATCCCTTTGATATAGGAAAAACTTTAAGCTGTTGTGGTCAGTTTTTACAATGAACTTCCCACAAACTAAATATTGTCTAAATTTGGCTAGTGCATGCATACTGGCCAACATTTCTTTGTCATAAATGGAGTAATTTTTCAGCCTCTATGAGTTTGGGACTTTCGAATGCAATTGGGTGTTTGTTTTGCATGAGTACCGCTCCAATGCCTTCTCCGAAAGCATCACACTCTGACTCGAAAGGTAAAGAAAAAAGTCAAGAACAGCTAGAACAGGACAATAACTCATTATCTCCTTAAGTCTTTCAAAAGCTAGTTGACCTACTCCATCCCATGCAAAGGCTCCCTTTTTAGTTAAGTCAGTGAGTGGTGTGACAATTTTAGAAAATCCTTTAACAAACCATTGGTAGTAGCTACATAAGCCCAAAAATCCCCTTAGATGGGTTAGGGTTCTTGGTTTTGGCCATTCCCTAATAGCTTTTATCTTTTCCTCATCCACACTTACTCCTTGTGCATTGATTTTATGTCCTAGATACAAGATCTCTTCTAACCCAAATTCACATTTGGAGGCCTTAGCATATAGTGATTCTTGTTCAAGAATCCCTAGTACTTCATCAAAATGCTTAAGGTGTTCTTCCCATGTTTTGTTGTAAATCAAAATGTCGTCAAAGAATACCAATAGGAACTTCCTTAGTTGTTTCTTGAATAGGTGATTCATGCATGATTGGAATGTTGTGAGGGCCTTAGTTAAACCAAAGGGTCGGACCAAGAATTCAAAGTGTCCATAGTGACATCTAAAGGCGATCTTAGGGATATCTTCTTCCCTCGTTCTAATTTGGTGGTAACCGGATTGTAAGTCAATCTTGAAAAGTATCTTGCTCCATGAAGTTCATCAATCAGTTCGTTGACGCTAGGAATAGGATAACGGTTTTTTATAGTCTTTTTATTCAAAGCTCTATAGTCTATGCATATTCTCATAGTGCCATCCCTCTTTTTAACTAATACTATTGAGGAGACAAAAGGACTTGAACTAGGTTGAATGTGGCCCATTTCAAGAAGCTCATTGATGATTTTTTCTATCTCTTCTTTAAATTTTCGAGGGTGCCTATAAAGTGTAGTGATTACAAGTTTAGCCCATTCTTCAAGTTCTATGGTGTGTTCAAAACCTCTTTTGGGAGTAAGTCCTAATGGAATGTTGCCAAATACCTTTTTGTGTTTCTTTAGGAGGTGTTGGATGTCAATGTGTATGGCTTTACCTTGGGAGGAAGATTTGTCAAGAATCATGCACTAAGCGGCCCATTCCACTTGTCCATGTCTAAAGATTCTTTCCATCCTTTTGGATGAAACTACTGTCGATGTTATATAGCAGCTTCGGTCTGCACTTCCAAGAAGAAGACAAATTATTATATAACCAAGAGCCGACCTTTTCCTTGTATCAAACTTGAGCCAACCTAAAGTTATATTAATTATTTATCTTTTATTTTGTATTCCAAGAAAGGTCGACCTAAGTCAAGAGGCGCCTAATGATGTATATATACAAGGTCACTTTGGCATTGTAATTATTCGAATTCAAGCAAGTTCGCACTTACCTTTGAAGAGCAGAAATTCGCACTTAGAGCAGAAGTCGCACCTTAGAAGCAGCAATCCGATTTCCAAAAAGAAGACAGTCATTTATACCTTGAAGGAGGGTGAATATATTATCATTGTATTGGCCATTGTTGGGCCTGAGTTGTAAACAGATTTTTGTCACTGTGTTATCATATATAAGAGAATCATTTGCTGGGTTTTTCTCCCTCGAGTAGGAGGGTTTTCCCAGGGTATCTTGTTGTGTTCATTGTCTTATGTGTTGCAATTCTATTGGGTAATTTATTATCTAATCTGATCTAAGAAACACTAACATGGTATCAGAGCGGGTGTGAAAAAGATCGTGATCAGATTCAGATCTGTTAGTTTGCAACTCTCATTATCTTTTCTTTTCAATCTATCTTCTAAATTTCTCAAGATGGTGAATGGTTTGAAAATCGAGGATAGACTCGAAGGGATCTCGAACTACACATCATGGAGGTTCAAGTTCATGCTAACTTTGGAAGAGAATGATTTGGCTGAGTTTGTGAAAACAAAAGTTCCCGAACCTGAGGGGGAAGAAGAGAAGCTGCAATGGAGAAAGAAAGACACTAGGGCAAAGAAAGTATTGGTTGATTCCGTCAAGGATCATATTGTACCAATTGTCTTCAAGTTGGATACAGCAAGAGAGATGTTTACAACCTTGGAAGAGATGTACGAAATCAACAACACCAGTCGAGCCCTTGCACTGAAGCAACAACTTCATCATGTGAAAATGGCGAAAGGAGAATCTGTTATTACATACTTCATGAGGATTTCAGAGATAAAAGATCAGCTCTCCACTATTGGTCACATGATTGATGATAAAGAACTGACTATGCTTGCTCTCAATGGTCTTCCGCTTTCATGGGAGGCGTTCATTCAAGGAATCAGTGCAAGATCTGAACTTCCCAAGTTTGATCGATTGAGGATTGACTACATTCAAGAGGAGTCAAGACTAACAACAAGAGGAATTGGTCAAAGCTCAAAGAATGAAGAATTACAAGTTCTTGCCTCTCATTCATCAAACAAAGGAAAAGGCTTTAAGAAAGGATTCTTCAAGAGGAATTGAGAAGATGGAAATGATGATGCTCCTACCTTCAAAAGGAAACGAGACATGTCCAAGATTCAGTGTTTTCGTTGTGATAAGTATGGTCACTTTGCGAGGGTTTGCCCTCAACAACCCAAGCTTCAAGCTGCCACTGCAGATACTGAAGAAGTCGCTCCACAAAAGGACTCCAATGATTATCTATTTTATTCAGCCTTGTCTAGCAATGTTTCTACTGACTCTAACACTTGGTTGATTGATAGTGGTGCTTCTAGGCACATCACCGGGTTCAGAGGTCACCTTTCAAACTTAATGGAAAGCAACTCCAGTGATCAAGTTGTTATTGGAAATGATGCTAGATATTCTGTAAAAGGGATTGGAAATTCCACTCTTCACTTGGATTCTGGAATTTCTTTGGAGTTGAATGATGTACTGTTCGTACCAGGGATAAAGAGGAACCTTGTTTCAATTTCAGCATTAGAAGACAAGGGTTATCAAGTTGCCTTCTCTAAAGGGAAAGTTCTTATATGGGCAAAGAACTCCAACTTCAAAACTGCTCAAGTGATTGGAGTTAGACATGAATGTCTCTACAGGCTGTGCACTCGTCCTCTTCAAGCACTTGTGCATAACAGTACCAGCATGTGTGATCTTTGGCATCGAAGATTGGCTCACATTCACTTTCGTGCTCTACCTATCATGGAGAAGATGGTCACCGGTCTTCCGAAATTCGATCAAGAACATGAAGGTACATGCAAGGGATGTGCCCTAGGCAAGAACACAAAAGGTACGTTTCATTCCAGTGAAAGTAGATCTAAATGTATTCTTGATCTCATTCATTCTGATTTGTGTGGTCCAATGTCTATTGCATCATCTAGTGGTTTCTTGTATTATATTATTTTCATTGATGATTACTCTAGAAAGACTTGGATCTATTTCTTGAGATCTAAAGAATCAGAAGAAGTATTAGAAAGATTCAGAGAATTCAAAGCACAGATTGAAAATCTGTCTGGGAAGAGGATCAAAGTATTGAGATCTGATAATGGTGGAGAATACACTTCTGGCACATTTCGAGACTTTTGTATTGAAGCAGGGATTAAGAGGGAGTTCAATGTTCCCTATAATCCACAACAAAATGGTATTGCTGAAAGGAAGAATAGGTCTATTATGGAAGCAGTGAAAGCTATGATCCATGATCAAGACTTACAAATCTCTCTTTGGGCTAAAGCATCAAGAACAGCTGTCTATGTTCAAAACAGGAGTCCCCACAGGATCTTAGAGAATAAAACTCCTGAAGAAGCATTCTCAGGCGTGAAGCCTAAAGTTAGTCATTTGAGGATCTTTGGCTGTCCAGTCTATGTTCATATTCCAAAGGAAAAGAGAACAAAGCTAGAACCTTCTGGGAAGAAAGGAATTCTTGTAGGCTATAGTGAGACATCAAAAGCTTACAGGATATACATTCCAGGACAGAAACCTATTGAGATTAGTAGAGATGTCACATTTGAGGAAGATGTTGCTTACAGAAGGTCCAAAGGCACTCCTATGGAGATTGATGAAGAAGAACCTCCTCAAGATATGGAAGTTGACCATATTCTAGAGAATCTGAAGGAGGATACAGAACCTAAAGAAGATATTGATCCAGCTGAGCCTTTGGATCCTACTGATGGGCCTCTAGACATTGTGATTGGAAAGAAAAGACCTCTTTGGGCTCGCAGGACAATGCAGGAAGCAGAAAGGTTTGCAGCTCCAAGAGGAGCCTTCAAAGAAAGCAAGAGACCTCACAAGTTCTCTAGTTATGTTGCCTTGATGAGTCAGATTATTGAGTCAGAGCCTTCAAATGTTGAAGAAGCTTCTAGTCAACAAGTATGGAAGGATGCCATGATTGAGGAGTATCAGTCTATACTTAAGAACGATGTTTGGGATATAGTTCCTAGACCCAAAGACAAATCTGTGGTGTCTTCTAAGTGGCTCTTCAAGATCAAGCATGCAGCTGATGGGAGCATTGAGAAACACAAGGCTAGATTTGTGGCTAGAGGATTCTCACAAAAAGAGGGAGTTGACTATGAAGAAACTTTTGCTCCTGTGGCTCGTTACACGTCTATTAGAACCATCATTGCTATTGCTGCATCTAGAGAATGGAAGATTCACCAAATGGATGTAAAGACAGCTTTTCTGAATGGCATAATAGAAGAAGAGGTTTACATTGAGCAACCAGAAGGATTTGAGGTGCATGGGAAAGAGTCTCATGTCTGCAAGCTGAAGAAGGCCTTGTATGGTCTTAAACAAGCTCCTCGTGCTTGGTATGAAAGAATTGATCAGTATCTTTCAAGTCTGGGTTTCTCAAAGAATGATGCAGATTCTAACCTCTACTTCAAAGTAGTAAATGGTGAAGCATTAATTTTGGTTTTATATGTTGATGACTTGATCATTACTGGTGAAGAACATCTAATTCTAAAATGCAAGAAGGAATTAGCTTCAAAGTTTGAGATGAAGAATCTAGGTCTTATGCATTACTTTCTTGGCATAGAAGTTTGGCAAAAGCCAGATGAGATGATTCTAAGTCAAGGGAAGTACACTGTTGACATTCTCAAAAGGTTTGGTATGATTGACTGCAAACCTATGTCTACACCCATGGAGACTAATTTAGATAAGTTGAAAGAAGCTGCAGCTAGTTCAGAACCAGTGGATTCTACGATGTATAGACAGTTGATTGGTTCATTGATGTATCTAGTTAACACTAGACCTGATATCTGCTATGCAGTGAGTGCACTTAGCCAGTTTATGTGTGAACCAAAGCAAATACATCTTGTAGCAGCTAAACATATCCTGAGATATTTATGTGGCACAATTGGATATGGGTTGAGATATTCTTCAAACGTGGATTTGGAGCTGCATGGTTTTACTGATTCTGATTGGGCAGGATGTGTCTCAGATCGGAAGAGTACCTCTGGTTGTTGCTTCAGTTTGGGGACTGCTATGATCTCCTGGTGTAGCAGGAAACAGTCTTCAGTGGCCTTGAGTACAACTGAAGCAGAGTATATTGCAGCTTGTGTGGCAGCTCGTGAGGCAGTGTGGCTTCGTAAGCTCCTTGCAGGATTGTTTGGACAATCAATGGAGCCTACTATTATACACTGTGATAATCAAAGCTGTGTTAAGCTTTCTGTCAATCCTGTGTTTCATGACAGAACAAAACATGTTGAGATCAAGTATCACTATATTAGAGATATGGTGCAAAGGAAAGCTATACAGTTGAGGTATATCAGCACTGAAGAGCAAACGGCAGACATTCTCACCAAGCCTCTCGCCAGGATTAAGTTTGTGTACTTCCGAGAGAAACTTGGTATGGTGGAGAATGCAGCCTCGACTGAGAAAGAGTCTCAGTAATCAGTGATCCTTGATTGATAATGCAATTCTCTGCTGAGAGAGAGTTGAGGTGCAAGCCCTTGTTAATGCAATTCTCTGTTGAGAGAGAGTTGAGGTGTAAGCCCTTGATAATGCAATTCTCTGATGAGAGAGAGTTGAGAGTAGAGTTGAGAGTGAAAGCCCTTGATACTGCAAATCTCTATTGAGAGAGATTTGAGGTGAAAGCCCTTGTTTCCACCCTCTGGGAGAAGCTATGGTGGATGTCATGTGTGTGACTCCATGACAACATCACGTAAGGGAATCCGTGATGAGTTTATACCATCTATGGGAGTAGCCATAATGGTTAATATCACGTTGAGGTGATATTCTATTTTGTTTTCATTCTAATATAATGTGTCTTGTGCAGATGGAAGTTCATCCCTAGCTGAGAGGGAGTGTTGATGTTATATAGCAGCTTCGGTCTGCACTTCCAAGAAGAAGACAAATTATTATATAACCAAGAGCCGACCTTTTCCTTGTATCAAACTTGAGCCGACCTAAAGTTATATTAATTATTTATCTTTTATTTTGTATTCCAAGAAAGGCCGACCTAAGTCAAGAGGCGCCTAATGATGTATATATACAAGGTCACTTTGGCATTGTAATTATTCAAATTCAAGCAAGTTCACACTTACCTTTGAAGTGCAGAAATTCGCACTTAGAGCAGAAGTCGCACCTTAGAAGCAGCAGTCCGATTTCCAGAAAGAAGACAGTCATTTATACCTTGAAGGAGGGCGAATATATTATCATTGTATTGGCCATTGCTGGGCCTGAGTTGTAAACAGATTTCTGTCACTGTGTTATCATATATAAGAGAATCATTTGCTGGGTTTTTCTCCCTCGAGTAGGAGGGTTTTCCCAGGGTATCTTGTTGTGTTCATTGTCTTATGTGTTGCAATTCTATTGAGTAATTTATTATCTAATCTGATCTAAGAAACACTAACAACTACTATAGGGGATCCATCAAATAATCCTTGCAAGAGGACTTCTTATCCATTATGTTGAAAACAAAGTTCCAATTTTAGGAAGTCTAGGTAGAAACGCCCCAAGGAGTGCAACCATGGGATGCCCAAGATTACATCGGTGTCCCCCATGTTTACTATGTAGAAGTCTTCTTTGATTGGATGTTTTCCCAAGGTGATGCTTAGTTGTGGAATCTTTATTGTACATGGAGTAGTGGACCCATCGGCTAAGGTTACCTTAAAACCCTTAAAATCTTATGTTTCTAAATTCATTCTTGTAACCAAATTTTCGTCGATAAAGTTGTGTTGCCCCACTATCCACAAGGGCAATTACCCTTTGTCCCTTTAGAACATTTTGAGTCAAAGAGGGGTGGTGCTTGGATGATCTTGATATTGCAGCTAGGGTTCCACAGTCTTCCTCATCGCACTTTCTTCGTTTGCTTGGATTTTCTTCCTCTTCTTCCCAAACTTCTTCGTCGAATAATGCATCTATGTTGCATGCTTGACCTCATTTCCCACACTTATGTTCTAATTCCCATTTCTCCTTACACTTGTAACAAAAAAAATTCTTTCAAGACTCTTGATGGCAAACATGTCCATGCCCCCATTTCTCCTTGCACTTGAAACATAAATCTTTTCTTCAAAGCTCTTCATGATCATCTCTAGGAGGAAATGTTCTTTGATGCCCATCCTTCCTATAGGAGGTCTTATCTTTGATGATATATTTTTTGAGTAACCTTTATCAAGTCATAGGGCTTTTAAGATTGCATCTTGGAGAGATGTGAGATCAAGGGCACTTACTAGGCCACGAATAGCTTTTGATAGTCACTCTATAAATAGGTAAGTGAGCCTTTTTTCGGTAATTTCGAGGACCATGAATGGAATTCTTTGGAATTCAGCCACATAGTCTTCAATAGTCCCTTATTGTCTTAGTTGAGTTAATTCTTTAAAATATCTCTCAAGGTGCTTTTGGTCAAAACTTTCAATGAGTTTTTCAATGAAGTCATCATAAGTTGTTATGTTTTGGTGGCCTTGAGTAATCAAGCCATGGTGCCACCAGGCGTGTGCAACCCCTTCCAAATGTAGGATGGTGAATTTGATGGCATTTTCTTCTATCATTGGATTAAGAGATAGATATGTATCCAATTTTTGGATCCATGAATGGTCGGTGATCTTCCTTGATCCATCAAAGTTAGGAAGAGTTATCTTGCCTACTTTATGATGTAAGACCCCTCTCTCTTCTAGGGTTACTTATTTTTCCAGCTTCACAATATTCCCTAAAGGGGATGTCTCTCTTAACTTCAAGGTCTAGTATTGAATAGGCTACAGCCAAGTCATTTAAATTTTGGTTTGGTGTATTGTTTTTTTCTTCTTCTCTGGGCAGTCCCTCCCCAGGTAGAAAGGAAGGTCTAGTTACCTTAGATGTTGATCCTAGTGAAGTTCTATTGTTATTTTCAAAATGATGGGAAGTGGCATCCCTCCCATTAGTTTGGTTAAGATTGTTTATTGTGTTGTTTATATTTTGAAGGGTTTGTAGGAGCAATTGGGTTGCTTTCTCACTTTGCTCCATGAAGACTCTCAACTCATCTCCCAACTGTTCACCCATTATATTGTTTGGAGTGGGGTTATTACTTGCTGCAAGTTTACTTTTTTCTCTATGCAATGCCCTTTGAGCCCGTTGAGTAAGTTGTATCAACTATCTTTCGTCCCTCAAGTTAGCAAGATTAAAGCTCTATTACCAATTGTAATGTCCCCTAGTTGGGGATGCCTATTTTGCCCAAAAGTAATAACTCCAACAATATAAATTGTTTTACAAATAGTATTCTAAAATTAAATCATATAAAAGTTATTGAACTTAAGAGTAAATGAACAATTAATATAAATAGCATCGCCTAATTGGATCTAATCTATAGTTTCATTGCGAACAACCAATCATAGAAATGATTGGAAAGGAAAGAGCGATAGGGTGCTCGAAGACTGTTCATCACAATTAAGCCCAAGAGCGTGGCAATCACCCTTTGGCCCCAAGTGGCAGAAACTCCCGTTACCATCCAACATGGAGTGGTCTACTTACATTGTGGAACCGGTTTACTGCCTCACCCAATCGTGTTCCCTTGGAAATCCATTGCTGATTGCTTATAGGGAAACGAATAGATTAAATCAGTAATTATAAGAGCCTTAAATAGATTAGCAATTCCCATTAGTAACTAGGTTAAAGATACATAAGAGATTATATATATATATAAAAACATTATACTCCATCATGATGCATACCAATCCCTTATTATATTCAATAGCTGCTGCCTTTCTGAATGCAGATGTTTATTTATTTTCTGATCTCCTTCGATGCCTTCTCCATTTGAAATGTTCCTCCTTTTATATCCTCCATGGTGGGGAAAAGACTTAGCTTTTATCAACACCTTTCCCTTGGTAAGGGACACGCCCCTCCACAACCTTTTCGCTGCCTTAAATCTTTTTGTTAATTATTAATTATGTCCTTTTGTAGAGTCACCGCCCATGTCTAGTGTTGATTGATTAATTAGTCTTGGATATAAGCGGTGGTATTTTTATCAATGCCTGCGATTTTAATAAAGGCTGCAATGGTGGTCTGAAACCTGATGTGGGCATGACAACTTTATGATGTTCTGCAAGGAGTATGACAGCTTCATTCCCTCAAAGCCTGGTATTGGGTAAATTCCTAGCAAGGAGCTAAAAAAATTCTTATTGTTTCTAGTCCTCTGCTAAAAAAACTCATCCATTTTCACATCTCCTTAAGATCTTCACCCATAAATTGAGTCATGTGGACCCTAACAAGGGAATTACACTACATCCTTTGGACCACGAACCATTACAATTTGCAACTAAAACAAAACCCCTATAAGCTCAAACCAGCAATTGTAGGAGGGTCTTACAATCTTTCCTTTGGACTGGACAGTAGTAGGGATGACATGCATGATTTAATTAACAGTAACTTTATTCTTTTGCTATTGGATGAGTTTTGGAGAGTAATGCTGTAGGTCTCAGAAAAAACAAATATAATCATGCATGCTAAATGGTAGCCTCGAGAGCACACACAGCCTTCAAGCCTTGACATATCCCCTGATGGATTATTTCAATCAATTAATGTACATAGCAACCCTGCACCTAGGAAAAAAAATTGTACACCAACAGGGTGCTTACTGAAATTCTCATGAGTAATGGGCATACATTGCTTTGAAATTATGATATAAGGCAGTCACAAATTGATCCAAGTGGTTATTTCCCGGTTCGTTGTCCCCTTCCTTGTAGCCTCACTCCCATTGTCATTCAACCATTTCCCACCAATCAAATGCGGCACAGCTGGCTCATTCAAACCTTCAGCTTAATAGCTTTGATATACCCATTCAATTTAAAAATTATAATCTTCACCATTAGGCCCTAATTTATGAGATCGCCACCTTCATTAACCTGTTACAGTTTCTTGCAAACAGAACCTAATCATTATCATACCATACAGCCTCCCTCCTTCAATTAAGTAGCCCCTGCTGACCATCTTCTTCACTACTCATACCTCTCATTCTCATTTATCAATCATTAGTGTTTACAAGATTTGATCTATTTGCTCCATGCTGGTCTTATAATTTCTTCAAGGGAGCTCTTAGAACTTCTTCCATTGACAGCACAATTTCTAATTTCAAACCATTTTCTCCGCGAGTACCCTGAATATGAAGCCATTGTTGACATCTGCCAATGAGGCCAAGAAATAATCCTAAACTGATCAGTATATTTGTGTAACCTTCAGAGAGATCTGGGACTAAAACACTGAATTTTGCAATAGAAGAATAGGAGCAGATACAAAATTGTAAGTGTGGCTACAGTAAAGCTAGAGGAGACAAAAGGTTCTGATAAATAAGCTACTAGAAAATAATGAAATATGAATGGATATCCCCAGTTTGAAAATGCAAATCTAATGAATTCACAAACTCCTAAGAACTGTTGCAAAATGAAAAGTTCTAATGAAAACTGCTATGACTGGAAATCTGAAATTTGTTTGCAACTGGACACTGGAATTACTGAAAATTAAATAACTGTTTTTATTTCATTTTTATTTTTGGAGAATGGGAAAGAAGAGCATAACTAGAAACATGGCTAAAAATTCATGACATTTCTATTTTTCCCAGTTTAGCTCTTTGGCCTCTTGCAAGCAGTATATCTTTTAATGGACCCACAAAAATGCTTTGAATGAAGACACAAGCTACACTTGGAAAACATGATCCTAATGGACCCATTACTGAAGTGCACAAATCATAACAAAGATTCACTATTTAGCTCTATTTTATCTGTGCATACTACAAATACATACACCTGGGCACCTAACCAAAGGATCCAGCACAAAGTTTTCGAGTTGCCATCTATCATGCTCAGATCCCTTGTTCCCGTTTCTTATATAGTTCACATTTCATGATTTTTTTCCACTTATGCTGAGAAAAGAATGCACCACAAAAGCTATCAAGTGAATGTTTGACTGTTCCTGACCCAAACAAAGTCATCATATAAAATAGCAAGAAAACCAGGGATGGCATTCTGATTCAAACATTTTCAGGAAAATAAGTTGTTTTTAATCCCAAAGGTATATTTTTTAATTTTTACCACTTCCCAGGCAGACAATCCCTCATTGGATAATAAGAGTGATTCTTCAGCTTATTAGAAGCTTTTCTCCTCAAGCAATCTTATCAAGCCTACATTGCCTTTGTTCCATGCCATCTCTTTTCACTTTGCTCTTGATCCTGTCCATTTTGCTCCCCTCACTTTTGTATTTTAATTCATTATATTTATGTTTCGAGCACAAAATTCAACTTACAAGTACAATGTGTTCATACTTATTACAAAATAACCTTGTGATGCTTTTAAAATTCCAATATATGGCACCTAAAGTACGGGTACTGTATGAGTCTTCACCACAAAAGCTAAATTCTGAAGCATTTATGGATTCAACTACATGTTTCCCGAACACCAAAGGGAACACGGAGGGTACAAAAGAGATATGAACACCAAATGTAATTAAATATTCAGAAATCAGTTAGTCTTTGAAATACACAGTAATTCCCTATTCTACGATGGCTCTATGAGCTTATGGACATATACCCAAAACAATGTTCTGCAGGAACATGTCAACAACCCCCTGCCACAGAGCCTGTCCCTACACCCTATCCACAGAGCTGGATTACTATTCAAATATCATACCTAGGATTTGAGGTACCTGTAGACATCCCCTTTTTGAATTCCCACACTTCCCCATCCCCCAAAAAAGTGCACTCAATGGAATATAGCCACAAAATATACATAACCAATGCTCTTTCTCGCAAGTTGCATAAAATAAATAGAAAGATATAGGTTTCAAAACAAAGATGTTGAGTTCTCTAAAAACAAGAATTTAAACATATCAAAATTGAAATTTTATACATATCAGAAATAAGACAACTGCCATACATAGTCACACTTATTATTGCTAAGATCTTCCCATGTACATACACTGAAAACTATTATGAAACTTCAAAATTGTATTCTAAATTTCTAAATGTTCAAATGACAGACATACCTTGGAAGATATGAACTGATGGAACTACTGTCCACAGATTTCTCACATAATGACGAATCAATGTACCAAACCTGGAAGCTCTGAGCAAGCCAATGATGTAAAGAGTTGAAATCCACTTCAGCACTCGAGCATTTCCAATAGTCAATGTCAATAGTGAAACATTCATAGAAGAGCTCTCAATGCTTAACCCCAGCATCACATGGGCTTTAGGGTACTCCACAGAAATCACAAAACCAGTCCATGAATTCTATTTTTCACCTCAAAATTCTCTTGAACTGAACTTCGAAGAATGGCCCTATGCAAAACAAATCCAGGGAAACTAAAATCATTTCAAATTTTTAGATTGTCGCATCATTCATCCACAGACTATGGCAAACCGTTCAAATCAGCTGATGGAATCGATAATTGATAGACTACTGTAAAGCTTAAACTGTGCAGCAACCACTAAGTCCTTTAAAATCCAACCAAAAGATTTCCAACAATTTAGGGTAGAACAGGACATAAATCCTTTGTCATTTTAAAAAAATATTGATTTAATTTTTCTGGAAATGAATGCCTCTAATGAAGTTAAACAGCACTGGATCTTCTAATAAACTGGGTTCTGTTGCAATTTATACATAACTATAATAATTTATGTAAATCTAAGGTAGTTGTAGTCCAATATTGTTTACATCTGTTTATTCATCTGTAATTCCCAGTCATCTTGACCTCTCGTACTTGAAGCTTACTGCATGATATAAGAGAAGAATTACTGGGCAGGGCATGGGTTTCATGTAACTTATAACGGGTAGAATTCCAGTACTAAATATCTGTGCGCACCTTGAGAACATTCAGGATCTTCAGAAAGTGTCGAATTGTACTGATATATTAATCCTCGACTTGAAAGCTGCCAATCAAATTTTCACAAATAGGCTTCTGAGTAAGTTCTGAAGATTTGTTTACATGACAAATAGATATTTCTGCAGAAATTTTTTGCCTCCACCTAACCATTTTTTGGAATCTGATTTTCATTTATCTTGTGTCAGATATCCTACAGACATGCAAGCTGACATTCAAACATTTGTACAATCTATAATACTCCAATATGATGTTTTCAAATTTCCCATTACCGGCCTGTCGTCTGCAAAGCTGGAGCTGCATAATTTTGCCCAAGTTGTGAAACAAAACATTTTGCCCAGGGCCAGGCCACTCCACATAGCAACAAGGAGCGGTCTCCAACCATGTAACCCTTGAATTGGCTGCTAGCAGAGGGCAACAATGGTCAATTGTGCTTGCCATTTGGAGTTTAAAGAAGATCCAATGAGCTACAAAAGATTCAGATGCTGTTTCAAATTGCTTGGCAAACACTAGAATGTGGTTGCATATCCATAATGAAAATGTAATTGGATACCATCATAAGATGCTACAATGTCTACAGAAATATCTTTCAAAATCTTACCAAATAAAACCAACAGAAACATTATCTAAACCATAGCTTTTTCTCTTTATTAGGAGAAAAGGCTCAAACATCTACAATTTTGCCCTTAACTCACATCCTACTAACATAATACCTTTCTCACATATGAGATTCTTCTCTCCCGGCTTGCCTTTTTCAACACATCATAGAGAATATGGAAAACAATGGTTTGCTTGGTTTGAAAAACTTAATATCCCATTTCATAAAAAGGCGGCATAAATACCCCATCTTTGTTGATGATGGTACATTAAAACATCTTTGTGTGCAGTGGCTTGTAAATGTACAACCTCAAAAAAGGAGCTTTAACTACTCTTGTTGGGAAAAGCTTTTGACAACAAAATACTGACCTTATTAATTGTATCTAGACAATATAAATGAAATTTGATAACCCTACAGCTCAATAACAATGAAACAACACAAATGGTCTTTTATAACGAACAGCATTGTAAAATAGACACAGCATAAGATAATACCAGCTACTATTATCCCCTTTCAGATGCGTAACATAAACAGTAAAAAATTATATTTTACAAACATTATTTGCATCATCCATTTGGTGTCTTTTAAACTGGAAAGGCCCTCTCAGTAGTTGAATGAATAATCAGAACAGCCAAATCTTCTAAAACCTGACACCAAGGAAGCTTTTAGCAAGAAATTGTTATCAATCTCACAAGAAATGTTAAAAAAATTGTGTTTAGGTAACTTGACTTTTGGGAAAAAAAGGTTCCAAAAAGAACATTGCATATACTGAATGCATAAAACAGAGTTCAATCACATCTTTATCATTTCCTCGGTGATAAGAGACAAATCTCAAGAAACAGCCTCCCCGAAATAACTTTTCCTGCTTGAGATATACTGCCCAGCTCGCAGGAATTACATCTGACATATAGAAGAAAATCTGTCAAGTAAAGACTTTTGGTAAGGAGGATAAAAATAAGGCCAAAAGACGGCTATGCAAGCAATCCCATAGCAGAAGGGAAGGATGAAAGAAGATATAAACAAGGAGAAGAGAAATACTATGTAAATCTGTAGGATGGAAAATTCTAACATCGGAAGTTAGAGGATGACAAGACTGATGACGTACAAAGTTGAAATTTTGCAACAAGAGGCATTCTGCGATAGAAACCAACAATGAAAAGATACCAACTGCCATTTACAACAGAAAAAGGGAGTTATTTCTAACATGGTTGAAGCTTAAAGGATTGTCGGCTTTAACAAACCCTTTCCAGATAAATTATCATTTCATTTCCTACTGATCATTCTACACCAAGAACTCTGCAATATGTTTTATGCGATGCCACCATGCCTAAATCCATCCTGAACAGAGTGAGTTAAATCATCCCCACAGACTGCATTTGGATCCAGGCCACAAGGCATCCCTTCATACCATTTGGCATTCTCTTGGTAGAATCCATCCACATGCATCGCCACTAAGCTCCCATCTGCTACAATGGTACCATCCTGTTGGATAGGCTTACAGAGTTTAGAATCTTCACAAACAAGAATACTCTTTTCATCAAACTCAGGACATGCCTCTTTGACAGAGTCAATCCACTTCTCGGTATGGCCATCATCTCGAAGCACTACATCTGCTTTTGAACTGCACCCAAGTCTTTGTCTCTGCCATTCTGCAATGCCAAATGCTCCATTGTCTCCCCCAATAATGTCATCGTCTTCGTCTTCCCCTGGTTTGACATCACCGCAATGCTGGCGCCGATGGTGATGGTCATGGTGGTGGTGATGCTCTCCCCATTCCTCGAGCCCAGGGTTTGTAACAAGAACCTCATCGGAATGTGCCTTACCCATCAGCATATCCGTGGGCCTAGGCAACTCCTCTACACTTCTCAGCCTCCGGGTAATTGCACACAAATCCTGAGACAAGGAAGCCAACGACTCATGCGACAAGTTGGCAATCTTGGACTCCAAAAACCCTATCTCCATCCTGAGCTCATGCACCTGCTGAAGCACAGACATCCGAGAATCTGCATCCTCCTTCCGAATCAAGGCAAACGCATCTGCGGAATCCTCATTAGCATACACCTGATCCTGCTCCACCAGACTACCCTGTCCAACAAACCTGTGTATGATTCTAGCGCTCCCTTCATGCGGACCAGGCTCGTGCCCCGAATGCACTGCATAGAGCTTGAAAATGGCCTTCCCCTCTTCCTGATAAGAAAAAGTCTTATCTTTCTCGTTATAATTAGTAATGGGAACAATTGCCCTGATCCGGAACCCACAGCCACATCTCTTGGAAGTATACCTCTCCCTCTTCAAAACCCCAGATCGCTTCGTATTGGGCTCGCCGGCCCTGTGACAAGCATAATCCTTCACCTCCGCCATGAAGGGTTTGTAGCGGATATACTTCTGCCTAATGCAAAGCACGACCTTGTGCTTAGCCGCCAGCTGCTGCAGATTTTGCGGCACCTCCTTAGCGGGCACCTCAAAAGACTCCGTATACTCGAACCTACGCCGCTTGTTTCGCGGGGCCGATGCGGCCACGTCCGAGCAGCACACGACGCAGGATGCAATGCAAACCCTAATAAACGATTCCGGGATGCCATAGAACTTGGCGCCCACAGTCCACACCTGCTTTATGCGCTCGATGGTTTCCTTAAGCCCTAAGTGCTTCAAATCCGCGTCGCCGTGAAACGACATGACGATTTCCTGCCACTGGTTAATGTGAGAAACGTATTGCTGGGAATTGTTTTTGAAGTAGAGTACCTCGTTGCCGTGTTCGTCGATGTGCGCGTGGAGTTTATCCTGGATGCGCTTCCACCCCGTCAAGTACGCAGTGTCCTCGTTGCGGTCCTTCCAAACGCTCCGCCATGACAACAGCACCGACGGCGGCGTCGCGCTGCGGATCTCCTCCGGGCTCGCAAATCGCCCTTCTAGAATACAGTGCACCATCAGATGGTGCGATTCTCTGTTGAAAGTGTAGAATTGCGAAGATATATGCGGCTCCGGGTTCACGATCGTCGGTTGCAATGAGGAGGAGGAGTTCCCCGCCGCCATGTGACCGCCCCCGCCGCCAGCGACTTCCCCGTCTGCATCGGAATCCATATCATGTTCGTTAGAGCTGGCGCTGGGGCACTCCACCAGTTTCTCTTCCTCATCCTCCTCGTCTCTGAAAACTACCATTTGGTGGCGGTCGTGGTCGGGGTCATCCAGTAGAAGCCCTGGCCCTAGCCTAAAACTATCCTCCTCCATTTCCTTCCCCTTTTCGCCTGCACAGCTAAATGCTCTGCCTGCGCTTTGCTCTTCTTCCCCCCTGCCGTAAGTTCTACTTCATCTGCCCCTCTCTCGCCCTGCACTCTCTGGGTTTTTAACTTCACGCTGACTTTCAACCTTGCCGAATCTGAGATTTCCTTTGTATTTGTAAGCTCTAGGTCACGTGAATCTATACTATTTTCGGCTTGTATTACGGATACCTCAGTCAATATTCCTCGTTTCCTTCACCGAGCATTCAGAGTATAGCCCCTTCTCTGTATTGCTAATTAAGATTATAGGTAGTTTCACCAAACCAAGAATAAGATCAATGCTTATTATGTTAGTCCCGTCATGAAAAGGCTTGACCACCTCTTTTACACTTAAATGAAATAGAAGCATTTGCTTCGACCTCTAATCATTTCTACTTCTTGACGTAACACTCGTGCATGCTTCATTCTTTGATGGTGAAAATTCCATACCCATGCCTTTTTCTTTTTTATGTTGAGGGGTCTATTCTGATTACAATGTCTTTCATGTAATAATTAGTTTATATGAAGTATTCACATCATTACATCTCAGTGTTATTATTATTTATTTCTAACAATCGGTTTTTATTTTTAAATCTTTTGTTTCACTTTAGTTCAAGTTTGGGGTGTACATTTGACTCAAATTGTTTTGCAATCATATATATGCACTCTTCAATTTTATAGTTCAAATTTAAATGAAATTTGACAACTCCCTTCTACCAACCATTATGAGCCAACCTAATACACACTTATGTTGCTTTGTGTGTTACCTTCTTGTATTTAAGAGCATTTATTTATTCAATTTTAAATCTTCTAAAAGCATGTAAGGGTTATCGAAAGAGTTGTCATAAAGTATTTATGAGAGTATCATAGCAACATTATCAAAATATTACATCATCCTATGTCCAATGTAGACTTGGTTATTATCTTTGATCCTTGTTCAAAAGTTGTTAAATTGATCCAAATAGGGGTCAAACTAAAGAGAATTTGACCTTTATAATTCAACTAGATTTCTCAAAGATATTCTTAAAAAGATTTAGAAGAGCAAATTTCAACAATCAACTTTATGTTGATTTAATCACACGACTGACAATTTAGATTTGTGCATCAAGTTTAGTTGTGCACTCTCAAAGATCAGCTCCATATGCACTTAGGTAAACCAAAGCGAAGTTTGGTCAATTTATATAGTTTGAGGTATTTGTTTGATAAAGTCCTAAAAAAATAGCATTATGGTGAGTTGGTTCACTATGTCTTTGACATCATTTTCCCATTTCAAGAATCCAACTATCGCACTTATATTCATTTAATTTAGCATTTTATTATTTCCACTCTCAACTTAATTATATATTGTATACATCTAAAAATGGTCACAGTTAATCAAACCTGTTAATTAATTAAATATGAATTATTTAATTAATAATCTTCTAAAGTCATCTACATATAAATAAATTTAATTATTTATTTATATCGTTCACTTTTCTAATTCTTTTAGCTTAATTAAATAAATAAGTTTATTTAATTATTACCATCTTCTTCTTAATAAAATTAAATAAATTCCATAATTTATTTTTATTTATTTATTTAATTAAGGATTTATCCTCAACTACCAACTAACTCCTCATAAATGAAGTGCACAAATGACAAATTTCCTTCATTTTTTAATGGAAAAGGTTGTGTAGGAGGAAACATCTCCCATTATTCTCTCAACCTTCCATCTTTCTCTCAACTTCTCAATCTCTCATCGTCATCTTGACAGGTTTGAATTCAACCGTTGATCTTTGCCAACTAGATTTTTGCCTCCAAAAATCTATAAATACAACCCTCTTGTGAATTGAAAAGGATCCTAGATTTTATGAATTTAGCATAGTTATTATAATTGCATTTGAATCAGCATTTTAGCATTTCAAGTTCATAGCATAGCATTTTAGTTTCATATCATAGCTTCAATCATTTAGCAAATAAACATGCATTGTTGCATAATCTCATTCTCCTAAGTTGTCATTCCAACAAGTTGTTGCTTACACTAACTGAAAGCCAGTAACTTGCATTGAATCCTTGGAGATAGAGGACAATGAAACGCATTTGAAGGAGTTGTTATTTAGAGTTTGTTTTATCTTTTTAATTAGTTTCATTGGTGTGCTAGTTTATCTAATTAATTAGTCCACTTATTCTCACACACATATATAGATCAATTATTTATTTAATTAACTTAGATTTTTTAGGTGAACAGCTTTTTCCTTACATAAAATGGTGAACTCGTGTTTCTTACACCCCCCAAAATTTCATCATTAAATTTTATTCCTTCTTCATTAAGGTTATAGCTATGATTTTTTTTAATTGTTATACACTTATTTTAGTTTTAATTAGTATTTGGATCCACCCTTGAGTGTTTAGTTTTGCTTTATCTATCTCCTAGGGTTTAGACTTTATATGAAATCTCTTTGATCCCTACCCTCCCACCCTTCAGATTTAGGATTTAAACTTTATGTTCCAAATCTAACCATTTCTATTTTTTTACTCTCATATCAAATCTAACCCTTATCACGGACTCCTCTTTGTGCTTTGATGGTGATTTTTGTTCCCTATTTCATGATGATACCATAAGCAATGAATTTAATTTTGTGTTGACTCCCCATATTTTGTTTAGCCTAAGATTCCTTCAACTAGGTGTATGATTTGCATCACACATATATGTTTTACAACCCTAACTAGGGCATGTGAGAAATAATATTTACACATGTATGTGTTTTAATGGATCATATCTTTCATTTGCATGTGCATGAGGTTAGATCATTAGCTATCTATATGCAATTGTATGCTTTATCATTATATAATATATTATTCCATGTTTATTTGTGTTTGTATCATTGCATTGGTCTAAGATGATGTACATTAGGGCTTTGTTGTTTTATCCTTTTATTGAGCATATATTTGAAGACCTTGGGGAGTCATCCATACTATTGTTTGATGCAATTTATTTTGATGCTTCCTCCTTGCATTGCATATTTACCTTTGAGCATTATTCCTACATGTTATAAAAGCCATATTTATATACCCTTATACTCATATTTCTTTGATGATTCCTCTTATGAAGACTCTAAGAATCATGCTTTATGTGAGTTATTATCTTTCATACATAATATCGATATATATTATGAGCATATATTTTACACCTCATGTCAACTTGCCTTATGTTGGTGCCTTGCCAATAAAGCTAAAAAAATGTTGCTAGATGAACATGGAATTATTTTCTAAGCATAGTCTTGCAAATGGTATGCAAAACCCTACTAAAACCCTCAAGTGTATATTTCAAATACATGGCCTTGTATTTTGTTTTATCTCATCGTTCATGTGATCCTCCTAAGGGAGGTGTAACTTAATTAATCTTTGTAGAAGTTGTGAAATCCAACTTCACAGACCCCAAAGATCACCTGCATGCAAATAACCTATCACGGAAGAAGACATTCGAAATAAAAAAGCAAGGGTGCTTTGAAAGCTGAAAATATGTATTAATCAGAGAGTGGTAATAATACAATGATCAATCCTTAAGAAAGGAGATCATGCAAAACCTAAAAGTAATCCTAATAGGAAGACATTTAATAATTAATATAATTATTAAATGTCAAATTATGCAAACTAAAGTGAAATCTTAAGAGGGGAATAAAGGTAACTTAATTAACATAATTATGTTAAAACCTTTACTCTAACACCCCCCCTTAAGATGAGCAAGAGTGCAGCTACAAACATGTGCAAGAAAGCAAAGGTAACTACAATGCATGAAAGGAAACATGGGTCTCGGCAACTAGGCCTGATCAGGTACCCATTTACAAAAGCAATGCAAACTAAATGAAATGGGGTAAAGGAGAAAACCCAGTGGGAACAAAACTCCTCCCCAAAATAGAATGCAAAGAAGGAATATGATGTACTAATGAAAGAAGGATAGGAGGTGGATTACATGATACCCCCCATAGACAACTTCTATCATATAAGTACATATACAATGGTCTCCATAGGAGAGATAAAAAGAGAGAAAAAGGCCCCCCCACAATGAAGAAACTCATCTCATAATGGTAGATGCCTGATGTAGAATCCAAAAGGAGATCCTGAAGCGGCAAATGATATTTCTCCCTTTGGGAAGAAACGAATCTAAAGGACGATGACAAAGAAACCCTGTGAAGAGTGATGAACGAACCTGTCTCAAGATGTGTGCCATGATAGGATGCTGAAGAATCTCTCTGTCTGAATTGAAACAAATGATGCCAAATCCAAACTGATGTGGAGAATCCTAAATGCAACCTCTGAATGCACTGATAATGGTGGGCGAACAGTGATAGCCTGACTGCCAAGATAGAGGAGATGAATGTCCTCATAAGAATCCTCCAAATTTGCAATATAGGACTCAACAAACAAGAAAGATATGTCTGCAACATAAGAGTCCAAAGTAGATATGTTTGGAAGATGTATGATTCCCTGCTGCACTGAATCAAGAACAACAAGAGATGTTGATGAAGTCTCAATCTGAAGAGTAGGAACTGTGAGACAAGCCTCTGATCCATTGGAACATGTAAAGGTGTCTAAATACTCAAGCTCCTCTAAAGTATCATGATCAAAGGGTGTATTTTCTCTCCAAGCAATGGGTAAGAGACAATCTGAAGCAGGATCCTTTAGGAATGAAGAGAGATTGGGGTCTCCATAGATCTCCCAAAGGCGTGTCCAAAGTGGGTGAGGACAATCAATGTCCGATATAGCCAACATAGTGTCATGATCAACACTAGACAATATAAGTCCTACTATGTGATTTCTAATGATATCTCATGCTAATTTTCTCTCTAAAGTGGCTGGTTCAGGTATGAGATCATACAAATAAGGCAAAAGATTAAGCCACCTACAATGTGTAAGTATACCCTTTGCCCATGACTCATAATTACCCCGTTCTAGAATAACAACTAAAGGGTGAGTAGAAAAACCCATGAAAACTCTTCAAATGAAAAAAATTGAGAAATTTGATCTTACTGCATTTAGATCAAATTAATATAACCCATCCCACACAATCAAAACCCATGTAGGTGCCAGAACGTCCAAGTAATTAAGCAAAGTGTAAAAACACACAAAGCTGAATAAAATTTACCTAGTACATTTTCTGATGAAATAGACTGTAGATATGGAAAGAGCACTGCAACACCTTTCTAACGCCTATTCGTTTGCACAAAACAGAGTTCAGACGCAAAAAATATGCCCCCGAGAGTGAAAAACACAAGTTCTGACTTTGACTGGCAAAAAAGACTGAAAAATTGCAAAATCAAAAAAAATAACTAGCACCACTAGAATGGCACTAGAACCAGCTTTCTAGTGATATCTCGTTTTTGCAAAACAAAGATTGTATGCAAAAAATACGCCTGATTTTGTGCAAGTGGCTCCAAAAAGGTTTGAGGGTTAAGCCTAGCGATTAGGCTAACTACTAGCATTAACCACTAGCGGTTAACTGACGGCGGCGCCCATGAACTCTATGATTTTTTTTAAAAAATCTCAGATTGTGTGCTGTACGATCCAAAAATGATTTTTTTTTGCCTCCCGGAGTCATTGTGTCCGATTTTGACGATTTGACAGTCGATTTAGGGGTTTTTGGGCGCTCTGAATGCGATGGTGAGGTCTGTTTGGACTCAAAATGCTTCAAAATTGTAGGTACGCTCTGAATTAGGAACCCTCAATAAACTTCAAGCCCTCTCAGATCTGACGCCGTGAAGCCAAAATTGACGAAACAAAAGTCAATCTTGACTAAATCGAATGTTCCAAACGCAATGGTGAGGTCCAAATTGACTCAAAATTCATCAAATGAAAGAGGTATGCCTTGGATCAAAAAAAAAACCCTAAACCCTCAAAGCTCCAAAAATCCTTCAAAACACGAACAAGAAGCAGCAGGTCTGGAGCTCTGATACCATGTAGAAGTTGTGAAATCCAACTTCACATACCTCGAAGATCACCTGCATGCAAATAACCTATCACAGAAGAAGACATTCGAAACAAAAAAGCAAGGGTGCTCTGAAAGCTGAAAATATGTATTAATCAAAGAGTGGTAATAATACAATGATAATCCTTAAGAAAGGAGATCATGCAAAACCTAAAAGTAATCCCAATAGGAAGACATTTAATAATTAATATAATTATTAAATTTCAAATTATGCAAACTAAAGTGAAATCTTAAGAGAGGAATAAAGGTAACTTAATTAACATAATTAAGTTAAAACCTTTGCTCTAACAATCTTTTATGTCCCATTATTCATCATTGACCAGCCTTGTGCATTATAGTTAAATACTCATCGTGTATATTGTAACTACTAGTATTTCAAGTGTCACATGTTGTGATATCATTTGGTAATGGGAAAACTTCCCACAATGGTTAATTCTTTTACATGCATCTTTCTTCCACATGTTGTCATAGTGTCTAATCATATTTTCCTTGCACAATCAACAATTAATCCTTATAAATATTTATTTACATTTACCACATAAGTATTATGAGTTGGCATATATCTAATTGGTCCATATCATCCATATATGGGCCCCTTATCATGTAGGTTTATTTCCTATCACTTTTGCAATATTACTACTTTATCATTGGCCAATTTATATTCCAAATGGCATGTTGTTCACTAGACATTGACTTCAAGTTTCTTAAATGATGGGTTCAACAAATCCTTATTGGCAATATATGTCGATAATAAGCTCATTGGCCTAAGAATTTAAAGAATCAATGTTATGGCTAATATACACACTAAATGATGAAACAATAGAGTTTCACAAATGATGATATGCATAACATCATAAAGTATATGTAGCAAGGTATCTAACTAAAGTATGCTTACATGGAATAATCCTAATCGATTATAGTTAATTTTGCCCCGACAACTAGATAAAATTCTTACTCATTTCCATCACCTATTATGTTCTAACCATTGTATATAAAAGATGTTTTGAAAATAGAAATAAGTCATTAATCCAAGGAAGTATTCAAACTATTCAACAATAAAAGTGACTCCTACACAAACAAAGTTGACACACCATCAATAAAAGTCTTATAATTTCGAGCCTTTATATCTTCTTTCCCTAAAGTTCTATACTCATTCAAACATTGATTCAAGCCCTGAAAGGCCCTAATCCTCTACAAATTTTATGAAATCTCAAAATTTGAAGCCTAAAATTATAAATTAATTGAAAGAAAATTTTATACCAACAAGCCAATCGATGTTCAAAGTAACTAAAGGAATGCTTAAGCCAAAAATCATGTTTTCAAGATCATGTCATTCAAAGTTACACCAAGGAAAGTGTTAGAGTATGGTAGTAATTTAAGTTATTGTCTTGAGTAATTCTACTTCAATTTGCCCTATTTCATAACCTAAATCATATCAAGTGAAAGGCCATGCCAATGTTCAAATAAGTTAGGGTATCATCATGTTTGTTGCAAGGGCTTGCATTATTTCCTCTAGGATTCCTCTAGGAATTGTCAAGGTGAGTTTTATTTTATTGGTATATTGGGCCCTATATTTCCATACTCTTACAAAAGAAACCTTAGGTTATTTGTGGTTTTGACATTGTTTAAAAACCCCAATTTTATATTGTGAAATAAATACAATAAAATAAATAATAAGGGGACTATATTTACAAAACATTTTGTAAACACAACAGAAGGCATTAAAGATGCAAAAATTTGCACTTATAAGGAGGGATCTCTTTATGGGAATGTTTTCAAAGAAAAACAAGAATTATCCCATAAACAATGCATGGTAATTGAATTTTGATAAGGTTGTGTTGCCAAACCACTTTAGTGATGTAGATATTGTGATCTAGGTGGCAAAGCTATATGATGACAAACAAAGGAAATGCAATATAGTTCAAAAAATGTCTTGTTCACTCTCAACAAAAATTTTATCTAAAGGTTCTTTAGAGTCTAAGAGGATTCCAAGGTAGAACTAAACATGAAAACGTTAGGCACATTTTATAAGAAAGTTTAAGCCCAAAGCAAGAGGTGTACCCCTAGTCCCTATCCCTAAAGAGAAGGTTGAACCCCTAAACGACACCAATTTTTTATATTAATTTGAAGAGATGTATCAAGGTTTGCACCAAATTTTAGGTACTGATGTTGATGATGCTTTCCTTTTATGAGGATAATTAAAATATTTGTCAATACACTATTTAATTGTGGAACCTTCCTAGCTACCTATTTGTATAAAAATTTGGCAAGTTTCAAGTCTTTATGACCCATATTTATGAAAATAAATTCAAGAGGTATCTAGTATTGTGTTTTCTCTTCTTATTTTCCATGGAAAGAGAATTTTTTATCTCACCAATCGTTAAGTTCAAGTTTTTAGATGAGGATGGGAGAGTTACAGTCAATACAACTAAGGACTATGCACACAGATAGGAATCACTCACATGTCTCTTATTGAAATTTTGAATGCCTCTTCATATCATCAATGTTAAATAAGTTGGGACTCATTTGGCGTAGTTTATTAGATTCAAGCTCATATTGTTCCTCAAACCTTTCCAATATGTGTTAAGTAGAAAATTGTAAAATAACTTGGGAAACTAGTTTTTATTCTTAGAATGTAGAATTATCATAGTATATGGAGCAACAATGTCTCCTTATGTCTTCCCTTGTGATGTACCTTACAAGATAGCATTTATAGGAGTTATAAGGTAATTGTATTATGAAAATTTTAAACATTTCAAGAATTATAAGAAGGTAGGATTCATGCCCCTAGCTATGCACATGGAAGATAAATTTTAAATTTATAGTAAAGAGGGTTCTGAAAAGGTGGTAAATTTTTTGAGATGCATATATTGATAATGTAGAGCTTGGAGATTATAACCTTGAGGGTTTCATTGATAAATTAAGGAAAAATAGGGGAAATGATGTCCAACACTCCTCCCATGAACATGAAGACCTCATCAAGAATTATCAAAATGGCATGAAGAGGATTGTACTTAAAAATAGATGGTATGGAATTAAAGGAATAAGTTAGATCCTAAGTATAAGAAGGCATTCCATGAGATTGAAAATCATATTGAAATGATGAAAAAGAAGCTAGGAGAGTAGATAAACTTTCTCAAAAATCTAAACCACCTACAACATAAGTTATCAAGATATTAGGAAGGAAAGATGAGTCTACCCATCCAAGTAGTATTATTACTACAAGGATCCCAGCCACACGAGGGATTTCACTAACTAGAGAAGCCCATGAATATCATATTAAAATAGATTCTTCTATTGTAGATCAACCACATGATAGACCAATTTCACTAGAGATTTCAACCATAGAAGGGCAAGATGAACAACATTTCATGGTAGATAAATCACATGGAGAGGTTGTTGCTTTGGTTTTGTGAAGGAGGGGATTCACTACTACCAAATCCCAAGACAAATAGGGTCTAAAGGGAGAGAATAGCCCTCGGTCACCTCAATGAAAAAAGCTCAAGTGACGGAGGTACAAGATGAAAGAGATTACAAAAACGTACTTAAAATAGAATCTCTTATATGCTTTTGGATGAAGGACTTCGGTGACTGAAAGAGCATATTACATAGGTCTCTGGAACAAGTCTAATAGCTCTTGACCAAAGGACATCATTACAAGACTCAAATGACGACACAACGCGTTGTCATCTCAAGGATGTGGTGGCATCTCATACGAACAAAGAGTTAGACTTGTAAACAAAAACTCACAAAGTCTATTATCTACCCAAAATCTGAAGTCTTACTATTCTACTAAGCTAACAGAAAGCTAGAATGAAAGAAAATGACAAATAAGGTCCTAAGCTATGAAGCCTCCAGTAAATCTTCACACAAACAACTTGCACACAAGGAGGATGAGGAAAAGTGTTGGGGCTATTTTGGGGCCTGCCTCAACCAAACCCCCATTTTGGTGTTTCCACCTCCTCAAATAGCCAAATAGATAGAAAATAGACAAGATGTGTAATGAAATAGATAAGACATGTGATAGAAGCAAACCCTACTATGGAGGAGAGCTCGTATCATAAATAAATATACAAGACAAGATATGTTAGCAAATAGGCAAGACAATATAATACAACAAGGGAGTGTTACCAACAATTTGTGGCTCCCTCTTAGTTTGATATACGAGGCATTGAATTCTTTTCAAGAGAGCCTTGGTTGTTGACTAGACGTGAATTTGGTAGAGCTTTGCTATTGAGAAGAGAAAAGAGTGAGAGAGCAAGTTGTAGAGCCAAAACAGTAAGAATGAATGAGAATAAAGGTGAAAGGAAGAGTTTTGTGAAGTTGTATGGGTGGGAAGATTCATTACACCTGTGATTCTACCATAATGACACATGTCATGGGAAAAGGTCATGAGATTCCCTTATTTAAACTTGAAATTTTTGGGGATGCTAGCATGCCACACAGATGTTCGTGTGTCACGAAGGCATCCAACTCACAACTTTACAAGAAATGAGGTGGCAAACTGCTAACACTTCATCGTTGTCCCTTATGGATTTGAAATCATACAATTTTGACTCATAAGGTTCTTGTCATAAATGCGGCTAGGCGCCATAAATGCGACGGGCTAAATGCGCAAGTGTGAAATTGCCATAGGGTGCAATTTTATGACACTACATTTTGCCCCCACTTTAGTGAGCTAAGTTTTGAGAAAAAAAATAGGTGCACTAAAGTAGAAAAGAAAACATAAGTGCAAGACTAAAAAATTGAAAATTTTATAGATTTTTCATGTAAGAAGGATACTGTAGAGGCCACAGAGGTCAAGCAGGCGAATACTGATGATGCCCCCAGCAATCCAGCTCGGTGAGGAACTATATATAGCACCAGATGTGAAGTTTTATTTTGCAAAACTCAAATTTAAGTGAGTTCAAAAATTAAAAGAAGCTACCATGACAAGAAGAATGCTTAAGAAAAAATTGATGGTTTGGAGGAAAAATATTCAATGAAGCCCTCTTGTATTTACCCCCGGTTAGGTGGGGTGAAAACAAGAAGGATGGAAGGACCACATACATTGGGAAAAATGGGCCAAAAATGACCTATATATACCCGAGTGGGCCCACATAATGGTCATTTTCACTATTCACAACAAGGGATTTGTTGATTTTTGTGAGAGAAAAGCCACCAAAATGTCTCACAAATGCAACTACATAGACTCGAGGATCAAGCAACTCCACACAATTGTGGTTGATGGAGGTGAGCTCGACGAGGTATGAGGAATCTGACCTTCATGTTTGGAGTGCATTTTTTATGTTTTTCCATTTCAACAACAATGCACACATCTGACCATGTTGGCATTTGCCCCACACACTATCGTCTAGGAAGCATTCAGCCTCAGATGCTAGCACCATCATGTAGATGTTTGTGTGATGTGCCTTCGTCCTAGAGGTTGACTTTGAAAAAAAATTGATGTAGAGGAAAAAAATTATAATGTAGATGGATTTGACATGAATTTTGTTTTACTGCAGGAGTGGCTTGAGTTGAGAGAGCATGCATAGAGGCAGACATGTGTTGACCATGTTGCATGCTTAGGTGGAGTGCATGCACCTAGACAATCAGGATCACTTGAGGCATGTGGGCCTACACCTTGCCAGATATGCGCTATCATCCTTCGATGCTCATGGCACTCATGGAGTGTTGGGATGTGGATACCTCCACTTTTTATCTACCAACGAGAGAGATTACCATCATGTTGGAGGACATGTACAAGATCATAGAGCTACTCATCTATAAACGGTGGGTGACATACAATGAGGCTAAGACAATACAAGAGTCCCTAGAGGGCCAGCAGAACTGCGTTGGGTGGACAAAGCCCAGGGATACCACCAATCATATCTACATGGGATGGTTGGAGCAAGGGCGAGTGGAAATTCCACTCGTCTAAAGAATCATGGTAGTTATTGTAGCCCTCTGAGTCGTGATGGATGGGTGAGGCTCTCACTTGCATGGGGGCCTCATCCATTGCATCCAAGAGATGGAGAACCATAGGATGGTCTACGCCTGGGGTCAGAGCATGTTTGCTCACTTGTACCGCGAGCTCAAGCATTACATCCACTATGAGTATTTTAGTTTGACAACCTACATGCTCCTACAGGTGTGGAAATTTATGCATATCAGGTGTACCCAGCCAAACGGGTTCCCCCTAGGGCATAGCATGTGGTACACTGATGTCGCATATGTACCCATTGGTGCATGATTGGAGGTATGAAGACCTTAATTTTTGGCGGTTGCAGATTGATTTAGTATGAACGCATGATATTAGATGACATCCCTATAGAGGTATGGGGATCTGGCCCACAGACAGGCGATAACTACAACATATGCAACAATATTATCTCTTGGTGGGGCAAGCAAATCATATTATTGGCATAGGGTCGCCTGACAGTTTGGGTAGGTGCAAATGATTCCCCCAACACCACCCACATACGTCCAATCAACGATGAGTGTCGTTCGGGCAGGTGATCATCATCGTCTAACCATTGTGGAGATCATTGTTAGCAACGATGGTTCGAATAATGATGATCAACCTCTCATCTTATTGATTGAAAACGTCGATATTGCTCGCAACTTTAGAGCATGGTGGGAAATGGTCGATTCGGTCCCAATTTTCCTGGTAGATGCCATCATGGGAAATGTCAGTGTACAGGGGCTAATGGGAGAGGATTGTGACAACGAGGAGGGAGAGGCAGTAATGGGTGGAGTGGCGAAGAGGCTTAGACAGTGACAAAGATTATCATCCCTCCTACGGTAACAATAACAGCAGGAGCAAGACCCAGTAGTGCACCCCCTTGATCCACATGGATAGGCTGGGAACCCAGGTACAAGAGTGGTTCATGTTATTTCCTTTTAGTAATTTGCAGCTTATTTTAGTTTATCTCATATATATGCACATGTGTTTATATGATTTGATACTCACATCGTCTACCTCTTTGTGGTTGTAGTCGACACATAAGAGTGGATCACTTTCATCGAGCAGTGCATTTTTAGGTTGCTTGTCATTCCCATCTAAGGGAGCATCCTAGATGTGTATAGGCTAATGTCAACAAGATGAAACACCCACCTATTTGATCATTTCATGCATCTAAGGGCTGCTTACAAGGAGGCATGGGTTAAGACATTATAGAGGGTCGTGAACCTTACCACAGTGACCGGGCAATGGGATCAACACTCAATAGAGTTTCACATTACACTAGTCAAGTGAGATCAAGTGAGGACGTAGGTAGAGAGTGTCATAACGGCATGTGATTCCTTGCAGATCCATCTCGATGACCTCAACAGGTAGGTGAAGGTAGTGAGGTCGGGTGTTGATCCCCAGGTGTAGCAACTTCAAAAGGAGCTATGACAAGCTCGTGAGCGGGAGGTTCGACTATAGAGCTACGAGGAGAGGTTTGAGGACTACGATAGAACATGTCCATTTCATGGTCACATCAATCACAATCCATGGCATTAGTTCAACTGCCACCACCAACACCAAAGGGCTCAAGGAGCCATGCATCGGGGGGCTAAAAACCCATTTGGCACATGCCAAATTTTATACATGGATTATATTATTTTATATAGCATTATTTTGATTGTACAAACACATATAGATATATAGCCACCACATTTGCATACATTGGTGTGATACATGTACATGACATTTTGATATATATACGAGTTTTTGCAATATCATGGTGTTCCTTTATGTGTATGCTTTACTTTCATGTATGGTTATGTGATGGATTTATTTTTATGGATGTATATTTAGATTAGATGCTATCATGATCTTATAAACCCACATGGATGTATGTTAATTAAATACAATGATGATATAATTTCCAAACTAAAAGACTTAATCAAATGGAAATGTGCGGATACATAGCATAATAAAACAATGCATATATAATTCCTAATTAAAGAAATTAATTATACACATGTTCACATCATAACACAAAAATGCAAAGATAATGTGTTAAAGAAGGAATGTCATAGCATAATGGATTGCAATACTTGAGGAATGAGCATCATACGTATGCCACAAAGACACTATGCATAATGTTGACAAATATGCATCGCATTGACAAGTTCTTTTAGAGGTGTTCCATTCATAGACGACAATCCATAAGTACCAGAACCATACACAAAGATGATTATGTAAGGGCCTGACCAATTAAGGCCGAACTTCCCCTTTTGATTAGGTGGCACATTTGCATTCCTTTGATTCTCATAGAGAACTAGATAACCTACCTTAAAAGTTCAAGAAAGAACACCCTGGTTATAATGTTAGAAATAGATCATTGATAAGATTGGAGATGTTCAAGGGCCTGCAACCAACACTCATCGAGCAACTCAAGTTGATACAAACAATCAACATGATAAGTGTCATCATCAATTAACCCTTTAAGGGAAACTCACAAAGATGGAATTTTCAACTCTAAAGGCATGATAGCATCAACACCATACACAAGGTTGTATAGGGTTGCACCCATAGCCATGCGACCACTTGTGTGATGGGCCCACAAGGCATATGTTAATTGAGTATGCCAATCTTTACCACATTTATTCACTATTTTTTAGAGAATCAACTCAAGAGTTTTATTAGATGCTTTAGCTTGGTCATTAGACTAAGGATAGTATGGTGTAGAAAAATGATGTTGAATATGAAATTTTTCCAAGAATTGCTTCACCTTTTTGTACTTAAATGAAGTAGCATTATCAAAAACAAGGGTGGAAGGCAATCTAAAACATGCAATGATATTGTTTAGAAGAAAGCTATAGATTGCTTCAGCATTCATGGATCAAAGTGGAACAACTTTGACCCATTTCGTAAAGTAATCAGTAGCGGTAATGATGAAGGTATGTCCTTTAGAAGAAGAAAGTGATATTTTTCTAATAATATCCAAGCCTCATTTCATAAATGGCCAAGGAGAGGTCTGATTTTGAAGCTCTTGAGCAGAAGCCTGAATAAGATGACTATGTTGTTGACATTGCAAACACTTTTTTACAAAGGAAAAGGAGTCCTACTCTATTGTTTTCCAAAAGTATCCCATGTGAATTAATTTACACACCAATGATTTACCACCAAAGTGTCAACCCCGGAGCTCGAATGGGCTTCTTGAAGGGCAACCCAGGTATTTCCACCTTAACAAGATATTGAAGAAGAAGAAGAGCATTATAATATTTTCGATAAAGAACACTGGATAATATAATGTATCAGACTAAAAGTTTTCTTATCCGAGTGTAAGTATTTTTAGTCACATAGTTAGGAAAATTTCTAGTCTTCAGATAAATATAAATGTGAGAATACCATTCCTCTAAGCCTATGTGAGAACACATGAGAACATCAGATTCAGGTTGATCTAAAACAATAGAAGAGTGAAGAATATAGACCACAAAGTGGTATTCTTCTATGCCATCGTTTAAAGACACAAGGGAGGCTGCACTCACCATTGCATTTGTGTGTTAATTTTCTCTCCTAGGAATAGTGTCTATTGTAAAATAAGAGAAATGATCAATCAAGGATAAGGCTAAATCCTAATATTGAGATACCTTATTCTGCTTGGCTTGATGCGTTCCTATAATTTGATTTACAATAAGTTTAGAATCACCGTGGATGCAAAGATGTTTAATGTTTAAAGGCATTGTAGCACATAAGCCATTGTTCCTATAAGTTTCATCATCAATTAACCCTTTAAGGGAAACTCACAAAGATGGAATTTCCAACTTTAAAGGCGTGATAGCATCGAAACCATACACAAAGTTGTACAGGGTTGTACCAATAGCCATGCGAACACTTGTGTGATAGGCCCCGTAATGCACATGTTAATTAAGTATGCCAATATTTACCATATTTATTCACTATTTTTCAGAGAATCAACTCAAGAGTTGTATTAGATGATTCAAATTGGTCATTAGACTAAGGATAGTATGGTATAGAATAATGATGTTGAATATGATTTTTTTCTAAGAATTGCTTCACCTTTTGTTCTTAAATGAAGTACCATTATCAAAAACAAGGGTGGCTTCAGGTAATCTGAAACATTGTTTAGAAGAAAGCTATAGATTGCTTTAGCGTTTATGGATCAAAGTGGAATGACTTTGACCCATTTCATAAAGTAATCAATAGCGGTAATGATGAAGGTATGTCCTTTAGAAAAAGGTGGTGATATTTTTCCAATAATATCCAAGCCCCATTTCACAAATGGTCAAGGAGAGGTATGATTTTGAAGCTCTTTAGTAGGAGCCTGAATAAGATGGCTATGTTGTTGACATTACAAACACTTTTTGACAAAGGAAAAGGAGTCATACTCTATTCTTTTCCAAAAGTATCCCATGTGAATTAGTTTACGCACCAGTGATTTACCACCAAAGTTTCCACCCCAGAGCTTGAATGGGCTTCTTGAAGGGCAACCTGGGTATTTCCACCTTAGCGAGATATCGAAGAAGAAGAAGAAGAGCATTATAATATTTTTGATAAAGACCACTAGATAATATAATCTATCAGACTAAAAATTTTCTTATCCGAGTGTAAGTATTTTTAGTCACATTGTCGGGAGAATTTCTAGTCTTTAGATAATTATAAATGTGAGAATACCATTCCTCTGAGTCTATTTGAGCACACATGAGAGCATCAGATTCAGGTTGATCTGAGACAATAGGGGAGTGAATAATATAGACCACAAAGTGGTATTCTTCTATTCCATCATTTGAAGACACAAGGGAGGTTGCACTCACCATTGCATCTGCATGTCAAATTTCTTCCTAGGAACACTGTCTATTGTAAAAGAAGAGAAACAATCAATCAAGGATAAGGTTGAATCTTGATATTGATATAGCTTATTCTGCTTGGCTCGATACGTTCCTGTAATTTGATTTACAATAAGTTTAGAATCACCATGGATGCAAAGATGTTTAATGTTTAAAGCCATTGTAGCACACAAGCCAGCAACAAGGGATTTCTACTCGGTGATGTTGTTAATGCAATGAAATTTCAATCGAAAAGATAGAGGAACTAGCTTGCCTTCAGGTGAGACTAAAAATACACCCACCCTAGAGCTAGCTTGACATCTCGATCCATCGAAGTACATCTCCCATACAAGTTCATTATCTGTTACAAAAATGTTTTCATCTAGAATTTGGTCAAGATTGGGGAAGGATTGGGATGAGGGAGCTTCTTCCAATTGATCAACAATAGCTTGACCATTAAGTGATTTTTGAGTTACGAACTTGATGTCGAACTTAGAGAGTGACATTACTCATTTCATCAACCTCCTCGAGAGATTGGTTCTAGTAAAAAAATGTTTAAGAAGATCACTTCTCACAATGACATGGGTTTCAACATGAAGAAGATAATGTTGTAGCTTTTGATTTATAAAAATGATAGCCAGACATTGTTTCTACATGGTATAATAATGAGTTTCATAATCGACTAGAGTACGACTAATGTAGTAAACCGCTCTTTCTTTACCATCATCATGTTGAGCTAACAAAGCTACTAAGGCATGAGGTGATGCTGAAATATAAAGCAAAAAGGGTATATCTTACATAACTGACATTAAGATAGGAGGATTGGCTAAATAACTCTTGATTGACTCAAAAGATTTTTTACACTCATCATCCCATCAAAGTCAGACATCTTTCTTCAACAAACCTATGAAGGGAAGGGTATGATCAACCAACTAAGATACAAATCTACAGATTGCCTAAATCTTCCCCTGCAAACTACGTAGTTGAGAGATGTTCTTAGGAGGAGGCATGTTAATAATTGCATCAATCTTATTTGTATCAATTTTGATTCCATGATGAGAGATGATAAATTCCAAAAGCTTGTCAATGTCAATGCCAAATATGCACTTAAGAGGATTCAGTCTCATCTTATAGAGTCAAAGCCTTTCAAAGATAAGATGAAGAATTCCATCGTGATCTTGACGAGTCATAGACTTAGCCAAGATTTCATCAATTTAATCTTCTATAATTTTGTGAATGAAATCATGAAAGATAAGTAATCACCCTTTGGTAAGTTGCTCCCACATTCTTTAACCCAAACGACATGACTACATAACAAAAGGTCCCCCAAGGGGTAGTGAAGGTTGTCTTATATTGATCTTTCAGGTTAACACAAATTTGATTATAGCCTGAGAAGACATCCATGAAAGACAACAAGGCACGGCCTAGGATCGAGTCTACAATCATATCAATATTAGGCAATAAAAAATCATCCTTAAGAGAACCCTTATTGAGATCATCAAAGTTGATGCAAATATAAATACAATTGTCAAGCTTGTTGACAACGACAATATTCAATATCCAAGGTGAATAGTCAATAGGACGGATAAATTCGGCTTTTAAAAGCTTCTCTATTTCAGTCTTGACTAATAAGGCAAGCTTGGGATTCATCTTTCAGATCTTTTGTTTAACGGGTTTAGCATCGAGGCATAGAACGATATTGTGGACTGCTATGGACTCATCATTACCAAGTATGTCCTCATATGATCAAGTGAAGATATCAAGATGAGAATGTAACAAATCAAAATATTGTTTATATTCTTCTAAAGAAAGGAACTTTCCAATCTTAATCACCTTTTCAAAAGATGTAGGATCCATGAAAATATCATTAGTATCCCCTTTGAGAAGAGTACTATGATCCTTAGGATTGGAAATAGGAACATCCTCATCTACATTAGACAAAGGATCCTTCTCATCAATACCCATAACGAATTCTCCAAAGTATGCTTGTTTTTTCAAGCGATACGGGAATCGTTGTTTGTGGTGATAAGAAGGCAAATAAGAGTAGATACCTAAGAATTCTTCCAACTCTTCCTTCGAAGAGAATACATCTAGAGGAACTTATTTAGAGTCCACTTTACTTTCAATCAATTTAGTATGAACTAGATTGAGAGATTTGACATAAATCATGTTGACACTCCACCATGGTTTCCACATATACTCTTCATGAGAGCAAGCAAGCCCCAAGTTACACTTGTGAGGTACACATTCTATAGGGACTTGAATTCCTTGCTCGTTACAGCCACAACCCTTACATCCATAACCATACTTAGAAAGAAGTGTAAATCCAAGGTCATAACATGTTTGCAAATCCAGAGAAGGAGGAGGATCTACATAGAGATCATCATTCCAACAATGAGGATCATACTCTTCTACACGATCATAATCACCTTCCTTTTTAACAAGACTACAAACATCAACCTCCTTGACAAAATCATGGTTATATTCCTTGGTAGGGGCATAATCGTTCTCAATAGGAGTAGGATCACTTTCCTTAGTGGGAGGACAACCGACTTTATTGACAGAGGTGTATGAGACTGTTGGAATGTTAAGGTGGATAGGGCCAACCTTGTACTCTTCAATGAAAATATCAAAAAATTCCACCAAAGGCCCCCAATTGTCACCAAGACATGCATTTGATTTAGAAGAAGAAATAGAAGGGGTAGACTTAGGATTCTCTGCTTCGAGACGGTCTTCTTTAGGGACATCCATCTCAGGAGCAACCTTCAAGGCAGGCACCACCAAAGAGGATGTCAATGCATTAGAAGATAATGAATGAATGCAATTCTTAAGAATAGAAGCAACCAAGGCTTGACCAACCGCTACCATTTAACAAAGGTGTACAGCATCATGGTCAACTTTGATTATAATTACTTCGTTATTAGCAAAAAATTTTATACAAAGATGCAAAGTAGAAGTTACAATCCCAAAAGTGTGAATTCATGGTCTTCCCACGAGAATTTTGTAAGGTAAATGTCCTAACATAACATAGAACAAGGTAGGTACGGTAATGGGTTCCAACCTCAAAGGCAAGATTACCATGCCTAAGGCTTAATGACTGGCGTTATCGAATCCACAAATGTACAAAGAAGAAGCAGCAAGAGAAGATGAACCGATTTTAATTTTAGGCAATAGATAAATGCTACACACATTGAGAGTCGAACTGGTGTCCATGAGAGCACACCTAATATGAATGTTATTAAGGTTAACTTAATCATTAGAGGGTCTTCTTGCTTTTGTACTTCCAGAGGCGGGAGTTCCTGGGAATAGAACGTAATATTCGATGAATTTGCACGAATATGAGCCATCCGCACATGAACATTTGTCAACATGACAGAAGAAGGTGTGAGAGAATCTTTTGCAAACCCTCCTAAAGTATACCTTGGTAAACTGGAGAAAACTAAAGCAAATCCTATAGTGATATCTTGGTAGGAGTAACACAAAGTTTCTCAACAAGATCATAATCACTAAGTGCTTTAGCAACAGGTTTAGATGTTGGAGGAAGAATTGGTTGAGAAGGTGGTAAATAAGCAAGTTGATTCACATTATGTTGATTAGTTATAGTGTTGTATGTATGAGCTACCTCATTGTAGGACCGAGCTATAGCCTTAAAATTCTCTTGTAAAGGTTCAACAAGCCAATAGTGACTGGGACCCCACAAATAGAATGAATTCTTTTAGGAGATGGGCTAGTCGGAGTCACATAAATGATGGGTCTCTTAGGCTCTTGAGGAGTTGCAAACACTACAACTACATTCATGGACTCTTCAAATTGTGAAGATGAATTAGATGGTTGTGATAAAGAGGTTTGTTCAGGAGATCTACCGATAGGAGAAAATGCCTCTAAGAAATCATCTAGGGCATCGTCTAACATATTAAAATCTTCCTTACAAAAAACTATTATTAAAAACATTAAAATTTTGAATAAAAAGATCTGACATGATTTGATTCATGTTAGGTTCACCAAAATGTGAAGGAGGGAATTCCCTACTCCCAAGTCCCAAGACAAATAAGGTCTAAAGGGAGCAAATAGCCCTAGGTCACCTCAATGACAAAAGCTCAAGTGACAGAGGTACAAGATGAAAGAGATTGTAAAAACACACTTAAAAGAGGATCTTTGATATGCTTTTGGATGAAAGACTCCAGGGACAGAAAGAGCAGATTACATAGGTCTCTAGAACAAGCCGAATAGCTCTCGACCAAATCATGTCAATGCAGGACTCGGACGACAATATGATGCGTTGTCATCGTAGGGATGGGCTAGCGTCTCGTACAGATAGAGAGTTAGACTTGTAAACAGAAACTCACAAAAAGTCTGATATCTACCTAGAATTTGAAGTCTTACTATTCTACTAAGTTAACAAAAAGATATAATGAAAAGGAAATGACAAAGAAGGTAAGATGTTAACTCATGGAAGGTCTTGTGCTACAAAGCCTCTAGAAAATTTTCACACGAGAGGACAAGGAAAAGTGTTAGGGTTGCTTTGGAGCTTGCCTCAATCAAACCCCCATTTTGGTGTTTTCACCTCCACGAACAACCAGATAGATAGAAAATAGATAAGACATGTAATGAAATAGACAAGATGTGTGATAAAAGAATACCCCACTATGGAGGAGAACTTGTATCACAAATAAATAAATGAGACAAGATATGTTATCAAATAGACAAGACAATATAATGCAACAAGAGAGCGTTACCAATATTCTATGGCTCCCTCTTGGCTTGATAGACAAGGCGTTGAATGATTTACAAGAGAGCCTTGGCTATTGACGAGACGTGAATTTGATAGAGCTTCTCCATAGAGAAGATATGAAGAAGAGAAAAGAGAGAGAGCAAGTTGTAGAGCCAAAATGGTAAGAAAGAATGAGAATGAAGGTAAAAGGAAGAGTTTTGTGAAGTTGCATGGGTGGGAAGATCCATTACACCCACTATTTTTCCACGACAACATGTGTCATGGGCAAAGGTCATGAAATTCCCTCATTTAAACTCAAAAAGTTTGAGGATGCTAGCGCGTTGCATGAATGTCTATGTATCACATAGGCATCTGACTCACAACTTTACAAGAAATGAGGTGGCAGACTACTAACGCTTCATTTTTGTCCCTTATGGAATTGAAATCGTGAAATTCCAACTCATGAGGTTCTTGTCGTAAATATGGTGGGATAAATGCACAAGCGTGAAATTTACAAGAGATACAATTTTACAACACTACAGGTTTATTATGAAATAATTGAATTCATTAGATAGGTTGCTCCTATAATAATTGAGGTAGTTGCATATATCATGTTACACCCAGTTTCTCAGTTACCATATTACTTTTACCTTTACTAGTAAATATGATGTTAAGTGCAAAAACATAACTTTATTATGTTGAATGGATGAATGATATACATGAATATGCATTATGATGTTATTATCTTTTAATGCTTTAATGATGCAAATGATATATGATGGATATGATTTTCATGTGATTGGCTAACTACATTTATGATGCACTAAGTTGGATGCAGGAAAGAATCGTCCTTCAGTAAGGGAGGGGAAGTATCACCTAGGAGAGGAGCTTGGTATGGTAACTTCTAATGTGCCTATTTGAGCTATCACACACTCACAACCTAGTTAGTCATATTGAGTCGAGTCAGTTTAGGAATTGGTAAGTAAACCCTCAATCATAGTTTTGGGATGATTGGAATGATTATGTATTAGTCTTTGATTTCCTATGATCATTTATTTAGTTGAATTAAGTGACTAAATCACTGTATTGAGTATAAGTTCTTCTTCGTGTATTAATATTTATATATTAATCAATTTATATTAAATGTATATATGTATATGTATGCGATAACTCATGCATGTGTGAGAATATGCATGTGTGTGTATACGTAGGTCAAAATACTTATGTGCATACTCATACATGGATACATCATATGCATGGGAAAACAATTGGACATATATATATATACATTTTGTATATATACTTATCGATAAAATATATATGTGTTGTTATTGTAAAATATTCAAATAATGATATATATGTATATATGTACGTATTTAATGGTATACACATACATATGTATGTATTAATATACGTGTATATATATTTATATATGAATATGATTGACGATTGAATATTTTAACATGTACATATATGTTAATAAATACATATATATATTATAATGAAAAGACATTATAATATATATATATATATTGAATGATGTGAATAGATACCAACACATATGTAATTTGAGGTAAGTGAATAATGCAACGCTTATATAAAGTGAGCAACATAAACATAACACAAACTAAATACTATGCTTTCATAAAGCGAGTAAAGCAAGAAAAGTAAAAACTAAGTGTTATGTATATTTAATACATTGTTGAGAATAAGGTACGAGTCATATATAATCAAACCATGCACATAAGTAAGCAATAAGAACGAACATTGAGTGGCTGAAACATAGCACAGAAAATAAAGTGCATGAAATACATAATGAATAATATTTAAGAAACTAAATGATACACATTATCATTATTGCAAAATTGGGTGCATAGTATAAGTGCAGGGAACACATTATGTATGTCATTTAGTAAACTAAAAGTTGCACCTATTTGTTGCGCCATGGAAGGTGGTGAGAAACATTAAAGTTTGTTGAGCATTATAAAAGGTATTTAATAAGCAAAATGATGAGTTGCGCCATATAAAAGTATTGAGATGCATTTAATAACATAGTTGTTGAGTAATAGAATGCCACACACAATAATATAGAAGTGTGTGACTTGGTCAAAGCCATGAGATGGTAGATAATATAAGAGTTTGATTTGTTGTGGCAAGCAATCAACAACATCGATGTAAATAAGAAACTTGTAGGAAACCATTGTTAAGTTTGACTGAGTAAAATAGCTATTGTTGGCAATTTTGAGAGGCGACTCAACCAAGGAATAGAGGCTAAAGTTGTTGGGACAATATATGTGTATGTATTATGATTGTTTAAGTAGCCACATTGCACCCAACCTTGCCTAGTCAACCTATTAAGAAGAGTATTTGGTTTTAGTTTTGTATTTGCAGTCTTAGAGGTGGAATTTAGATGTAAAAGGTGACATATTTGAGATCTAAATAGTACCATTAGGCTTCTCAACATTTTGTATAAATAGAAGGTAGTCTTTTGGGTTTTGGGTACCATTCATTTTCATCATTCTAATCCATTTTTTGTAGGTTTTCTCATGCATAAGCTAAGTTCTTGAGTGTTCTGGAGAGGTAAGAAAGATAGAGTTTTCATTGAGAGATTTAGAATCATTTTTTGTAAGATTTGAGTGTTCTGAGATAGAGTTTAGAATTGTGGGCAAGTTGAAAGTAGAAGGAGCAACAAGAGGAGTTTTGGTATTAAGCTTGAAGGGAAAATTCTTCATTGGAAGCTAATTTCCAAGCATGCTAGTCTTTCTATTACGAAATCTATGTTTTTATTGAATGAATGCAAGTGCTTGAGCAAGTTATAGTGGCCTACCATAGTTGTTGAGCAAGCTTGTGAACATGGCTAGATTCAAAATAAGTTGCTTTGGATATCATATTAGTATGATACATTTATATAATTATTATTATTTTCATGATTGTATAACTATCTAGAAGGTATATGTATAAGATACCGAGATGATTGCATATTACTTATTTGCTTGCATCAATTATGATGTTAATGCACGAGAATAATAGCAAGTTAGATGAATGATGTCTTCATAGATAGGATATGATGTTATGCAACCATGTTGGTAGTTTATCCTTGAATGGTTACTCATATTTCCTTGAAAGTAGGAAGATAGTATTTTCCCTAGGGTTAAGGATGTACACTTGATTGTTGCATTTCTTTTTGACTGAAGCCATAGGTTGGGATTAACCTATATGGATAGTTTGTACACTTGATTGTTGCATTACTTTTGAAATGGAGTCATATAATGTTGAGATTATACTTTTGAAATAGAGTCCTTTAATGCTGTGATTATAATTTTTGTGAATGATAATCTATAGCTAGCTAAACAAAGACAAAATAAATAATGTTAGTCATATTAGTAAGCACACATGACCAAACAAAGAAGTGAAAACATGGAACAAAAGCATAAATACAAAGCAAATGAAAGCATGTAAACAAACTAAGTAGATCAACCATCCATCCCATATGGGGATTGGTGTTACTTTTATATGGAAAGTGGCCCTTTCCCAATCCCTTGTGATAAGCTCCAAGATTCTTTGATGTGAAGATGATGAAATTGATGCAAAAAGACTATAAAATCAAGCTAAAAACTGACATGAAGAGTATGCAATTAGTGAATGAAATGATTAGAGTAACAATGCATGAAGTTTTGGATGAAAATGGATTTGATAAATTCCAATTGCCGTCAAAGATAGTGATATCAATTGGATGATTGATGGATGCGAATGAGTATGATGAATTTGCATGAGATGATGGGTCCATTCTTCATAGAAAAGCCCTTTATTTGTAGGACTCAAGAGTTGGAAGAAGAAGTAAAATTGGGCAATGCGGGACTAAGATGAGGATCAATAGCTTTGTGACACTTATCACAAGGCTAATGAAAGCCATGTGGATATGTGTGGAGCACATTTTCAAACAAGTGAAGAGTTAAGGCATGTAGGTGAGATTGTAATGGGATGTAAGAGAATTGAATGAATATGGTTGAGGGTGTAAGAGGGACAAGATGGCATGTAAGCGGCATTGAATGCCCTTGTAAGAGGCAGTTAAAATACTTGTAAGAAGCTTTTAAAGCCATTGGAGGGAAATTCAAGTCTAGGGAATATTTCAAAGAATATGTCTTTGTGAGGGAAAATAGGCTAATTAGTTAATTAACAGAAATAAATTTTATGTGCAACTTGGTTAATAAACCAAGGTTTTAATTAACCAAGGTGGAGTTAAAAGCTAGAGGATTTGCTAATGAGGATTAACAAGTAGCTTAGGGTTGATTAATTCAAAATTAATTAACTTGGATGGGTTAGGGGTTTATGGCATTTAATTAAATAGTTGTATTTATTTAATTAAATGAGAAGACATGGTGATTTTAATTAAATAGTCTGACTTATTTAATTAAATGAACATTAGTGAGAAAAGGATGAATTAACCCGATAAATTTAATTATTTGATTAATGTTAGAAATTGATGAATTTAACTAAATAATACAGATTATTTAATTAAATGGTTAGAACAAAAGTGATTTAGGAAGGAACGCTATTAGTAATAAGATTCAAATGTGTAATACCAATCAGGACTTAATTAGGTGTCTACAATTTTGAAATAGAGTCCTTTAATGTTGTGATTATACTTTTGAAATGGAGTCATTTAATGTTGTGTGTTGATTATACTTTTGGAATGGATCATGATATTGCATTGGAGTGCTATATTGAAATTGTCATTTTGTGATGTTATGAAAACTTGTGTGGATAATGAGGTTTGTCCCTGGGATTAGGATAATCCATGGAAGGGGGTAACCTAGATGATTAGTTAGATCACTTGAATGTACATCACCTTTTGGGTTGGAATTATGTTTTGTTATGTGGATTAGCTTGTCAAGAGTTATTGTGGTCATGTTATTTACCAAATCGAGTAAATGGGTGGGTGAACATAGGACTACCACTTCGCAGAAGTGAGACACCACTTCTTAGGAAGTGAGTTTAATATATATTATGATTTTTTTAGCCAAAGTAAGTGTAAGTTGCCACTGCATACACTTGTTGGTTCATTTTGAGCCAAGATCGTATAATTAGGTTGGGAATGTATTACATGTATGTGGTATCCACTATATGGTATCACTAGTTATGTAGGACACAAAACCATACTCAAATAAGCTATATTATGAGGGTTACTTGACCAATCTCTTCATTGAAGGGAGGGACATCTTACCAGTTAGGTAGATGTGCAAGGGACTACAGTAAGTCCATGGTTGGAAGAAAAGCACTTGGGTGATACTTCTCATGTAGTCAAGAGTCAAGACTTGAGAATGAATGCCTAAGAAGGGACATCTAGACCATTTGTACTTTGTTTCTTTGATCTCTTGAAAGCTACGTATGTAACCTTGATCTTGTATCTTTAATGAAAATGCATTTGGATCATTACATGGGATTATGTAATGTTATTTGTAAATGAAACCATTACATGGGATTATGTAATATTATTTGTAAATGAAACTATTACATGAGATTATGTAATGTTACTTTATTATGCAATGGAAATTTGAAATGAAATTATTTTGAATATGCATCTTTGTTATTAATTTGAAATTTGTTTATTACTATGTGTTGGTAAACCTAAACTATTCTCATATGGGTTAAAACATAGGTGAAAACAATGGGTAAAACATTAGGATTGTTACATGTTCTATTAGAGCTATGAGGTTCAACTCTAAAACCTATGAGCTCATTACATAAGTAATCTGCAAATGTTATCAATGGTTAAAAATTTCTTATGCTAGAATGGCAGGGAGAAGAACACAGGAAACAATAAGAAAGTCAATTTTTCCTAAAGACTTGTCTAAACTTGGGATTAGGAAAGAATCCTCCTTGGAGGTTGAAACTCCTAAACCAACAGCTCATAGAGAGACACCCTTGGATTGAGGAAGTAATGCAACAGGGTTCAATAGGAAGGTTATGGAGGAATTACTAATGAGTACCTCCACCCTTCAAAATTGTTTAAATGACTCTAAGGGTGAGAAACAACATAAGTGATCCATATTTCTAATAGCAACATGTAGTTGCAAAGAGTCAAAGATTATGGATTAATGAAGGATACTATGAACCTGTGAATGCGGTTTATGTATAAATGCTTAATTGGATAAACTAATTGTTAGCATGAACTGAAAACTTTAGATGAAGAAGAAAGTCAACATATTAGGAATCAAAAATAACTAGAGAGGTGTCTAAGAGGCGGGATAACCTTCTGACAATCCTGATTCAAATGAGATTAAACATTTAGCAATGATATTCAAAATCAAGAATGAAGGGTTGGTACCTTAGAATAAAGTTCAGAGACTAGAATGGGTTTGAATAGGAAGCAACTCACAAAATTAAGAATGAAAGCTAACATGATCCCACCAACTAGAATGGGCAAGGTCAATTTGGAGTTTAGATTTGAAAACAAGAAAAAGAAACCGAACAACCGTTGAAGTGCCTAAGGTTATGAGAAAAATGAAGTCACCAAGAATTTTGGACAAAACCTCTTGGAAAAAGTGGATTGCAAGGAAAAATTTGGATAGTAAAACAAACTATTCAGGAAAGGGCTTAGATAGAGCATAGTTGGGTTGAAGTTCAAATGCAACTTACAAGTTCGTCAATGAAAGTAAAATTTTGTTTAGTCCTTTTAAATATTATTTGATGATGTATTTTCAGTCTAAGAGAAATTTTGACTTCTCCATAAGACATGGTTCAAAAATCCTATATCCGAAGTCTTGTACTCAAATACCACAACAAGGTTGTTGAAGTTAAAGGTTAAAGTATAAACTATTAGTGAAATATTTGGAAGGATCAATGAAAGTTAGAGGATTTTGACCAAATGGGAGAGAAGTAATTACAACTCAGTTTTTATAATTCTTGTATCAGAAGACCAATGTGTGATTATTATTGATGCTTTAGAAAAGGGTTAGGTAATATGCGCTTTCAAGCAAGGCAAGATTTTAACGCCTATGAAATAGGAAAGGGAATATTTATGGACGAAACCATGATCCACATGATTTTGAGCTATCAAAAAAATGTTCATGCTTGGTAACTATTTACACATTAATTGTTTGGACATCTTTTAGGAGATAATATCAAACTAGCATGATCTAACAAGAATTGTTACTCAACCATTATAAATTCTCATCAGAATAGATATAATGAGTTGAAACTGGACTATGACTTTGGAAATAAGTAGAGGGAAAAATAAAGCCGAAATATGGATGCCCTAAGATGAAGGAGTTATATCTCCTCAATAATAAATAATCATTATATTTTAAATAATTAAATGTGGTATAAGTCCAAGGATGATGTTTTATTTAATGGACTATTATGAATCAAAGGGAGAATCTTGTTGGATGTTGTGGTTGAGTTGTTGATATGTGGTTTTCATTGATGTCAACACTATTAGCATTAATGTCTTTAAGACTATATATGTCGAGGATATTGAGAAAATTGTAATAAAATATGTTACAGGTTGTCTATGAATCAGTGAAGATCAATATGGTAGAAAGTTTAGTATGTTGATAGTGAGATGCTGCAGATTAAAGGGTTTATTTTCAAGCCTATCTAGTTTCTACTCCAAAAGTTTTAGAGGTGTGCATGAATATTTGAGCAAGTTATAAGTTTTTGTGTTTTGACAACTATTCTGTTACTACAAATGGTGTTCATGGAAGAAGATAATGTGTATCTGATAATCTGAGTTGTTGTGTATGTTACTGTGGTGTTCATGGATGTTTCTAGATCATGTTCTATCTGTGTTGCATGTTCGCATTGATCATTGTGCTTGTGATCCAAGATTTTCTCTTGCATGTTCATGACCAACAAGGTGTTTGAAGCGTGTCGTGGATCTTCGAGGAAGAATATTTGAAGGTGTTTTGTGTTCGAGAAAATTGTTTTGGATCTCTACTATGTTGTGGCCAACCTTGGTTGATGCACATTGATAATCTTTATTGTTTTGGGCTGACAATTTGCATTTATTCTATTATTTTGTTGAAGCCGATATGAAGCAATGTAATTTCTTATTGTGGATATATATATAAGTGATTGTTTCTTCATTGAGATGTATGTGATGTGCAAAGTGTGTGAGTGCTATGTGCGAAAAAAGGTTCAGATCTTCCGAAGGTAGAGTAGAGTGTGAAGAAGAGTGAAAGAAAGTGAAGAAGTGTTCATGTGCTTAACCAAAATTGTACTCAGGCATTAGCAGATGCTATTTTCTCAGTTCAAATTCTTCAAATAGATTTAATCTGAATGTTTTCTGTAAGACAGTGAGTCTTCCTTTGAGCAGTGAGTTCTAGGTAGTATGCCTGAATGCATGTGCATTCATCATATATTCTTCCTATACTTTTAACAAGGTATAACTTGTGGATTAACCTCCACCGTGGTTTTTCCCCTGACAGGGTTTCCACGCAAAAATCTTGGTGTTATGTGTGTTTTTGATGTGTTGTTGATTCATGCTTTCACTGTTATTAATCAGATATGATAATAAAGGTTAATAAGTTTAATAAGTTTGAAATTCTATGAAAACTGATTCACCCCCCCACCCTCTCAGTTGTCTACCCTTGTGTTGCCAACAAATATAAGTACCAAATTTTGAAGAATTAAGGAAATAAGTGAGATAAATTAATGTCATATTCATGACAAACTAGAATGACAATATTATTGACTAATGTGAAACTAGTATAATCTAGAAGGAAACAAAGTGAGATTCTGCAAAATATGTAGCAAGATGTTTAGAGTGCCAGAGGGTGAAGACTGGATGTCCTCACTAGTAGGACTTGTATATTCTCATGAAATCACATAAAGGAAGGGGTGGATCATTAGAATAGTTTTCATCTTTCTATGTCAATGGATTTTGTATAATATTATGGTGGACAAACTCAACAAGGTAACCAATTTCTTATTGGAAAAAATGATTTGTAAAGGTACCAGCCATAACTACAAATTTGTGTGAAGTAGATTGCTTGGTGTTCCTAAGAAGGTTATCTCAAAGAGGAACACACAAGTAACGTTAAGGTTTTGAGTAAACCATAATCACCTTATTGGAAATTTAATTGAATGTATGCTCAACTTATTACCTTGAGTTAGCTAGTCAAGCAAAAAGGGTAAACCAAGTCTTGATGGATTTATAAAGTAATTTTATTACAATTTTCTATCTTTTCACAATAAAATTTGACCCATTTGAACACATTGTATGGAGGGAAGGGTTGAATTCCTAAAAGCTGGGATAAGCTAGGAAATAAGAATGGCCTTAGTCCAAAAATGTTGTCATAAATGGAAGAGTAGATTAGGATGATTGAGGAAAGCTTTATTGATACTATTATGCTCAAAACTGATAGGTGTCTAAGGGAAATATTATGCTCGAGATAGATAGTAGTCAAGGGGAATGATTATTATGCTCCAGATGAATATTAATGTTAACGATGGGCGTTCTCAACTTTTGAATTGTCCAACGATGTTAAAACCAAAGGAAGGATGGGACCCATAGTGTAGTGTGCAATACACTGACATTCCTTTTCTATTTGGGTTACACTAAGAGCAATTGTGTGTTAGCCAATGTGAACATGTTTTTTTAGTCACTGTGGTGTAGGATACTGTCACTATTGTACTTATGATGTACATAGTGAGATGTTATTCATATACTTATGATGTACATACAAGTCAATGTAATTGTGATGCATAGTTCTCTAGAGATAAAATTTTGATTGAAGCATGCAAGTTCTTCCAGTGCAATAGCAAGGCCACCTAGTGCAAGGTCTAGGAAGGACGAGATGGCAGAGGGTAGTGCCAAAATGGAAGATTACATTAAGGTTAGTAGAAATTTACTTACTTCTTGCATGATTTAGAAGGTAAAACTTTTATTTGGCTTTATCTATATGTTTTGGTACTTTAATCATTAGGGATGATGATTCATAAGTGGGAAGTATGTTACACCTCATTTCTTAGTTACCAGATTACTTTTACCTTTATGAGAAAATATGATATTAAATGCAAAAACATGACTTTAATATGTTCAATGGATGAATGATATTCATGAATATGCATTGTGATGTTATTATCTTTTAATTCTTTAATGATACAAATGATGTATGATGGATATGATTTTCATGTGATCGACTAACTATGTTTATGATGCACTAAGTTGGATGTAGGAAATAATCAAGTCCTCCAGTAAGGGAGGGGAAGTATCACCTAGGAGAGGAGCTTGGTATGGTAACCACTTTAATGTGCCTATTTGAGCTATCACACACTCATAGCCTAGTTAGTCATGTGAGTCGAGTCAGTTCAGGAATTGCTAAGTATTTACCCTTGGTCATAGTTTTGGGATGATTGGAATGATTGTGTGTTAGTCTTTGATTTCCTATGATTATTTCTTTAGTTGAATTAAGTGACTAAACCTTTGTATTGAGTATAAGTTCTTCTTCATGTATTCATATTCATATATTAATCAATAAGTATATATATTAAATATATATATATGTATGTGATAACTCATGCATGTGAGCATATATGTGTGTGCATATACGTAGGTAAAAATACTTATGCATACTCATACACGGATACATCATATGCACGGGAAATAATTGGACATATATATATTTTGTATATATACTTATTGATAAAAAAATATGTGTGATTATTATAAAATGTTAAAATAATGATATATATGTATATATGTACGTATTTAATGGTATACACATACATACATATGTATATATTAATATATGTGTATATATATTTATATATGAATATGATTGGCAATTGAATATTTTAATATATACATATATGTTAATACATATATATTATAATGAAAAGAAATTATAATATATATATAATATTTTATATATGTAATGATATGAATAGATACTAACACATATGTAATGCGAGGTAAGTGAATAATGCAACTCTTATATAAAGTGAGCAACATAAACATAGCATAAGATAAATATTATACTTTCATAAAGCGAGTAAAGCAAGCAAAGTAAAAACTAAGTGTTCTGCATATGTAATACATTGTTGAGAGTAAGGTATGAGCCATATATAATCAAACCATGCACAGAAGTAAGCAATAAGAATGAACATTGAGTGGCTGAAACATAGTGCTAGAGATCAAGCGCATGAAATATATAATGAATAGTATTTAAGAAACTAAATGATACCCATTATCATTGCTGCGAAATTGGGCACATAGTATAAGCGCAGGGAATGCATTATGTATGGCATTTAGTAAACAAAAATTTACGCCTATTTGTTGCACCATAGAAGGAAGCGAGAAACATTAAAGTTTTTTGAGTATTATGAAAGGAATTTAATAAGAAAAATGATGAGCTACGACATATAAAAGTATTGAGATGCATTTAATAACATAGTTGTTGAGTAATAGAAAGCCACACATAGCAATATAGAAGTGCATGACTTGGTCAAAGCCATGAGATGGCATATAATAGAAGAGTTTGATTTATTGTGGCAAGCAACCAACATCCACGATGTAAATAAGAAACCCGTAGGAAACCATTGCTAAGTTTGATTGAGTGAAATAGCTATTGCTCGCAGTTTTCAAAGGAAACTCACCCAAGGAATAGAGGCTAAAGTTGTTGGGACTATATATATGTATGTATTTTGATTGTTTAAGTAGCCACATTGCACCCGACCTTCCTTAGTTGATCTATTAAGAAAAAAAGTTGTTTTTAGTTTTGTATTTACAGTCTTAGAGGTGGCATTTAGATGTAAAAGGTCACAAATTTGAGAACTAAATTGTAGCATTAAGCTTCTCAACATTTTGTATAAATAAAAGGTAGTCTTTTGGGTTTGGGGCATTCGTTCATTTTTATTATTCTAATCCATTTTTTTGTAGGTTTTAATTGTCATTTTTTATGTCACCATTAGATGCCATCATTTAGATATGATCAAAGAGATCCTATATGTGCATCTTACTGAAACCCATGTTTATTTTGATGTTTTAGGGTTTTTGAGGTTTTAAAGTTCCTTAGTTGAATCCAATTAGGGTTCTTAACTTGCCAGCTAGGGCTTCCAAAACCCTCATATGCTTAAACTCTAAACCCCCTGGTCTGAGCATGCACTTTTATTATGTTTCTTTGTTGACTTGTTGTGACTGATTCTCAGTTTCTTAAGTTGTCACTTAAGTCATCAGGGTCATTTGTGTGATCAACCCTCTTTCCTTGTGCTATGGGTCTGTCCGATGAAGAGTTCATTGCAACTACCATTTACATTATTGTTTGCATTCATCGTGGCCAAGCTCTAATTGTGATGTCCAATGGGTTCATATGAAAGATCCAACGGTGCACATTAGGTGTTGTAGATCAGACGGATATCACACACTTCCTTCATATCGCAATTCAAAGTTTAACTCTGCCTTTGTTTTTTGCAATGTGCAATGAAGTTTGATCAATGACTATGATCAAACTTGGTAGATTGAATGATTCCTGCCAACCCGTGGCATGTATGGTGGGTCCCCATCTGACCATGTGGTATAGCAAGCTGAGGACATGTGTCAAGTGGGACCATTATGGCAACAAACTCTGCTACTGGATTGTGACATTGAGGAGGACGCGTGGCAAAATATCGCACCATCATTTCACATCATTGTTGTGAAATGAAAAGAGTTGATCTTCTTATGATGTGTGATGTGAGGAGGAGGGATCAAAGGGTAGAATAATCTTTTCTAGGTGTTAGCATATTGCGATGGCTTAGTGCATCATGTTTCCACTCTCAGTGGGCGGGATCATTCTTGTGATGTGTGATGGTCGAAGATCAATGGTGGGCGATGAAGAGTGAACATCTAACGATCATCACTTGTCTCTAATGCATCAAAGTTATGTTCTAAAGGTTGAGGAACTTTGTGCGATGAGTGATGGAAAGGTGTGTGACCTCAGTGAGGATAAGAGGCAATCTCACGCCAGCCTACAAGGACCCACATGAAGATCCATATTTTGTGTGGGGAAGTGGGCAGATGACATTTTTCATGGTGGAGCCTGATACTTTGGTTGTTGGATGTGGTTCGATGGCTCAAATTCAAAGGGGAGTGATCTAATGGTCATCGTGCACATCATTCACATCGTTGTTATGAATGATGTTGCCCAAGTGATAATTGCAATGGTCTTATAGGTTGTGATGATACATCCAATAGTCCAAATTTAAAAGTTTTGATTTGATGGCTATCACACTATTCTAGTGCATCACGTTATGTTATTGCATGTCTGGGGTCTAAACATGATGTGTGATGGCGATATTATGGTGGGTCTAGGTTCGAGTGTGATAGAGCAATAGTGTGACACACATCCTAGGTAACATCTATCAAATTTTAATTGCATCTAGTGCATCACGAATTGCTACCTTATACTGTTGAAGGAATTAGCAATATATTAAGGCTATGTGATAGTCATTGATCATGATTCTCATGCGATCAATGATCACATTTTAAAGTTTCATTAGGAATCTAACCTCGGCCACTCATGCTTGATTTGACGATTAGTATTCAAACTGCAACGATCAACTACTCCAGTTCACATAAAGGAGTGCAAAAGTAATGGCTCAATGACATTATCAAGTACTAGATCAAATTTGATCCATCCCGGGTCAATTTTTCATGCCACTTAAACATTGCATTTTCATTTCTAGATGGTGCCATTACTCCTTGATGTGTTACAAAGGCCAATTATTTTGTCGGGGTATGTTGGTTTGGATTTTGTGGCAAAATTCACAGGTGCCCATCCCTGCATTCATGAGTCATCATCTTGAGATGTGCTCGAGATGTCAAAGCCTTTATGGCTTAGCAATTGCTCTGTTATGGGAGAAATTCAGATCATTTTAAAATCTAATCAGAATTCATCTTCTTGCAAACCCTAGCTAGGTTACAATTAGGGATTTGAATTCAATCCTCAGTTATGCCTGAACTATAAAGACAATGTTTGTATCTTTTTGAAGGGTTTTTCTTCTGGCTCCTCTAAGATTTTTCTATTGCAGACATTGCATTTTTTGTATTCTACCATTGAAAAGGTTGCTTCTAAGCTTTATGTCAATAAAATTCAACTATTATCACTATTGTCTCTTATATGTTCAAATGAGTGACTTTCATTTATATTCATATTTGAACACGTGTTTTAGCTATTCCTTTGATGTATCATGTTGTTCTAAAGTAGGAAGAAATAAACTCTACCTTGGTGCATCACCTTCTTTTACATTTCATGTCCCCTTTTATCTCTTTTCTCTACAATTTGTTAGAGTAGAATAGTAATAGGGTTTTCATGTGTTGGGTTAGACCAACACATTTGCACTTAGTTTAGAAGAGGCAGTCGACCTTCTCTAGATACTCAACCTTATTTGCACAAGGTCCCACACCTTGAGGTTTTTTCCATTGTGTCATTAGAACACTCGATTCTTGTTCAGTAGGATGTACTTTTATGCGACTATAGTTCTTGGCATGCCAGGTAGGACAAGTAATTTTTTTATCACATTTTTTTGAGAGAGTGGCACAACTCTCAATATTCCAACCTTGAAGAGGCTTTCAAACAAGTATTTGGCGACTCTACAATCAAGGAAGAACTCTTCATACAGATTGGTGACTCTGTTGCTACTCAAAATTCTTGGTTCAAGCTTAGACTTGCAAATTCATACCAAGAATCCAAACAAGAGCTTCTTCTAGAGGTAATTTCCAATACATCCAGCACTCATTTTCTACTTCTAGGAGAAGAAATAGACAATCCTTGTCACCTATAAGAAGAAATAGGAGTATAATTCATTCTCTTAGAGCTCTATCTATGCCACATGTGGGTAGATTTTTTCAAGCTCAAGCACCTGTTGTTCATACAAATAGAAATTTATTCCATATGGACCTGCCCAAAAATCAACCTTTTGTATTTTTTAGTGGTGGAAGACCCTTAATTTTAGCCCAAAAGAATGATATACTAGTTAATGCCCTAAAATGTATTCTTCATTTTACTGGTGAAACGCCCACAACTCTAGCAGAACACATCATAAATGTGGCAAACATATGCTCAGTACATGATGTTATAGAGGACAATGTGGTTGTTAGATTACTTGCCACTTCTCTTAAAGGAAAATCATTGCAATAGTACAAGGGTCTACCACCTAACACCATTCACAATTAGGATGAGTTAAGTGAGAGGTTATGCAAACATTTTGAAGATAAGAGTGACCATCTATCCCTAGTAGAACAAATAACAACAATTAAAAGAGCACATCATGAATTGATGAGTGATTTCAATTATAGATTCCAAAAGACAAGATAGAATTCCTATTTTGGTCAAGCCTTCTCTTGAGTATGATTTCCTATATATTTCTTAAGAGCTCTTAACAATGATGCAGTTCTTATGATTCAGTTAGTGAGAGGTTATAGCTTTCTAGTGCATATTATGTTTCCATAAGGGAAAAAAATGTTTAATATAGGCCGTGAAGATAGCTCCTAGGCCACCAATGCCTTTATTTCAAGAGCTTTCCTCACATCCAACAATAGCTCCTATCTTGATGGATCCTACTCTAGTGGCTTCCAAAATCCAACCTTCTACTTTTGTTATGCTTCTAGAGGATTGGGGCACCTTGCTCTAAAATATGAATAAAAAATTAATAGCATTGGGTAGGTAGTAAGCTCAAAATGGTAGACCTTATCAACCTCAAAACCAAGGTTATCAGCAAAAATAGGTCACCTTATCAAGGACAAAATCAATGGAATCATACTAAGCCTATAAACAATATGCACATGACTACTACTAACACTTATAAATATTTGGTACTAGTGAAAAATAATCTAGCCTAGGAGCAGGAGTGGTGTTACCCTTGTGAGAAAGCTCATAATAAAGATGCTTGTCAAAATAGAGAGTTTGCACAAACTCCGGTAGCTCAAAATAAAGCCTCTATTCCAAGGCAGTAGATTGGAATAAGCCAAACAACTTCTAGTAATCAAAATCATATACAAGAGGACTCCTCATTTGTCATTTGTGATCAAGAGGATTTTTGTTGTGTAAATCAAGCAGATGCTGATACAATAGCCCATAATACAAGATCAAAGAAAAGATCAATGGAGGTTGCTACATCTTCCATGGTTGGGCAAGCATCAATCTCTCAACAACATCAACAAAGTGTAGATACTGGACCAATGGATAGGACAATGGATGTTCCACAATCAAATAAACCTACTAATAGACTTAAGCAAGTGGTGGAATAGCCTAAGATTTCCCAAGCAACAAGAATTGACCTTGTTGTTCCAAAGGTTCCTTCTAAAGCTAGTTAGCTTCATTTCAACATAGTGGAACAAATGAAGAAATCTAATTTGAATATTACTATGTGGGAGGCTCTATCCATTCCATCACAAAGGGATTTTCTACAATAGGCTTTGAAAGAGCATAAAAAATTGGGTGATGTACAAGAAAAAGAGAAAACTACTCCATCAAGTAGCTTGGTACAACCTAAAAAAGAAGGGGATACTAGCAAAATCAATAAGCCACATCCCTTCTATCTTTCTCTAATTATTGGAAGTCATATAGTGCATAATTGTATGATAGATTCTGGAGCAAGTAGTTTTGTTATTCCTAAGGTAATCATTGACATGCTTGGTATCAAGTATAAATCGATGGCTAGAAAAGTTTTACAATTGGATGGCAATAAAAAACCTAAAATTGTCCTTGCATGCATGTCTTGGTTGTGATGTGTTGCAAGCTATTTCAGTCATAGACCTCCCTACTCATTTTTCCATTCGCTTATCTAGAGATTTTGTTGCTAAGATAGGTGGGTACTTATCTACTAATTGGTATCACATGCTATTTAGAACTAGATATGGCACTAAAGCAACCATCAAATCTGAGTCCATAGCAAAGGATCATCTAGAACCTTACACTCCTGGTCCAATAAACATGAACTATACATTGAATGATCAAAGGGAGGAGTGTTCTATTCACGAGCCTACAAATTCCATAGAAGAGGTACCTGATTGTTTGTTGGATGAATAGGAAAATGATTTACAATTTGACCCATTAACTATTGTTGAAGTGGAGGAGACTGGTCTGGGAACCTATTGCATTCATGAAGAGAATGCTACTATCCCAAATCTCATAAAAACTCAAGAAGACTTAGGGGGGTTGTGGCAGATGTTTTCTAATGGTTCTAGAAATGGAAATGGTGTTGGTGCTAGTGCAATGCTAGTATCTTCGAGTAAGGAGAGATATTATTTCTCTTTTAGACTTAAATTTAGTTACACTAACAATGTGGCTAAGTATGAATCACTTATACGAGGTCTCCAACTTGCACAAAAAGGAACATCAAGTTATTGCAAGTGTTTGGTGACAGTGAATTGGTTTCTCATTAGGTTAGATCTCAAACCTCAACTAAGAACAATTTGATCAAATCCTACAAACATAGGGTTTGGGATTTAATTAAGGGCTTTGATGGTTTTAACATCCAAGAAACTTTGAGAAACCAAAATAAGCATGTTGATAGGCTTGCAATAGTTGGTGCTTAGATTGACATATTGACACATATTGCAAGCAAAAGGGAACAACATATCAGGCTTGTTGTGAGGCCTACTGTTCCAAATAATTAGGATCACTGGAAAGTCTTTGATAATGATAAAAAAATAGTAAGTTTTTTGTAGGATGAGGTAAAATTTTCTAAAAGAAATCAGTCCAAGCTACAAAATAAGTATGGTGATCAGATTGTGCAACTGAGTAGCAACAAGCTACCAAATCGTCTCATCACCTTTGAAGGTATTTTCAACCCGGATGATCAGTTAAAGTAGAAAAGGATGAATTTAGTTGTAAAGAGGGGTGACTTAACGCTAATAGGGATTTCAGAAGGAAAGTCTCTAAACTTGGGAAAGGTATGCTCTACTACTAAACATGAAGTTTTCATAGATCTTTGAAATAGATACAATGATGTAATTGCTTGGACTTATGAAGACCTAAAGGGTTTTGACCCAGGCCTTTCCCAACATACTATTGAATTAGATCTAGATTCCAAACTTGTAAGGTAGAAACAAAGGCCTAGAAATCCTAAGATTGAGCCTTTAATGAGAAATGTTGGCCAAATTGATTGAGGCTAGAATCATTTTTCCCATCAAGCATTCTTCATGGGTGGAAAATCTTGTTTCTATCAAGAAAAAGAATGGGGAAATAAGACTTTGTGTAGATTTTAGGGATATAAATAGAGCCTCCCTAAAGGACCATTATCCCCTCCCTTCCATGTAGTAGATTTTACAAAGAGTCAATGGGTCATAAAGGTTTTCTTTCTTGGATGGATACTCAGGCTATAATCAAATTTTGGTCCAAGAATCCGATCAACATAAGACAACATTTACCACAAAGTGGGGCACTTATGCTTATTGTAAAATTCCTTTTGCTCTAACCAATGCAGGTGCCACTTTTTAGAGGGCCATGGATATGGAATTTCAAGGTGTGTTTAGACAATTTGTATTGGTCTACCTAGATGATATTATAGTGTTTTCAAAGCATGCAAAAGACCATTTCAGTCACCTTGATCAAGCATTTCAGAAATGCAGGGAATATGGTATTTCCCCAAATCCAAATAAATGTGTCTTTGCCACTGATCAAGGAAAACTTCTTGGATACATTGTTTCAAAGGATGTCTTGGTCATTGATCCTGCAAGAGTAAAATCTATCTTGGCCATCCCACTTCCCAGTCACAAGAAGGGATTACAGAGTTTATTAGGCACAATTAACTTCGTGAGGAGGTTCATTCCAAATCTTGTTGCTTTGGTAAAGCCTCTTACCTCTATGCTTAAGAAAAATATGGTCTTCAAATGGACCAAAGAAGGTAAAGATAGATTTAAGGCTATCAAATAATAAATTGGTCAGGCTCCTACCCTTTTCAATCCTAACTATGACAAATATTTCATTCTTTATATCTTTGGAGGTGAAGAAAGTATATCAACTGTCCTAACCTAGATAAATAAAGAAAATCTAGAGCAATCCATTGCTTTCTTTAGTGAAGGGCTTAAAGATTATAAATTCAGGTACAATTATGGTGAGAAGCAAGCTCTTGTTGATGTTAGGGCATTGAAAAAATTTAGACACATGTTATCTAATAACAAGATATAGCTAATGGTGCCCCATGTCAGCATGAAAGAGTTCCTGTTGAGCAGAGATATCAATGAAAAAAGGGTTGGGTGGATCACCAAGGTGATGGAGTATGATGTTGACATCAAAATCACCAAGCTAGTGAGAGGCAATGGGTTGTGTGAGCAACTTGTCTCAACATTTGAGACTCCTTCAGAGGTTGCCTTGGTACTATAGGAACAACAAGCACCAAATACAAACACACAAGGCAGTTGGGTGTGTGATGTGACTACCTTTTTGCAGGAAGGCAGGTATCCTCCGGGTCTAGATAAGACCAAAAGAATATGTTTTAGATTTTTGTCCATTCCCTATGCCATAGTGGATGACATACTCTGTAGAAAGGATTTCAATGGAGTCCTATTAAGATGCATAGAAGCAGACTAGGTCAACAAAATGCTAAATGAATTCCATGATGGCTCTTTAGGTGGCCATTTTTCTGCAAGGACTACTACTGCAAAGATCATGAGGGTTGGTTATTATTGGCCAACTTTATTCAATGATGCTCACAAATGGGTGAGAAATTGAAAAAAATGTGCTTTCTTTTCTGGAAAGCAAAGGTTGGTTGCCCTCCCTCTTCACCCCATTCAAGCTGATCAACCATTTACACAATGGGGTTTGGATTTTATCGGCATGATAAATCTACCATCAAGTGCTGGTCATAAGTGGATTTCAGTAGCTACATACTACTTTACTAGGTGGACTGAGACAGTTACCTTGAAGGATGCGACCGATGCTTTAGTTTTGGAATTCCTTGATGGAATTGTTACAAGATTTGGCACTCCTTCCACCATCATTTCAAATAATTCCAAGGATTTTACTAGTGCTCAGATCCTTGATTGGGCAATCAGACATGACATTTAATTGAAGACCTCATATAATTATTATCCTTAGTGTAATGGCTTGGCCGAGTCTTCAAATAAAAATCTCATCTGGATTATCAAGAGGACCATTAAGGATAACCAAAGGGTATGTCATGACAAGTTGAAGACAACCCTTTGGGCTGATAGAATTACTCCTAAAAGAGCAATTGGCAATTCTCCTTTCGTGCTAGTTTATGGAAGGGAAGCAAGGTTACCATTATCATTGGAGTTGCCTTCCCTTGAGTTGGCACATCGGTTGGAGTTAAAAGAAAATGACACTATGACAGTAAGGTTGGCTGAGCTCTTGGAACTGGAGGGGACAATGAACAAATCTATGCAAGTCATAGAAAGACATCAAGCACAGGTCAAAAGAAATTTTGACAAAAAAGCAGTTCATAGAGTGTTCCAAGAGGAAGATCTAGTGCTGAAATGGGATGTAGATAGAGCCAAAGCTATAAGACATTCCAATTTTGACGCCATTTGGAGTGGTCCATATGTCATCACTAGCTGCAAGGAGGCCAGTGCATTATATATTTCTAGGTTGGATGGTGAGGTTCTTCTAATCTCATTCAATGGAATTCATCTCAATCCTTGTTTCTAATGAGTTTTGAGTTTCATGTACATATTGTAAATATCTTATTTTTCATGAAGTTCTCTTTGCACACCCTGCATTCTCCTTAAGGGAATGTATGTTTTATTTTCTATGCTTTTTTCCAAGTGCAGGTCTACACATGTTTTATTTTTCCCTTAGGAGGCCCACTTTTGTAGATCCCTTTCATGAATTTGTGCCCAATGGACTGATAAGGCCCCTAGATTCCATGATTATTGGGCAGTCATCTCACAAAATTAGCCAAAATATTCTCATTTTTCATGTCACCATTGGATGCCATCATTTAGATCCAATCAAAGAGATCCTATATGTGCATCCTACTGAAACCCATGTTTATTTTGATGTTTTAGGGTTTTTGAGGTTTTGAAATTCCTCAATTGTATCTAATTAGGGTTCTACACTTGCAAGTTAGGGCTTCTAAAACCCTCATACGCTTAAACCCTAAACCCCCTAGTCTGAGCATGCACTTTTGTTATGTTTCTTTGTTGACCCATTGTGACTGGTTCCCGATTGCTTAAGTTGTCCCTTAAGTCATCAGAGTCATTTTTGTGACCATCCCTCTTTCCTTGTGCTACGGGTTTGTTTGATGAAGAGTTCATCATAGCTGCCCTTCGTATCGCTGTTTGTATTCACTGTGGCCAAGCTCTAACCGCGATGTGTGATGGGTTCATATGAAAGATCCAACGGTGCACATTAGGTGTTGTAGATTGAACGACTATCATGCACATCCTTCACATTGTAATTCAAAGTTTAACTGCCTTTATTTTGTATAATGTGCGATGAAGTTTGATCAATGACTATGATCAAACTTGGTAGATCAGACGATGCCCACTAGCCCGCGACATGTATGGTGACTCCCCGTCTAGACTTATAGTATAGTGAGCTAAGGAAATGTGTTAGGTGGGACCAATATGGCAAAAACATTTGCTAGTGGATTGTGATGACAAGGAGGATGCATGGTAGGATATTGCGCCATAATTTCACATCGTTGTTGTGAAATGAAAAGAGTTGAGCTTCTTGTGATGTGTGATGTGAGGCGGAGAAGGGATCAAAGGGTAGAATATTCTTTGCCAGGTATCAACATATCATGATGGATTAGTGCATCACGTTTTCACGCTTAGTGGGTAGGGCCATTCTTGTGATGTGTGATGGTCGAAGATCAATGACAAACGATGAAGAGCAAACATCTAACGGTCATTTCTTGTCTTTAATGCATCACAGTTATGTTCCAAAGGTTGAGGAAATTTGTGTGATGAGCGATGGAAAGGTGTGTGACCTTAGCGAGGATAGGTGGTAGTATCTCGCCAGCCCATGAGGGACCCACATGAAGATCCAAATTCTGTGCGAGGAAGAAGGCAGGTGACATATGTCATGGTGGGCCCTGATACTTTGGTTGTTGGATGTGGTTTGATGACTCAGATTCAAAGGGGAGTGATCTAATGATCATCATGCACATCATTCACATCACTATTGTGGATGATTCCGCCCAAGTGATAATCACGATGGTCTTATAGGTTGCAATGAGACATCCAATGGTTCAGATTTAAAAGTTTTGATTTGATGGCTATCGCACTATTCTAGTGCATTATGTTATGTTCTTACATGTTCGGGGCCTAAACGTGATTTGCGATGGCAATATTATGGTGGGTCTAGGCTGGATATGCAACAGAGCAATAGTGTGACACATGTTCTAGGTAACAGGTGTTAGATTTTCATTGGATCTAGTGCATCATGAATTTTTTCCTTATACTCTTGATGGAATTGGCGATATATTAAGGCTATGCAATAACCATTGATCATGATTCTCATGCGATCAACGATTGTATTTTAAAGTTTCATTGGGAATCTAATATCAGCCACTCATGCTCGATCTGATGACTGGTATTCAAACTAGAATGATTAGCTACTCCAATTCATGGGAAGGAGTACAAAAGTAATAACTCAATGACATTATCAACTACTAGATTGAATCTGATCCATCTTGGGTCAATTTTTCATTCCACTTTAATGCTGCATTTTTATTTTTGGATGGTTCCATTACTCCTTGATGTGTTATAGAGGCCAATTCTTCTATCGGGGTATGTTGGTCCAGATTTCGTGGTAGAATTTGTGGGCGCCCATCCCTACATTCATGAGTCATCACCTTGGGATGTGCTTGATATGTCAGAGCCTTTATGGCTTGGTGGTTGCTCTATTATAGAAGCAATTCAAATCATTTTAAAATCTAATTGGAATTCATCTTCTTGCAAACCCTAGTTAGGTTAGGGTTAGGGATTTGAATTCAATCCTCAGTTATGCCTGAACTATAAAGGTAATGTTTGTATCTTTTTGAAGGGTTCTTCCTTTGGATCCTCTGGAATTTTTCTATTGTAGACATTGCATTTTTTATATTCTACCATTGTAAAGGTTGCTTCTAAGCTTTATGTTAATAAAATTCAAATATTATCATCTTTGTCTCTTGTATGTTTGAGTGAAATTCATTTACCTTCATATCTGAACATGTGTTTTAGTTGTTCCTTTGATGTATTATGTTGTTTTGAAGCAGAAAGAAACAAACTCTACCTTGGTGCATCACGTTCATTTACATTTCATGTCTCCTTCTATCTAATTTCTCTGCAATCTATTAGAGTAGAATAGCAATAGGGTTTTCATGTGTTGTGTTAGACCAACACATTTGCACTTAGTTTAGAAGAGGAAGCCGACCTTCTCTGGAGACTCAACCTTATTTGCACAAGGTCCCACACCTCCAGGTTGTTTCCATTGTGTCATTAGAACATTGAACTCTTGTTCAGCAGGGTGCAGTTTTATGTGACAATAATTTTCTTGTGCATAAGTTGAGTTCTTGAGTGTTGTGGAGAGGTGTGTGAGAGATTTAGAGTCATTTGCTTGTAATATTTGAGTGTTCTAAGATAGAGTTTAGAATTGTGGGCAAGCTTAAAGTAGGAGCAAAAAGTGGAGTTTTGGTATTGAGCTTGAAGGGAAAATTCTTCATTGGAAGCTAATTTCCAGGAATGCTAGTCTTTCTTACTCATTAATCTTTTTATTACGAAATCTATGTTTTTATTGAATGAATGCAAGTGCTTGAGCAAGTTATGTTGGCCTACCATAGTTTTTGAGAAAGCTTGTGAATATGGCTAGATTGGAAATAAGTTGCTTTGGATATCATATTAGTATGATACCTATATATAATTATTATTATCGCTATGATTGTATAACTATCTAGAAGGTATATGTGTAGGATACTGAGCTGATTGAATATTACTTATTTTATTGCATGAATTATGATGTTAATGCATGAGAATAATATCAAGTTAGATGGATGATGTCTTCATAGATAGAATATGATGTTATGCAACCATGTTGGTAGTTTATCCTTGAATGATTACTGATATTTCCTTGAAAGTAGGAAGATAATATTTTCCCTAGGGTTAGGGTGTACACTTGATTGTTGCATTACTTTATGAATGAAGCCATAGCGGGATTAACCTATATGGACAGTTTGTACACTTGATTGTTGCATTACTTTTTGATTGAAGCCATAGGTTGAGATTAACCTATCTGGTCAAATGGATAATTTGATTGTTGTATTAATTTTGAAATGGAGTCATTTAATGTTGAGATTATACTTTCAAAATGGAGTCCTTTGATGGTGTGATTATACTTTTGAAATGGAGTGTTTTAATGTTGCGACTATAATTTTAAAATGGAGTCATTTAATGTTGTGTGTGGATTATACTTTTGGAATGGATCATGATATTATATTGGAGTGCTATATTGAAATTATCTATTTGTGATATTATGAAAACCTGTGTGGTTAATGAGGTTTATCCCTAGGATTGGGATAATCCATGGAAGGGGGTAACCTAGATGGTCAATTAGATCACTTGAATGTACATCACCTTTTGGGTTTGGTTTATGTTATGTGTTATGTGGATTAGCTTGGCAAGAGTTATTGTGGTCATGTTATTTACCAAATCGAGCAAATGGGTGGGCGAACATAGGACTACCACTTCATAGAAGTGAGATACCACTTCTTAGGAAGTGCGTTTAATATATATTATCAAATATTTGGCCAAAGTAAGTGTAAGGTGCCACTACGTACACTTGTCGGTTCACTGTGAGCCAGTATTGCATAACTAGTTTAGGAATGTCATGCATGTAGGTGAGTATCCATTGTATGGTAGCACTAGTTATATAGGACACAACACCATGCTCAAATAGGCTATATTATGAGGGTTACCCGACCAATCTCTTCATTGAAGGGAGGGCCATATTACTAGTTAGGTAGATATGTAAGTGACTGCAGTAAGTCCATGGTTGGAGGGAAAGCACTTGGGTGATACTTCTCCTCATGCAGTTGACAAACAATATTTGAGGATGTATGCCTAGGAAGGGACATTCAAACCATTTTTACTTTGTTTCTTTGATCTCTTGAAAGCTAGGTATGTAAACTTGATCTTGCATCTTTAATGAAATGTATTTGGATCATACATGGGATAATGTAATTCTATTTGAAAATAAAACCATTACATGGGATTATGTAATGTTATTTGAAAATAAAACCATTACATGGGATTATGTAATGTTACTTTATTATGTAATGGAAATTTGAAATGGAATTATTTTGAATATGCATCTTTATTATTAAATTGGGAAAAATTTATTACTACGTGTTGGTAAACCTAAACTGTTCTCATATGGGTTAAAACATAGGTGAAAACAATGGGTAAAATATTGGACTTGTTATATATCCCACTTCATAAGAGGGATGGAAAAAATCAATCCCTCTCCAAATTTTTCTTCAATAGAAGAAATATTCCTAGTAGTAGATACAAAATATATGAGACAAAGGGATTGAGTTGAGTTTCTAGATGATGATGTATTTATGAAGACAAGAGAATTTTAGACATTTGTTTTATTAGTCAAGTTGAAGGAGAAAATAATTTTGGAGAAGAGGAAAATGAATGAGATATTAGGAGAGGATGAGAAACATACTATACAGGAAGATCCTACCCTCCTACACAATTTAATTTTAATATAGAGAATATAACTATAGAGTAGGGAAGAAAACTAATCAAATAAACTAGACGTATCTTGCTATCAAGATGTATTAGTGAAAGTTCAATAAAAATTGACACCATTAGAAGAATATGTGATGAAGTGTTTAGTTCTCGAGAGGAGGCATGCAAATTCCCAAAGGGATCAATCTTCAACCATCAAAATAAAGATTTGATGATATGGGCTCTTTCCCTAGCAAAGAATGAGACAAAAATGGATTTCCCACCTCAAGATATGTAAATAAAAATAATTTTTAAGATAGTTGGAGAGGTAATTTCTCAAGAAGCTACCTCCTCAAGGACACATATAGCTAAACTTGGTGATGCTAACATTCAAAAAAAATATTTAAGGAGCACAAGGAAGATGAATAAAATAAAAAAGTTGAAGAATAGTATAGCAAAAAACAATTAAATATTAACGAATAGGAGTAATAAAAGAGTTTAGAAAGAAAGGAATTTCCATCTCCTCCTAATATATATCAAGATAAAAATGCTCTATAGGAGGTAGATAGACTCAAAATATTGTTAGCAACAAAATATGTAAAGGTAATAAAAAATATCGAGAATATAATAAGTGACATATTTAAGGCCAAGGTACAAAAATTGATGAGAAAATCTAATGAGCTATGGAAGACCCATGAAAACATCATGAATGCATCAGATAAAATTAGAGTTTTGATCTCGAGTTGGCTACGAGAAGTGTTAAATGGATACCTTAGGTATTCCTAAAAGATAAAAATAATAATTTTATATTATTTTTTAAATCCTAATTCAGCCCGTTTTAGACACACTTGGAGGCAGGACTAATTATTCAATGAGACAATATACTTTAGAAACAACAGTTTGGTAATGGTAACGAGAAATTTTAGAGATGAAAGATAAAAATGAGGAAAAGGTTTACCTAATTATGGAAGAGAACAGACCTACAAAAAATTGAGGAATGGTTGGAATATAAAATGAGAGTGTTCCTAAAGATTCTACCTAATATATTGCAAAAATGATGGCAAAGCAAAGAAAAAACCTTATATTCCATTACTGTAGGAAAGAAGAAGAGAAATTGAGAAATGGAATGGTTTCACATTATTTTTGTATTTTATCAAAATATCCAAGATCAAATATCACAAGACATCTTCAATGAATATTTAAATCTAAAAAAATAAAGATAATAGAATTTTAGGGTCAAAACATCTTAGTGGATAGCCTAGTTTCGCCTAAATATTTTGTCAAGATCCTCAAAAATGCCTATAAATTGAGAATTCACAAAATTGTTCATTTTTTTTAGGAATATGTGTTAAATAGTTTTAAGACCACTTTCCTCTTGATACTTTTTTAGATTCTTCAGTAGTTTTTCCAAAATTTTGTATGGAAAACCTTGCAAAACAAATGATTAAAGGGGGTTTTGCTTCAATCAATCCCCTTGTGGGATTTCCAAAAAAGTTCCATTTGATCAATATGATTAATATGAACATGAAGATACCATCACACAAATAATTTTCGCCTATACTAATTGTAGACATCTAAATTTGATCACTTCCACATTATCAAAATCGTCTACTCTATTCATCTATGTCATTAATAGTGATCAAATAATTTATTTAATCATTATTTCATTTTTTACCTAAGGTTCTTAAAGTATGTAATTAAATAATTAAATACTTTACCTTACACCTTTTCTTCTTTAAATTAAATAAATGAGACAAATTATTTAATTTAGTCATTTGACCTATTTGGATTAAAACTAATTTTTAATTCCTTTTTTTATCTCTCCTTGTCACATTCTCCATAATCCTCTTTTAATCCAGATTAAATTAATTAATCTGTGATTAGGATGTGCACCACTTAATCAAGATTAGTGTCACATCCTCCATAATCTCCCACTTGCCTCTAATCTCTCAATAATTATCATAATCCTGTGTTTGCACAACCTTAATCAAAATCATTAGCCACATTTAGCATACCTTTTCTGGTCAACCTTTCCACTTGTCTTTCTTGGCCTTGACTCTCTTCCCCATGTGAATTTTTAATTCACATTTATTCACCCAAGGCTCCTCTCTTCCCCATGTGAATTTTTAATTCACTTTTATCTTTCCAAGCTCTACCCCATCCCCATGCAAGGCTCTAGAAGGCTTGACTTGTCACTTTACATGTGCCAAGGACTTCTAGAACCTTTGACTTGTCACATCACCCACATGTGACAAATCCCCAGCTTTTTGGAAACCCTCTCTTATCCACTAGATTCTTCCAATCATTGTGGATTTTTAATTCATTTTTATTCCTCCAAGGAATCTTCTCATCCCCCAAAGTACGTACAAGGTACTTGTCCTTCATCCACATCATGTACCTCTCTTCCACCCTCATTTTCACATCATCCCACCCCAAGACATCTCACATTTCACATGTCAAGATGTAAGGGCTTGTGAGTCCTCAACTCACCATAGCCCTCCATCTTGACCTTGTTGGATTAATCTCAACCGTTGAATTCTCTAGAGAATTGAAATTGTCTTATAAATACCCCCTCATTTCTGTCATTTTAGGGGGAATCAATCTTTTGCTATCAAAACTCTTGCAAAATTGCCATTTGAGCTCTCATCCTCCATAGCTTTTAGCATTTCATAATTATCATATCTCCATCTATCTTGCATATCACTTTGCATGTTTAATTTAGCTTGTCATCCAAGGAGCACACAAATCTTCAAAGATCCAAGGGCCAACCAAGGAAGGAGCAACATGGAGGTATAATCAACAATCAATTTATTTTATCTTGCTTTCATGTTTACCATTTCTTAGGCTAATCATTGAGGTGTCCTCTTTGTGTTATTTTCCTCTTATTGCATCATTAGTTTGTTTAGCATCTCATATTAGGACTTAGCATTTTAAGGGATCACATTTCTGGCTTGCCCAGTGGGACCCACAAATGGGTCTCTTTACTTTACGTTTGTTGTTGTTTAAGCTGTTTGAAGGTTCACATCGCAGAGGGGCAGATTTGCCCCATCGAGGGGTAGACTTGCCCTCCCGAGCGCTGCAGAGGGGCGGATTTGCCCACCCAATTCAACATTTTCTGACAGTTTTCTACAGAGGGGTGGATTTGCCCTCCTGTTTTGACTTTTTCTGATAGTTTTTTACAGAGGGGCAGATTTGCCCTCTTGTTCTGACATTTTCTAACAATTTTCTGCAGAGGGGCAGATTTTCTCTCCTATTCCGACGTTTTCTGACAATTTTTTGCAGAGGGGTGGATTTGACCTCCTGTTTCGACGTTTTTTGACAATTTTCTACAGAGGGGCGGATTTGCCCTCCTGTTCTGACGTTTTCTGACAATTTTCTGTAGAGGGGCAGATATGCCCTCTTGTTCGGACGTTTTCTGTAGAGGGGCGGATTTTCCCACCTGGTTCAGCGTTTTCTGACTTTTTCTGCAAAGGGGCGGATTTTCCCTCCTGTTCCAGCATTTTTCACTGCAGAGGGGCGGATTTGCCCTAAACAACACGTTTAGGAAGGTTAAAAAGTTGCATTTTAGATTCGTTTTTGCCTCTATTTTTTGTTGTTTGGAGTTCTAACCCTCTAACCCTGTTTGTTGGTGGGTGAAGTCAGATTTCTTGCTGATACTTTGCAGTATTTTGCTAAAATTCACAAAGGACAAGAAGAGAAAACAACTAACATTTTTTTGCAGGACCATCTATTTACTCGAATTTTAAAGTTTTCCCTTGCTGTTTTATCTATGCACTTAGTATAATTAGGGAGAATTAATACTTGATGTTTGTTGTGTTTATTTTTATTTGTGTTACCCTAAGGGGGCATTAGTTTGTTTTCACCTTCCCCTTGCACTTTGTGCGAACGGGGGGTGGGGGAGGGGGCGAGGCGTAGTTGGAAACGATTAGTGTCTTCTTCTTAGCAGGACTTGCTTAGGGATTTCATCACCCCAAGGGACGATCCCAACAACGCGTACCGACGGGGTATAAAAAGGGGGGAGAGCCAAAGTTGTACCCCAATCCAGTTGTGTCATAATTGGCAGAACGTCGAAGCTAGGGTGATACCTAGATAGACGTGAAGAGTTGGTTTGAGCCTTTCAGTATCTCGCTGGGGTTCCAGACTCCCTCTTGTGATAGACTGGTGTTCATGGTTGTGCCTCATGTATCGAATGTATATCGAGGACTCCTTAGAAACTTTGTGCATCCTAGAGTAAGACCTTTTTTGGCCATACCCCTTAACACTAATCACAGGATTGTGCTTGTTCAAAGTGTCTTTCTATGAAAAACCAATAAATCTTGATAAATTAGCCTCATTGAGTCCTTTTAAGTCCTTGCCATAATCTCTCATCCAAACCAAGTCACTATTTTTCTGCAGAGGGGCGAACTTGCCCCCCTGTTCTGACATTTTCCACTGCAGAGGGGCGAACTTGCCCCCCTATTTCGACATTTTCCACTACAAATGGATGAACTTGCCCCCCTGTTCTGACATTTTCCATTGCAAAGGGGTGAACTTGGCCCCCTATTTTAACATTTTTCACTTTAGAAGGGCGGATACGCCCTCCTGATCCACTGTTTTGACTGCAGAAGTGCAAATATGCCCTCTTGAACGGATAGTTTTATCCATTCGACCCTTCCAAGCCTCCGTTTAACCATCCCGAGTCTTTGTTTTACCATTTGACTGTCCTAAACACTCATTTAACCAATCCAAACATCCATTTGACCATTCCAAGCCTCCATTTAACCTTTCTAAAACATCCATTTACCACATTCACATTGATCATTCCACCATTTGGGATACCCATCTTACCATGTGACCTAAACATTTGCACTTTCCAAAAAGATCACTTCAACAACACATCTTTCATCATCATCTCTCAACACAAAATCCCTTAAACCTTGTTTTAGGAGTTATCTCCCGAATTGACCAAGGCATTAAGTTTGATCGTTATCCTACATATCAATCCTTGTCTTCAACCTAATCAATTCGCTTCTATCTTGAGGCGGATTTGTGTTGTAAGTCAACATCATTGGCCCAAATCAATCCCCTTCTATCTCAAGGCGGATTCGGTGTCGTGATCATTGATTTAACCAGTTTAATCCGATCAACCAACGTATTAAGTCACCTAGGGTGATTTCTGAGTTGGGTTTAAGACCCTTTCCATCAACCAATCCTAATTCATCATCCAATCCAAAAAAAACTTATCCTATCGTATCCTCTAATCCAATCTAGTTCTAATCTGAGTATTAATCCCATCATCCTAATCTGAGCTTTTATTAATCCCAATCCAAGCTTTCATCCAATCCCCATATGAGCCTCCAATCCATCCTAGTTCTCTATCCATCATCTATTCTTTCCTACTAGTCTATATCCATCATGAATCCTTATCCCCCTCTCACACGACCAATAATAGTAGTCAAGGGGAATCCTAATTACGTTGATGATGATAACAAAAATCTTGTTGATCATGAAGATTGTTATATAGATCCCCTTGACACTATCATTGCTAACAAGCTCTCTCCAATCACCTCCCAAAATCCCACTACTTCTTCAAACTATCCCACCATGCCTTCATCCGCATATAATAATGGTCCTTATGCTACCCTTGATAAGGGATATCCAACATCCTCACCATCGACATATTCATCATGTCCTCCCTTTCAAACTTGATCCTACCCGACATCCATAGCCTCCTCTGCTTATCATCATCAATAATCCCAATACCTCTACCTCAATCCCACATCCCAATCTTCCCATCCCAATCCAACACCCACACCTTCCTATCACAATCCTCCATCCCAATATTCCTCCTATCTCAATCCACCATATCAATCCGCTTATCCTAATCCATCATCCCTATCCTTCTATGCCAACTCACCATACATTTCTTCCTATGGCGGTTCACCACCTCAATCTTCCCATCCCAATCCAACATCCACACCTTTCTATCACAATCCCCCATCCCAATACCCTTACATTAATTCCACATCTCCCCATTCTAATCCTTCATCTACATCTTCTTGCTATCAGTCACCATCCCAATCTTCCCAATCTAATCCACCATCCACATCCTCCTACATCACTCCCCCTTTCACCGCATTATATCTTAATCCTCCATCTAAACATAACCCACCTCCAACCACTCATAGTCCTCCATCTAGTCCCATCTAGTCATCTAATCATAATCCTCCATCTCCTCATAGTTCTACATCTAATCCTCCAATCCCTAACCCTAATCTTCCATCTCCTCCTAGTCCTCCATCCATTCACATCCCCTCATCTAACCCTAATCCACCAATTCCTAATCCTAATCCTCCATCTCCTCCTAGTCCTACATCCAATCCCATCCACTCATTTAATCATAATCCCCCATCTCCTCCTAGTTCTACATCTAATCCTCATCCACCCATCCACTCATCTAATCCTCCAATCTCTAACCCTAATCCTCCATCTCCTCCTAGTCCTCCATCCATTTCCATCCCCTCATCTAAGCCTAACCCATCAGTTGCTAATCCTAATCCTCCATCTCCTCCTAGTTCTCCATCCAATCCCATCCACACATCTAATCCTAATCCACCAATCCCTAATCCTAATCCTTCACCCATCCCTGATCCTCCATCCATTCCCATCACTCTACCTAATCCTACATCCCTTCCAAATGTTTCCCAAGGACTCATGAAAGAAGAGACACCATGCCCTCCCACTTTATCATGTACTATCACTAGTGATGAGGCCCTCCTCCATCCTACACCTATCCCTCCCATCACCATTCCTGACACCGTCCAAACAGTTGAGCTGGTCAAACCCATTGAATCCATTAAATCCCCATCTTCTACTACTAGATCCACCTAATCCATTAAAGACATCCAATCCCCTCCTCCCAGTCCTAATATTCACAAACTTCAATCCCATGACCTTCATGAATCCTCCATCCTCCCATCTCCCCCAATTGAGGAGTCCCTCCAACACTCTTCCATCATCACACATCCCACACAAGATGAGTCATGCCAAGATCTTGATCCAAAGTATACAAGCATATCCCCTCCTCCAAATCAGGATCCTTCCATCCCACCTACTCCATCTCAAGAACATAGTCTTCCGTCCATTTCATCTCATGATCCTATCCTCCCATCCACCCCATCTCAAGATCACACTATCTCATCCACTCTTTCCCATGACCCCCTTTGCATTGAAGATCCAATCACTCTATCTCATGAGCCCTCATCATCCACTGCCAAAAATCCAGATCCTATCATCTTCCCTAATCCCTCTCCCGATCCCTTATCACTCATTCCTCTTGATGCTACTATCCCCTCCTCTCCATCACATGATCCTTCATCACCATCTAGTCCTACCATCACAATTCCACTTTTGTATCACCTTGGTAACATTACACTTATCCATGGTGGCCTTCTTATAGAAGAAAAACAATGTGTATGCACCACCCTACCTCTTCCACCTACTAATGCGCTTGCATCATGCTTCCAACATAATAAGCATCCTACCATAGATCACATGCTACAAAATATGAACTATCAAGGAAAAGGTTTAGGCCTTCATGAGAAAGGTACTTTAGAGCCCATCCAAGTCAAAGAACATCTAGGCACACATGGTCTTGGATATGTCTCCCAAAAATCGCACTCTAAAGATGTTGGTACAACCTCCATACATCCTAAACAATCCTCGTCTAAAGGCACAAGAGGTACTTCCCATCGTTCTACCAAGTCATTTGCCGCCATCCCCCCTCCTCCATCATATTAGCTCAAAACAACCATCCATCTTCCTCCCTCATCCTCTAAATCCATTTTGGGTCCTTATGTCCCTCTATCCATCATTGCTCATCCTCTATCTACTATGGGTTTTTATATCCCTCCATCAAACCCCACACATCCTCCATATACACAGTCTATTTTGGGTCCTTATATCCTAAAATCACCCCCTCCATCTTTTCCTATTCATCCTTTCATTCATCCACCCCCTATCCCTCGTACACAGCATAAAAATCCTACCTTCATAACTCCTAATCATGATCAACAAAGGCACACCTCCATGCATGCTATCTCACATCCTCCATTCACACACCATTATCACAAGCCTACCTCTATCACTCCATCCACATCTTCTCTGTATCATCCATATCCTCATACATAAATCCAAAAATGCATAAATCCAAAAATCCACATGAATCTAAAGCTCCTCATGTCCCCTTCAAAAGACATGTTACAGAACAGAAAAATCGAATCCAAAATCCAAATCAATCCAAACGGCCACCAAGGACCACTAAAGAAAAAATCAAAACCATGTGGATTCCCAAGAAAAAAGAGGTCATGCCTTCAAATGAGAAATCCCTAATTCCATCCAAAGTTTCTAATCCTGATGCTAATCATTTGCATCCTCCATCTCCTACATCTGTTTTGGGTCCTTATGTCCCAAAATTCCCTATCCCAATGCCTCCATTATCACCACATTCTCCACCCATCAACCCTCCTATCATTTCACATCTACCACATGTGCCAATGTTGGTCCTGAACACCTTCCCCCATCACACATCCACTCCATCGTTCCATCCATACACTTTCCAACATCCCATCCACTATCCCCCATATCTCCCCCATCAAATACCTTTAATCCATCCTTTTGCATAATCCATCTATTCTAATAAGGTTGTACCAACATATGAATAGTCACTTCAAACATGGGCTCTTATTACCTCATCTGTAACTTGATGCTTATGTCTTCCGAATCCATATCCTAGTCCAAAAACTCAAAAAACTCAAAAAATCAAAAACAAAAGAAAAAAAAAAAAATAGTAAAGAGAAAATCATTCGTCCAATGGTGAAAACTTGGCAAACAAGCAACTTGGATAAGTACCATGATGAAAACCTGGAAAACAGGCATCATGCGTAAATCCCCCATCTGATCTCCTTCCGCAATTGGGGGCAACTTCCACCTGCGCATTCCTTTTTTCCATCTCCTACATTTGCCTATCGTCCACATCTTACCCATCATCTTCCATTCATATCCCAGTCCCTCCATCTTCCTTGTGATCTTATGGATTTCATGTGACTGTTATCATAGGGATTTGCACCCGCATGCAAGGCTAGAAAGCTCTGCAATCCCATGTAACATTGGAATAATTCCAGGCTGTGCGTATCTTATATGGAATTAGACCTCCGAATTCTAGGCTGGTTCCTTTTTGATAATCGATTAGATGCTTATAAAACTTGATTAAGAAAAAGAGTAAGAAGGGTTTGCATGAAACTACTAAAAAATGTAAATTCAAAACATGATGGTGATGCACCTAATAAATGAAACCTGATCTGCAACTTGACTCACAGATGATCTATCAATATTTTATTTACACAACTAAATCTAACAACTTAAACACTTGAATATTTTATACAAAGGCTTTGACAGAATATCTTTCCGAAGGAAAACTCTGTTTTCACAACCAAAAAATATAAAGTAATCATATGCACAATGTATAACCCGTGAACTTAAGCATAACTACATGCATACATTTATGAAAGAGATAGAAGGATTAGAGGCTTTGAAATGAAACACAATAATCTCTCGATCAAATCCAACACAATGACGACGCCTGAAATCTTGAAGGAAAAACTACGTAATACTGAAAATCAAAAGGAATTCATATGCAAATTACAAAAAAACATGATTAACTTGTAATGCTGTAAAAACTGTATTAATGTAAAAGTTGAGTTACAAATCTTTGTCTCTTTGCAAAAGGTATGCCAAAAGAGATGAAAAATAAGAACTAAAGGAAAAAGAATAACTTTTTCCAATATTTACAATAAAGGCATGCGCGAAGAATCCTTGAGGTGGAACTGAATGTGACCTGGAAGTGAAAAATATCCCGAAGTGTTCTCTCATGAGCAAAAAGAAAAAGCCTCGAAAAGAGGGCCCACTACTGCTACAAACTGAGCCTAAACAACTCAAAACTCCATCTCACATTGTGAATAACTGAATTGTGACTCAAAAATGGCCCCTGAGTTGTCTAAAAGTCAACAAACTGAATGGAGGTGGCACTGTGGGTGAACTAAAAGTAAAAACTCATCCCACAAGCAAAGATAAAAACTGCATGAAAAGAGGGCCATAACTGATGAAAACTGATCCTCCACTGTCTCAAAATGGATATGCATGTAAGTGGATCCAAAAAGTCTTCAACCAATGCTCCTCCAACTGAAGATGTAACTTAAAAATAGATTTAAGGCACAGAGGAGTCTCAAATCATGCACAATTACTTCATTCCACATGCATGTGAGCGAATTTTTTTTCTCGTATTTTTCCCTTTTTGAATAGTCCATTTCAATAATATTTAAAAACAAGTAATGAAAGTGTTTTTTAAATAAGTGAAAGGCATTAACATTAAATAAGGGAAAAATAAAAGATTATTTGCATGAAGTAAAGATAACCCCTTATGACTCCCAAGATCCTCCATGCACCCACACTTAACATTATTCATCAAGGAACATTGACTCGAAGTCAAGGCCACGAAGAAAAAGACATAATGATTATTTAAAAAAAATAAAAATCACCATTGTTGGCAAGGTAAAGATTAGGGTAAACCCTAATCATTTCATTTGTTTTGACTTGACGATGCCTTGTTGAGGAAGCTTCGAGAGCGAATCTCTGTTGCTGGCCACCATGCTAGGGTCTACCATTTTTTTGGTGATTTCTTCAAATAAATGCAAGGTAAACCATTTTCAATTAATAAATCAAGCTTCTTTCTCCATTTTGAAGCTATCTGTGGGCCCTTAGGCCATGGCCATGTACATTTTTGATGCATTCTTCCTTTTACTTTCTCTGTTTACATTCCTGAGTTTAATGACCGCTATTAGAGTATCTTTGAGGCTCATTTCTGGAGACATTGGAGGGAATTTAATTTGCAGCAATCTTGGGTAAGTTTCAACATTCGTACCTCTTCATTTTCTCAGAGAATAAGCTCGATTCGAGCTAACAATGTATGGAGTCTTTGTTTTTTCCATGTTTTGTTATACCTACAGCCATGGCTGTAGTCCTCCATTTGGGTTTTTAAGCTATTAATAGCCATGACCATTCATGTATTTGTCTTATTCTATAAGTTCTCTCCTTGTATGAGCTATAAGCTCCTCTATTACCCTGTAGAACTCAGATTCTAGCTTCCAATGTAATATTATCATGAGGTTTTCCATTCACTTGAAGCTTTTCTCTCATATTTCTTATAAGGCCACAAGCTTCATGGCGTTCTTTATATTTTGATTCGTAGGGAACCCCTCTCATTTAGAGTATGGCTCTACCCTTTGCATCTATAAGCTTCTACGGATGCAGTCCTTCCTTGTAGTGATTCCAAATTCAAGTGGAATAGGAGATCTTTTAAATCATAAGTGTTTGACAAGATTGCTTTCCAGAAATCCCTTTAGTTCGAACCCTACCAACCATTGGGGCTTTTCAACACTTTGTTCATCTTCCATAAGTAGCAAGTAATCCAACTTATTTACCACTATGGCAATATAAGAAACACTGCCTATTGTATTGATGGCTTTGACCTTCTCTTGGAAACTTCCTTGGTTTTGTATTTCCTGGACTGTGGCTATTTTTGTTGAAATTGTAAACCCTTGTGGGTTTCTACTACAGGCCACCATGTATTATTTATTTGATATGAGCTCTTATTTTGTAAGCTTGGCCATGAAACTTGTATTTTCAAAAAACTTGAAGGGTTTAGAAAACCCTAGCCACTAATACCCTGATTGTTTGAAGGAAATACTTGTCCATTTTTTGATCAATCTTTGCCCTTTGAGCTTCACTTTATTACTGCTCTGTGACTGTAGGCTTGATTTCATTCCTTTTGTACCTTGCATAGTGAAAGAAATATGGCTATTTACTGTATTTCAATGTCCTTTTCTATGCTCAGAGGACATTAGAATGGAATTGTATTTACTATGCACCACTATCTTCTTGCAAAGTTCACCTCTTTGATGACACTATACTTTGTTTGAAACATGCTCATGAATATATAATCATCACCTTCTGCCACTTCATTATTTATTGTATGCTCGTTTACAATGCTTGAACTCAGAAAATGAAAATTATCTATAGGTGTTGCATTATTCATTTCTTTCCTGTAGATTGCAATTTACTGTACATTTTGCAAAAAATGCAGCTATGCCTACCTTCACGAGTAATCAAAATTTACAGCTATGACAAACCCTCCATTGAATGTTTTTTTAGAGCACTAAATCCTAAAAAAAAAGCTTGAATATAATGCTTTTGTAGCTCGAACTTGTATTGTGATGTTGTTCCACTTGTAGCAAATATGTTTTCTTTAAATTTCTGCATGCAAGTTTGTATTGATCTTCAAATGTATGGGCTATTTTAATCAATGAATGGTGGCCCATTGCTTCTTATTCATGCTCCATATTGATTTGTTAGATTGATGCAAAGTTAATACTTGTATTGTAAAAATCCTCATGATAATGATTTACTGCCCCTTATAGAATATTTGTTGCTATCTTTGAAGGATTATCTTCATTGACCTTTGCATTAGATTTTCAATCCAGTGTAACACCTTATAACTCTATATTTGCTATAGGTAACTATCTTGCTTATGGAAATATGTCTCTTGGCCAACATGTCACCTATGTAATAGCTTGATGCTCTATTTTTTAAGGCTTTCATGAGACTATTTATTCTTTATAACCTTCAGATTTCCATTTTGTTATGCATCAAATAAAGAGATTCTCCAACTTATGTGGGCAGTTAGATGAGATAATAGACAATGATCACTAGAATATACCCCTTGACTTCTTGTTGATGATTTTTATACTTTCCTATGACAATGCCTTTATTACAGTCATATAGATTGTCTACTTGATGATGATGCTAAAGTTTAGTTTATTTATCTCGAGTCTTGCAGATAATGTATGTACAATTTTAAGATTGAATACTCTTTTTTCCCTTTAATGTAAAGGGGCTCAATACCTTATTGAAATGTAATTGTGAATGCAAGGTAGAGCTGAAACACATATGAAAAATGCAATTAATGCTCTCTTAACATGATTTTGATTATTCTTTTAGTATGATGAGCAATAGGATGATTTGCTCAATCTATTTTCATATCTTATGAATCAAAGGCTGCTTCTATGAATCTCTCTTCTTACAACAATCATTTCTTGATGATATTGTGATATCAATAACTCTCATTTATTGATGAAGGAATGTCCTTCTGACATGCTGGGATTAACTCTTGTGGGAGCCCATTTTTCTCCACATAACTGATGAAAATTGATCATGAACATAATGAACCTGTTCTTGCACAGTGAACAAACATGTTAGCAAAATAATTGATGATTTAATCATCTGATGAATGCCTGATAGGATGTAGGTTACATTTCTATTGGTAATATAGGCATGAGGAAGGATGTGATTTATCATTGCTCTAACATCGTCTTTCAAAAATCTTGCAGGAAACCATGGAGCTTGGAGCTGAAACAAACTGGAGGCATTGGAGACACAACAACTTGAAGACATCAAGTATAAACGATTCATCATTACAGGCAATGACGAATCACTCCCTTTCGCTTGTTTACATTATCTTCAGTTGTGGAGTTTATAACTTGATTTTGTATTCATTATTTGATTGTGAAAATCAAATTAAGCTATTCCCACGACTTGTTTGGGACTTTGGTTTTTACAATATGAATAAAGCAAAAAACATTATGCAAATTTTATAATTTTTCTATTACAATTACTTGCATAATAAATACTAAAAATTCAAAAGTAATCAGATTTGTTCAAGATTAATGAATACTTAGTAGAATTTTTTTGTAATCACTTGTGTACCTTCAATGATGAATGAAAATCAACTCTACCTGTTTTGAGCTATAGCTAAAAATAGGTAACAATGACAACTGAAACATAGTAGGCTATGTGTGGCATAATAAAATTAAATATCTATAAAATATTTAGCTTGTTGGGAAAAAGTTAAATTTTCATCCGCATTCGTTCAAGGGGAAGGCATTGACTAAGGACCTTAAAAATCTAATTTTTTGAGGAAAGGCTAATTATAAGGTTTTGACAGCGAATTTTAATGACACAAACATGAAAATATATTTAAAATAATTCTTTAGGGTTCTAAAGGTGGCTATGGTACTAGGTTCAATTAACAATGACTCAATTAAATTATTTCATGAAATAATTTTAAAAAGTGGCCAAGTTGAGGGTAAGGAATCATTATGGAGGGGACACTTAGGACCAAGAATAAAATAAAATAAATAATAAATAAAAAAAGGCTAGACACATAAAATGGGCTAGAAGACATAGTCAAGCCAAGAAAAGGGTAGGGAAGAAAACAAAGGAGTTAAAAGAGATCAAAACACATGTGCAACAAGATGACTAATAAAACTGCAAAACATAAGAAAAGATATTGAAAAATGTATAATTTTTTATCTTACAATTTTCAGTGAGATATATGTGTTGTTCCTTACACACATGCCCCATTGAAAATGAGGACCACCTTTTATTTTTCTTTGTTCGGTGTTTTGTTTTCCTTAAGTGGTTTCCCTTTCGATCAAAGAAAAGATCTCGATCCTTAAATTTGAAGTCATTTGGTAAAATTAGGAGTCTTTTTATGGAGTTACGAAGATTTTAAGATCATATAACAAATTTGAATTCTCTATAACACCCTCAAAAGTATAAAATTATGTAATAGTATCAAAATTATGAGAATTATTGCGTATTGTGGAAATCCAAACCCCACCTAGATATGGTTGAATGCAAGTCAAATCTTCACAAGATCGGATGCATTTTAGATTTCCGTAGTGGTCAATCGGTCATCAAATTATCACATAAGTTTCAAAGTGCTTGCCACCCCGTCAATATAGAAGTGCATTTATGATGTGTGTGAGCTGAGGTATAAGTAATATGATTTAGGTTTTTTGGGTCATTTTGCAAATAATTAAAGTTGTTCTCTTTTAGAGCTCTCTACAATTTGGGTGCCCATGTTGTCATGGGTGATCGCTTGACTTCTAATTTGTATCGCATCCCTTTTATATGCTAGGTATGCACTTGTATCCTATGTAATTTCCTTTGAAATAAGAATAGTGAGTTTCTTTTAAGTGATTAGAGTTGGCTTAGGGAATGATTCGTTTGAAATTTAGGGGTATTAAAATGTGGGTTGTTTGAACTCAAAATTATAAGTAATAGTGGTGTCAACCCTAATTAGGATTGTAAAATGAAGTGGTATAAAATGGTGGTTGGTCAGTTGATTTTCTTAGTTTTATTTTTCAGGTCGTGTTCTGTGACGAAGTCGCCATGGTTGAATAGTTAAAGGTATCAATTTAAGGTTTGTAAAAAGGAATTTTGTCTATGCATTTGAAATCATTTAGATGAATCTAAAATCACCTTAGGAGAAAACTTGGTTCATTGGGAGTCAATCAATAATGTAGCTGCAAAGTTGAGTTAGGTCTTATTTATGCTTGGTTATGTTGTTGCCATCAATAAGAAATTTTAAGTCATTCACTTCTTTTGGGATGATTGTGGAGATTTGCGTTGCATTTTTTGTTGCACGAATTTTCATATCATCTACCTAAGATTTGTGTCTCACCCTAGAATTCGTGGTTGCGTATCTTCTACTGAATTTTTTTAACTCTTCAAAACGTAATGTTGTTGCAAAAATCTCCCATTGCACTAATTTCTATGTTGTTCACCCAAGTTTGTATTGCACCGAGATCTTGCACTTGCTTGTTGTCTGTTAAGTGATGTAGGGGAAAGGACCCAGTAGTTGAGCATATTCCAATAGTTGTGATAGTAGTTGTTAATATAATGTCCAATAGTTGTTTATATAATGTCCAATAATTGTTTATATAATGCCCAATAATTGTGACATAAGTACCCTAACTTAAACAAAATGTATCCCTTAGATCTAAAAAACAACCAATCATGTGATGCCACATCAACGCTCAACTACTCATGATGTGAATGCACAAGTATTGGTAGCACTTTTTTTTTGGGCCTTTTTGGACACCTTGACAAAAAGCATGCTGATGTGGCCCTGAAACAAAAGTTATAAGCAAGGGACTTGCCATGTAAGCTGCTGTAAAAAAATTGGAGTGATTTGAAATTTCCACGTATGATTTTGGGAAGCACAAAGTTAGGGTGCACAACTACTGGGTCCTCTCCCCTAATAGTTTGTGTTTCTTGGTCATGGAAATTCTTGATTGCGAGAATCTTTAGGTTGTTTAGATTTATCTGTGAGCCCATGCTTTCTTCACAATATCTTTGTTGAGGTTATTTTCCCACAATGCCTTTTAGTTCAATATTTTCCCAATCTTTATCTCTGCTATGGAGATTTACTGGCCATCCAACTATGTTTGAATTCCCCGCAATGGTGATTTAGAGTTCACTTTTTTGCAATCATTTGTTGTTACAAAATTTTAACCTTGGTATGGATTTATTCTTATACTCCTCATTTTTGACAAGGTCAAGTCCTCATTTTTCCATAATTGATTTAAATGTGAAATATTTTGCTCATTTTTTTGCAAGGTTGATTATATATGATTTTCCTGCATATTTTTTCCTTCTCAAATCTCCAAAATAGAGTGGTAAGTAAGGAATGTATTTATTGTAGAGGAAATTTATATCAATTTTGGAGATTTTAAGTATGCAAAGTTGAATTGTAAATTTTGGAATGAGCTAAGTGTTTATTTGATGCAAAATGTGATAAATTTAGATCATTAAATTTTGTATATTGCATAGGTAGGTCTTGTGAAATTATTACAAGATATTTATTAAGGTTTTTATTAAGACTAAATGGCTAGGGTAGCCAAAATGAAGTATGAATTCAAAGGGGTTTACCTTGAGAACAAAATCATTTCATCTTGGAAGTTCATTAGGGATACTGATCTTGGAAATAGCGACATAGAATATTTCAAAGAGAGATGTTTAGGAATAATACTACTCCTAATATGAATAAGTTGGTGCAAAATGGAATTTCTCATGTTGTTGGATTCCATATTTTGGTCCAATTCATAGATCTGATAATGGAATATAGGGAGAATTACTATGAAGACTCTAGGAAGATAGTGGATATGGATGGGAGAGTGTTAGTTGATTTTCCAAGTGAAAAGTTATTACAGAGGCCTTTGGTATCCCATTCCACTCAACTATGACTTTGGTTACAAAAGAATAGGCTAGGAAGATGTTTGAGGAGGGACCTAAATAATGTATGAAGACTGTTAATGAGCTTTGGGTGAAGAAACCTAAATATTTCATAATGAAGTTATCAAAGCACTTATATAAAAGTGATTTCATTATTGAGATCAATAAATTGGTGACACTTTTGAGCAGAGTGTTGGATTTGGATTTAGCCTCAACCTTTGAGAATTGGATGTTTTATTATATAGAAGAGATTATTAGGGGAACTAAGAAGATTCATTGGGATAGGTTGATCAGTGATAACATTCACTATTAGTTTTCCATGATGATGAAAACTCAAATTTTTTATATAGGACATCTTATTAGTTTACATTTTGGATAGGAACTTCAAGTTTGGATGGTTAACATTTGTTGGCCCCATTGGTAATGGCCCATGCCAATATAAATTTTATGATTGCTATCCTCAATTACAAATGCACAATTCCATGAATCATTAAAAGAGGGTAAATGATGATTTTACCATGTACATTGTGAGGACACTACAAGGGGACTTGAATAGAAGATTGTCCACCTTTTCCATGGATCTCATTCAAAGGTTCAATTATTGGTTTATCTAGCTTCAAAAGTTCACTTACTTTAGGATTGAGGAATTTTTTAGTGCTCTTTACAAATTACCCAAGTACCCTACTGATAAGATGGTACAACTTGAAGTTACAAAACAACTTTGTACTTCTAATAAATTACTAAAAGATAAGGATAAGGCTGGGGTACCCTATCCCATTATGGTTGGTAGAGGATTATATGCATGTCTTGCTCATCAACCAATAGAGGGGTTGGATATGGAGTTGCAATTTTTTCATCTAAACTTTCACTCTACCAAAAGAGATTTTGACCCTTATGAAAAATGAAGAAGAACGTGGATAGGAAATACAAGCATAATCTAGGAATTGAAGACTTCAAGGCCAATTTTGAAAATTAATTAGAAGTGAGGAAAATATCCTCCTTCAAATTATCAATTGAATACATTAGAAAGCTCCAATTGATGATGGTCCTTGACCAAGTAGAGGATGATGGACAACTATTACAAGATAGTGAATTCAATGAAGTTGCTAATAACCCTATACCATTGCCAAATTGGGCTAAAGAAGAGGTTACATATTTGGAATTAATAATGAAGGTAATTATGAGATTCACCAAAAGGTTGGTGGAAGTACATACTTCTAACTTGATGAATCAAGGAATTGAACTCACATTTGATATCATAGAGGAGGAATAAGAGTACATAAATGAAGATAAAGAAGCTGCAAAAGACAAGGATGAGGATGAAGGTCAAGAAGAAGGATAAGTAGCTTCTACCTCCTCCAAATAAAAATTAGTTGATGAAGATAAAGGAAAGAAGAAAGGAGAGAAACAACCAACAACTAAGCCTAGAGTTTATAAGAGAAAGAGTGAATCTACAGAAGAAGAAAATAAGTCACAACTAAAGAAGAGCAAGAAAAATAGTAAACCTAGTACCACTAAGCAACCTTTTATCTTTGTTCCACTACAAGAGAGCATTCCTCCCTCCCCTATCCATACTGCCACTTCCTCCACTTCAATCTCTTCACCTTCACCTCCCATTTCTACATCTCATATTGCCTCTACTATCCCTCCTACCACTTCTTCTCCTCATTCCATTAAAATTACCATCACCATTTCCACTCATCCAATTTCACCTATTAACATTGATTCCTCTCCCAACATCTCACACACCTCTCAAAATTATTCACCTTTTATATCATTACCATAATTCACCACGTCCACCATCTCATCTACCATTCCATCTACTTCTCTCCCTTCCACTTCTCTTAACCACCCACTTTTCACATATGCCTAAGGAGGTGGTTGCTTTAGTGTTGTCCAAGGTTAATAAGGTATTTTTTAACCCAAATTGATGGGGAAAATTCAATTCATACTTATTAGGAAGTCTTAGAGCCTCCTTCCATGGATAATCTATATAAGGTTTATGAAGAGTTATAGACTTGGGAAGGAGATGAATTTGTTGCACCTCCAAAAGATGTTCCAAGGGAGAAAGTTGACCAAGAAAATACATCAAGGAATAAGAAAGATAATTAGTTTGAAGAGCAACTCATTTTTTGGGAGGCTTAGAAGGAGGTGGTCGACAAACTTCTTGATATTGAGCAAGAAGCAGAGAAGAAGCAAGAGGACTAGATGTAAGAAATAAATGCAAATTTAGAAAAAATTCAAAATAATATTTCTCATTCTACATCTCCATAGGACACAAATGCAGACCAATCCATAGCTTTGGAGTGGTTGCAAGAAAAACTTAAACAAAAGTATCTTGTAATAGAGACTCTTGATTTCAATTTTGAGAGTCTTCTAAGTCTAATTGAGAGACCCAAGGAGAAGAAGAAGGATAAAATAAGGTCCCATATGACCAAAGATTATTTGAGGCCAAGGATTTTACATGTGGCTAATCCAATAATTGAGAAGGATAATAAAGATTTGTTGGTTGATGATTTTAATATTTCTACTATTAATTTGGGACCTACCACCAAGGTACAAGAGATTGAAGAACTTCATGGGTCAGTGAATAATATTGTATAGAGGATGGATAAAGATGAGGCTACCAAGACCTAACTAGAACATGGGTGGTTGAATTAACTACCTTCATTAAGCATCTGGTTACTCCTATTCAAAGCAAGGCACAATTGTCTCCTGTAATTCTGTCTAAAGATGATGTAAATAAAATGGAGAAGATGAGATCCTAGGACCAAACTATGCAAGCATGGGTAGATGGTATTTTTGACCAAGGAAATAAGATAATTAAAGTTGCTTTTTAGGTACAAAATAATTTCCTTATTTTAAAAGAAGTGGAATTTTTTTTAGAAGACTATAAAGATAATGATAAAGAAATTATCCAATTAAATATTGTTGAAAGAGGGTATTTTGAGTAGAGATAAGTTAAAGGAGCCCCATTATTGGACACATGCTATGAATTTTAGAAGAGAAATAGTGTGATAGGTACAAAAGAAAGTCGTTAGTATAAATGCTCAAATCAATGATGTTTTAGAATTTTGTGCCAAGTTTTTGAAAACTATAACTGGATTAACCATTGCCTAGCACATAAAGTTAGATATTCAAAAAGATAAGCAACAATAGAAACTATAGATGTGCAAATAGCAGCCTAGTGATGTTTTGTCTCAAGGGGATTTGGATAATGTTGCTATATTTTTGTTAGAAATTAAGAATTTTGAAGGGAAAAGGAAAGTGTGGATGGTGGTACATGGAAATCTTGTCTTACTGCAGTATGATGTTTAGTGTCTTAAGATCCATATTGTAGTGGGTTCACAACATGATGAAGTTACTCCCGCCTTAACAATTTTTTGTGAAATATCCAATAAAAGAAAAGGTGGAGGGAAGAAAAATAATTGATGATAAATATTTGTAAATGATGTGCTTTCTCATTAGGACACCTATTTTATTTTTGTCTATAGAGGATATGTTTTACAAGTTCAAAAATTAAGACAGGGATCTAGGTTCACCATTTATATCTGTACACATTTAAAAATGGTCACGGTCGATCGAACCTTTAAATCAATTAAATATGAATTATTTAATTAATGTTTCTTAAGTCTTCTACATATAAATAAATTTAATTATTTATTTATATTGTTCATTTTTCTAATTCTTCTAAATTAATTAAATAAACGAACTTTATTTAATTAATGTTATCTTCCTCTTAATTAATTAAATAAATTTTACAATTTATTTACATTAATTATCAAAGTTTAAATTCTAAATTTAAATGATATTCTTCCCTCCACATTTAATTAAATACTTTTTGATATTTAATTAAATCTCATTTTCCAAATTCCCACTTCTCTCACAAAAATTAAATATTTTTAATATTTAATTAAAAGGCTTTTTCCTTTTCTCATAATTAAATATTTACAATATTTAATTAAAGCCTTTTCACATTTCTCTCACACATAATTAAATATTTATTTATTTAATTATGAGAGACACCTTTCAATTGTCTCTTCATTTTTCTGTCTCTCAGAATTCTACCTTATTTTCGAATTCTCGATCTCTCACCGTTCACTCCAACAGGTTTGAACTCGATCGTCGATCTTGGCCAATTGAATTCCTACCTTCAAAAATCTATAAATACAGCCTTTTCATGAGCTAAAAAGGGACCTGGAACCTCATATTTTCATGCGTAGTTATTATAGTCGTATCTTAAGCATTTCATAAGCATTTTTATTCAATAAGATCAATCTTGCAGATGCATATGCATTTTAATAATCTCATTCTCTCAAGTGCCATTCTATAAGCTGTGTTTGCACAACTGAGAGCAAACATATTGAAGCGAATCCTTGGAGATAGAGGACAATGGAACGAATTTGAAGAAGCTGCTGTCAAGAGTTTACATTTACTTTATTAATTTAGTTTTCTTCAATCTAATGTTGCATTGGTGTATTAGATTAGATTCAATTTAATTGACACATTTTCGCATACACATTTTTGGCGCCCACCGTGGGGCCAAGCCCCGCATTTAACTTCTATTTTTGCAGATTTTTCTGGTAGGTGACGGACAAAAACCGCGGTTTAGCGCATACGAAGTCTTTTTTAGTGCATATGATGACTGTTCTGGTGCATACATGACCTGTTCTAGCGCATCCGTGACCCCTTTCAGTGCATAGACACCCTGTTTTGGCGCATCCCTGGGAATTTTTCGCGCATTTACTAGATTTTTTAGCACATACGTGTACGCATTTGTAACCTGTTTCGGTGCATTCGTTTGTAAAAATTTATTTTTGATAAAAATCCGACGCAATCCGCAGACAGAATTTTTCTGATGCTATTTTTAAACAGAATGAACCAATCCTAGGGTAGACACTTAATTTTGGATTAAGCAATCCTAGGATAGTCACCAAACATATTTTCTTTTGGTTAAAATGAATCCCATGTTTTTAGTGAAGCAACATCTTCACTTAGAATAGAAAATCTTTCAATTTGGGATTTAAAATTGAACCATTATTTGCATGCTGTGATTGTGGGTAATAGGTCTATGCTCTCCCCTTAACTGGGTGATCAGAATACCAGACTTACCTTTTATTTTATGCAATTTAATGCTTTATTACATCCTTTAGAAGGCCTACCGTAGTGGGAAAAAGTACTCACCCTACGGGAACGACCTAAGTGGGAACACCTAAAGCCAAGGTTTCCAACCCACTATAATGAAAAGCAAGTTGTGTATGAAAATCCAACTTGATGGCAGTAGATAGGATAACCATCCCCAAAGCCTTTGTTCTAAAGGTTGGGAGGTCTCTCGAGGGAGTATATCTATTGTCACGCCAAACAGAAAGACTTACTAAGAACCTAGTGTAGAGGCCAGCCGTGTCAGTAACCAAACATCATTTTAATCACGGTGCAAGGGGAGGGAAGAATCTGCCCCCAAGACACTCACCATATAGTCACCACTGATTGTTTGCTCAAGAGATTCGGTATCCACTTCCGTCACTTTGAGTACGCACCTGGAAAAGATAAAAACACGGGCGCCCTCTAGGGGGTGACAAGGCTGTGTGAGTCGACGCGATTTTAAGCTGTGGGTTGTGATTACGATGATGACCTATTTGACAAATTAAGAGTGAGTCTGATTGAATTGCTTATCTTGTTTAAAACCTGTGGAAATCTCAAGAACATACACTCTTTGTTTAGATTTTAGGATTAACAAAACAATTGTCTACTTCTATGCTGTGTTTTTCACATTTAAATCAGATTAAGATCATCCAAAACAAGAAAATTTTGCCAAACTGTCAAAAACATGTCGGTCTTAGAACTGTTTTAGCACATCTGGTCCCTATTTTAGCGCATTGGGTCTGTTTCAGTGTTTTTGCATATTTCAGCGCATTGGGTTTCTGTCTTAGCGCATTGGGTCTCTATCTTAGCGCATTGGGTTCTGTTTTAGCGCATTGGGTCTCTATTTCAGCGCATCTGTGCACTGTTTCAGCGCATCTGTGCTCTATTTTAGCGCATTCAGCCTCTGTTTTGGTGCATCTATCTTCCGAACTTTAGGTGTGATTTTCTGGATTTTCAAAAATCAGGGTATAGTCGTCTTTCTCTTTTTTTTCACCAACTTGCAATCACATATGCTACTTATCCAAATCAAATTCTGCAATTGAGAGTCCAAACACATTTCGGCATCCACTAAATTCATCTATTTACAAAGCTAAGATCAAACTTCACAAAGTGCAAAAATCACCTTTATTTTTCAATCTTTGGTTTAATTCCCACAAACAGGATTTTCATCCTTTCACTAAGGGAATCACGAACTAAAGATTAAAAATCTCTTAAGTCATAGAATCTTCATTCTATCTTGACTTTCATCACTATTGCACTACTTCATTCCTTTGATCAAAGTTAGTAGAGTTTGAATAAAGCTTATGCATGTTGTCACAAGATCTCAAAAGAATTTGGAAAAAGACAAAAGCGTAGCAAGTGAAATGGGTGATAATACTGAGAAGGAAGAGATTCCTTGGCATTTTTCAACAATGGAAGAAATAACAGAAGAAAAACTCCAAGAGGCTGAACAAGATCCAAACTTCCATGTTCTTATGGACAAGATGATGGAACGAAACAAAGGAAAATATTTTTATAATTTAGCTATGCAAGGAGCTAAGTTACCATCAAATTTTGACATGGAGAGGTTTAAAGAAAGTCCTGAAACCCCTCTTGACGATGTTAGTATCCTTACTCAACAGGTCAAGGAACTACAAGGGAAACTACAAGAAATGCAAGGGGGAACAACAAAGAAGTATGTTTTGGAGGAGATATGTCCTTATCCATTCGATAGAAATCTTCAAATGATTCCTTTTCCAAAACATTGCGAAATCCCTAAGTTTGATAGATATAATGGGAAAACTGACCCCATTGAACATATAAGGGATTTCCGAAATATGAGTTTAGAATTTGCTCATGAAGACACCTACTTAATGCGATTGTTTCCACGAAGTTTGGGTGGACAATCCATGGAGTGGCTGTCAAAGATCACTCCCCCCATCAAAACCTTTGAAGAGTTGATGAATAAATTCATATCGCAATACTCTTACAACATCCAACATCAAATAACTATGCTTGATCTTTGTAAGATAAAACAAAAAGTAGGGGAATCTTTCACTACATTTTTGCAAAGATGGAGAAAAAAATTTGCTAGATATTCTCGTCCTGTTCCTGAAAAGGAAAAGATGGAAATCTTCATCGATAGTCTTAATCAAGAAATGAGTTATATACTCAACCTTCATTGTCCTCCATCATTTGAAAAATTGATCGAAAACACAATCACTATTGAAGGAGCATTGATCAAGCGTGGAGTTCTAAAAATTGATAAAGAGGGCTCAAATTCGTACAACAACAACAACAATCATAATACCAACAATGACAAGTCACGATTTTGGACCCGAAATAAAAATGTTGGAAATGATGGGGTAGTGGGTGCTAACAACGTAAATTCAAAATCTGTCGTTCTAAATGTGTCAGGTGCTCAACGTAACAATAATGCTGGATTTTCTAACAGCCAAGGCAATGTTTCTAATCAAGGAAACACAACTAATACTCGTGGAAATAATTTTGGCAATCCCGGTACACCCAGACCGTCATATTTTTCAAATCGACGGAATTTCACTCCCTTGGGTCAATCTTTGGAATCCATTCTCAAAGAATTATTGAATCAAAATGCTATTACATTGCCACCACAAAAAGACTATGAACCTTCAGTTAAACCACCATCATGGAATGACTCACACTTCTGTGATTATCATAGGTGCAAAGGTCATAAGACAAACAATTGCCACGAGTTAAAGAATATTGTTCAAGATTTGATTGATAATCGTACCATCATAGTTGAGGGGCATAATGTCAATAATGATCATCAAGCATTCAAAAACCCGCTCCCTAATTATCACAAAGGGGAATCCTCGAATGATAAGGGCAAGAATGTTAATAACATCCAAGACATTATTATCAATCATATCTATACTGATGACCCTCAAATCAATGCTATCCGAATCAAAGGTAAGCCAGAATATCGAGAGGTCAATGTTACTACAAGGGGACAAGCCAAGATCATTGTCAAAGGTGGATCATCTAAAAAATCTATTCCCCCTCCAAGTCAATACAATTTGGTTGAGCAATTACGAAAAACATCAGCCCAAATTTCTATCTTGGAGCTCTTGAAGTTATCACCTGCACATAAGGACATTCTAGAAAAGGCTCTTATTGATACAACCGTATCTCCTGATCTAGATACCAATAAATTTCAAGCCATGGTGGGACACTTGTCCTCCAACACATGTTTATCTTTTTCTGAAAGAGATGATTCATCCATAACCCATCCACATAATTCATCACTCTACTTAGAAGTCATGGTTCACAAAGCCCGCATTAGACATGTCCTTATAGATGGGGGAGCTAGATTAAATATTTGTACTTTGAAATTGGTCCTAGCTTTGGGATATTCAACAGACTCTATAGACCCACGGAGAAAAATTACAATCAAAGCCTATGATGATGAGGAAAGGACTTCAAAAGGACTCATCATGTTACCAATCAGAGTGGGACCTGTTGTGAAGAATACTTTTTGTCAAGTTCTCGATCGAGATCTAACCTATAACATACTATTGGGTTGTCCATGGATTCATGACATGCAAGTTGTCCCATCTACTTACCATCAATGTTTGAAGTTTCCATATGATGGACAAGAAGTAACAATACCAGATGATCACAATAGCAATCAAACTTGTTCTAACCTAAGAGCAACTCAAGACACGTTCATCCTGCATAACAGAGAGGCTTTGGCCATCTCTACTCCCAAAAATAGAGAACAAGTGCTAGAAATGATAAGCAATTTTGGCAACAAGCTAAAACTGAAAGACAAGGGGGTGGGAGAATATTCTTTATCTCTCTCTAATCTACCCCTATCTCCGAGATCCCATGGTCAACCATCGACATCCACGCAACAAGTTGCAGCAGTTTTAGCCTCAACTTCAACCCCCATCACCAAGTTTAATGGGATGTTTCTCAAAGGAACTGAAGAGGAAGATAGAGCTATTTTTGATTGGCTCTACAAAGATGAAGAAGAATCCGTGCAACATATCAAGTTACCCACACAACAATATGGAAAGGGTTATGCTATCATGCAACAAATGGGTTATGAAGGAAATGGCCCTCTAGGTAAAAGAAAAGAAGGTATTGTTGAACCTATCCAATTCAAAACAATGCACCCAAAGGATAAAACTGGGTTAGGATATGTTGAGGATATTAAGGAAGAAGTAGCACACTTAACATCTAATGAGGAGTTAGTTGAAAACATTCTACGAATGCAAGAAAATGATTCTGACATTGACTCTAATGAATATGAATGGGACACCATCTATGACGATAAATTATGGAGAGATAAATGGGTGGATGTCATACACAAATTCTCACCTACATTCTTATAAGGAGAAAGCTCAAGACCTTCGCTTGATTGTGTCCTACAAAGTGATCAGGATTCTAGTGAGACCAATTCGATTCAAAGTGAGATAGATCATTTTGAGGAGGATACCATCGTAGATCTCCCCTATAATAATGTTGACAATAACATCATGACCTTCATAGCCAAAGACCTTACTCAATCTAATGATTCATTACCTTTGGTTCATCCCGAACTCATTGATTGGGAACAAATCGCACCCATTGATGTCCCAACTTTTCCAAATGACGAAACCATAATAAACTTTCTTTGTTCTTCCCTTCCTGAAACAAGTTCTACCAGGGAATCACCAAACCAGAGTTTTTGATAGGAAAGTGCCAAGTTTCTCAGCTATGAAATAAATAACATAAAAGAAAGAACTAATGGTGAAAACCTAACAAAGGCAGTATTAGGTCAAGAAAAAGGAAAAATGAAAGAAAGATCTAATGGTGAAAACCTAACAAAGGCAGTATTAGATCAAGAAAAGAGAAAAATAAAAAGCGTATCCAATGGTGAAAACCTTTCAAAGGCGCCAAAGGATGGGAAACTTGACACTCTTCCAAGTACTATCAGGAAAAATCTTCCATTTTGATTGAAACAACAGAGGCACTCAATATTGGTACCACAGAAAAGCCTAAAGTGTTGCAATTGGCTGCATCTCTTACTCATGAAGAAGTACCTAAATTCACAAAATTTATCAAAGATAATCAAGTCAGTTTTGCATGGTCCTACTCAGATATGCCGGGATTGGATCCAGATCTCATCACGCATCATTTATCTATTACACCGAGGGAAAGGCCTATAAAATAGAAACTCAGAAAAATGCATCCACATGTTGCGTTGTTGGTTAAAGAGGAACTAAAGAAACTTTTAGACGTTGGATTCATCAGATCCATCGATTATGCAGAATGGATTTCCAATATTGTACCTGTTTCTAAGCCAGATGGAAGGATTAGAATTTGCACAAATTTTAGGGATTTGAATAAAGCATGTCCTAAAGATGACTTTCCTTTACCAAACATTGATATGATTGTGGATTTAACTGCTGGACATGCAATGTACTCATTAATGGATGGATTCTCAGGATACAACCAAATAAAAACTACACCAGAAGATCAAGGTAAAACAACGTTCACATGTCCTTGGGGTACTTATTGCTGGAACGTAATGCCATTCGGATTGAAAAATGCAGGAGCTACTTACCAACGAGCAATGACAACAATTTTTCATGACATGATGCATACATTTATGGAGGATTATGTTGATGATCTTCTTGACAAGTCTAACACTAGAGAAGGACACATTGATATCTTGTCTAAAATTTTCAAAAGAATGGAACGATTCAAAGTAAGACTTAATCCTAAGAAATGTGTCTTTGGAGTAAAATCCGAAAAGTTATTAGGATACATTGTGTCAGAAAAGGGAATTGAAGTGGATCCAGCTAAAGTACAAGCAATCCTTGATATGTCACCGCAAAGGAACATTAGTCAACTATGCTCTTTATAGGGACAGTTACAATCCATTCACAGATTCATTGCTCAATTGGCGGATAAGAGTTTACCAATTACATATCTCTTGCACAAGAGTTTTCCATTCAAATGGGAGAACAAATGTGAAGCAACCTTTGAACAAATAAAGCAATATCTCATGAATCCTCCAGTATTGGCTCCACCAATACAAGGTGTGCCCCTCATATTGTATATTGCTGCCACATAAGTATCTTTAGGAGCATTATTGGCACAAGAAGACTATTCAGGAAAAGAACGAGCCATTTATTACATCAGCAGAACTCTAACAAGTCACGAGCTAAATTACACCTTCATTAAAAAAGCTTGTTTAGCAGTGGTGTTCACTTCTCAAAAATTATGACACTACATGTTGACTCATACAGTAAAGCTTGTCACTAAGATTGACCCACTCAAGTATCTTCTAAGCAAGGCAACCTTAACTGGCAGGTTGGCTAAATGGGTCATGATCTTAAGCGAGTTTGATATTCAATATATGGAACAAAAATCTATAAAGGGACAAGTAATTGCAGATCAACTGGCAGAAGCACCAATGCTAGCAGAACACCCAATACATGTTGATTTTCTTGATGCCGATATTTTTACAGCGGATATTCAACAGTCATGGTCACTCTACTTTGATGGTTCTTATACTCAACATGGTTCAGGAGCAGGAATTCTTTTTATTACACCTCAAGGACATACGATCCCAAAATCTTATCGGCTAGTGTTTCCCTGCACAAACAACATAGCTGAGTATGAGGCATTGATAATCGGAATGAAAATTGCAGTAGATTGGAAGATCGCAGAACTTCAGGTTTTTGGTGATTCACAACTTGTTGTAAACCAAATCAATGATGAATATCACACTAAAGATGACAAGTTGATACCTTACAAAAGAATGGTGGAAGATCTCAAGAAATACTTTGTTAACATCAAGTTCATACAGATTCCACGCATTGATAATAAAGCAACAGACGCTATGGCTACAATCGCCTCTCTACTCCAATTGTTAGATAATCAGAGACGGTATGATTTCCTGGTGGAACAATTGTTTTCTCCCGCCCATGACAATCCTGAAACACAAATCATTTGCCATCTTACGAGTTCTGACTCTTCCTTATATGGCCAAATTTATGCTTACTTGAAAGATACCACTTTACCCTTAGGTTTGTCTAGGAATCAAAAACGGAATTTCATTCATCAATCATCCCGTTACACCTTAATTGCTAACATCTTATACCGGCATGGTCTGGATGGTACCCTCCTTAGGTGTCTTGAACGCGATGAATCGAAAAAAGCCTTACAAGAGGTCCATGGTGGAATTTGTGGGACACATTCAAGTGGACTAACCTTAGCAAAGAAACTTGTAAGATTAGGATACTACTGGCCAAACATGGAGAAATAATCATTCGCCTTTGTGAAGAAATGTGCCAAATGTCAGATTCATGGGAATCTCATTCACGCTCCTGCTCAAGAATTATAACCTTTTACCACAACATGGCCTTTCGCTCAGTGGGGATTAGATTTGGTTGGCAAGATACATCCATCATCTTCAAATGGACACAAATTTATCATTACAGCCATTGAATATTTCACTAAGTGGATTGAAGCTATTCCTCTGACAACTGTTATGGGTAAACAAATCTCTTCATTTATCTTGAATCATATCATTTGCAGATATGGCATTCCTAGCTCCATTATAACAGATAATGGTAGACCCTTTAAAAATCAAGATGTTGATGAACTATGTGAAAGATTTCGCATCCAACACATGTACTCCACACCTTATTATCCGTAGGGGAATGGTCAAGTTGAGGCTTCAAACAAAACAATTCTAAATTTTTTGAACAAAACAGTGAATGAAGCAGGTCGTGATTGGTATGTTTAGTTAAATCCAGCATTATGGGCCTACAGAACAAGCATTCGTACACCGGCAGGAGCTACTCCTTATGCTTTGGTCTATGGAGCAGAAGCTATTTTACCACTGGAAGTTGAGATCCCTTCACTTCGAGTATCACTCAAAGGGCTAATCAATGATGAAGACTACATAATATCAAGGTTACAAGAGCTGGAACTACTTGATGAACGACATCAAATTGCGGTTAATCACTTGAAGGGATATCAACAAATCATGTCTTGCAGTTACAACCATAGAGTCAAACCACAGAGTTTTCAAGTTGGTGATTTGGTCCTCAGAGAAAACACTCGAAATCAACAAGATCAGGAAAAGAAAGGCAAGTTTGAAGCAAATTGGCTAGGCCCGTTCATTATCGTTGCAACCTATGGATTGGGGGCATATCAGTTGTCGACAGCAGAAGGGGACCTATTTGAAGATCTGGTCAATAGCATTCATTTGAAGAGGTTCTACACCTGAAAAAATTAAAAACAATACAAAAAGTTCAAAAAGTCCAAAAAAAAATTAAAAAAAATATTACCTTGATGAAAACCTGGCAAACAGGCGTCTTGGTAATAACAAAAAAAATCATAAAATCAAGAAAAAGTGCAATAAAAACAAACAGTGAAAACCTAGCAAACAAGCATTGTTTGTGATTTCTCTCATCTATTAGGATTCATTCTGCATATGCATTCTCACATCAGCATCACACACACCTCACTATCACATTTGCGCCATTTTCCTTGAAACGACAAGGATCTCATCATGGCTTGATGATTTGAGGTTTATTCATCGCAACGATTGTGTCTAGCAAGAGTCATAGTACAAGGTCACTAGGGGGTAGTTCGCTTTTCTAGGAGGTAGTTGGCAGCGTGTGTCTAGCATCAGAATGTCTAAGACAATAGTTTCTGAGCTTACATGTTTATCTTGACAAATGATTTAAAAGACAAATTGGATGATCATAATCTGAATAAAATTAATGACAAAACCTACAAGCATAAGTTGCAAATTGTTGTTTTGATATTTGATGACATCATATCTTTGGAGTGGTTCAATGATGTACTGAACTAGAATCACGAGGAAGAAGTATGATTTTTCTTTGCCTGCTATCTATAAGTTAATCATTAGTATTGTGCAAATTGGTCGTGGACATGCTCTACAACATATCATTGATGACATTTTAGAATTTGCATAAGAAAACGGTTAACTTTTGTCTATTTCTACAAGCAATACTCAGGTCATCTTGGTTCAATTATACCTCGATGCTTGTATTAACTTGCTACAATAAACATTATGGAAGCAGTACTCAGGTCATCATTGGTGCTAACATACCCTTTGATGCTTATACTAACTTTCAACATATCAAAATGACTCAATGATGACAACTAAACATAGCAAGAAATGGCAACAAGGAGAATGATTCATAATTCATTTAGGACTGCATAATTCATTTCCATCTTGAGGTTCTTTTTAAATAGATTTTTGAGGGTGGATCAAATTCTTACAATATCTTTTTCGACAATGGTTGAGTAAGCCTGGACATTTGTTGCATCTCATCATCTCATTATCATATTCCTTATCATATCATTTTCCATCAATATACATCATAGGCATTCATTACATTATAGGCATGATTATCATTCATCATTCATTAACATATACATTTGCATATTTCACACATTCATAAAATAAGAAATTGCATTCATTTTTTTTACGTCATTACATCATATATCATAAGATCATTACATAAGTGCATTTTTCATCATCATCATACATTACACATCTCATCTAAAAGCATTCACATCTTACATATTGCATTCTATACATACATCATAAAAGAAATATTGTCATCATTACATCATCATACATACATAACATATAAAAATCCAAATAAAACATCCATAACATGTGCATAAATCATCCATAACACATAGATAATCAAATCACCACTGCATATCATAGATCTCATCAAAACAAATGTCCAGGAATACAAGGATATCAAATGTTTCAAAAAGATATATCATACAATGGCATCAATATGTATAATAATTGCTCATCAAGGAGGGGCATCCGGCCGTGACTCATGGCTACTGCTGCCGCCGGAGGTAGCGGGTCTCACTGGATCTCTACTCCCAGAGACTCTGCTCTCTCATCTGGGTGGCTGACCCACACTCCTGGACACACTCCTGGAGTGACTGTGTGAGTGAGTCCGAGACCGAGTACCTGACTGAGTGAAGGCTATCCGTTGCTCAGGTGGCACTACCTCAAAATACTGCATCCTGTAATACTCGGCCTCCCGAGCAGTCTCTAATCCCTCAGCCACAACCTCTCCAATAGAGGTGCTCTCCACTAACCTCAGTAGTCTCTCGGCTACCCCCTCAACCTGCATGCATCTCTCTCGGAAGCTATCCCTCTTGGCCATAAGCTGTGCTATTTGTCCCTATAACTGGCTGATGGTCACTTGGGCCTGTGCTAACTGACTCCTCAGAGTCTGAACCTCAATCTGCATAGCATCCACCTGTCCTTGTGATGGAGCCCTGATGGTGATCCGCGGCGTTGAAGTACTAGCTTGACCCACTGCTCTAGATGTTCGTGGCCTGGTGCTGAAGGGAATATCAAAGAACAGTCTCTATCTCCCACCACCCCTATCATTCCCATCATCAGAGTCGTCTGACTCCTCCTCTGTCCCCTCGATCTCCGGAGCTCTCATCATCTACATCCATGGCTCCCCTATCGATATCTGCCTGTACCTGCCCCTGATCCTGTGGCTGCCTTGCTATTGGATGTCCCTGTGGCTGCTATAACCCTGCCTGGATAACTGGACCTCCCATCAATGGGGCAGGCTCATCTGGACTAGTAAACCGTGGAAAGGGATGTGTATAGAAATATGTAGCGTAGTCACCTGTCATCCCTGCATCTGTGACCTCTGGTCGTGTGGTCCAATCATCGGGCTGCAGCTCAAGGTACTCCTCTCTGGCGACCTCAATGGTCAAAACTGGCCCCCACTCTGGTATGTCTCCTCGACGTCTGGCATATTGTGCTGTCCCCTGGGGTGTCATCTGAACCCATCCAAACTGTCTCAGAACCCTCCGACTCAAAAATCTCTCAATGATGAAGGGGGTGCATCCAATCAAGTATCTGGGCCTCGCAACATATGGCATCTCTAGGTCGTCTGTCTGCCACAGGTCACAATCCACATACGGTCGCCAGATGACCGTGTCCAAATCATCCAGTACTCTAATTTTCCCAGCCTTGGCTAAATAAGGGGCCCTGTGTACGCATAAACGTATGGAAATTTGAGAGGGTGATCTCTCCTGACAATAGGCCGAGTGATGGTAAAATGCTCCCATGCGAATAACTATAAAAGAGTCACCCCGCAGGAAAGACTCTTCCCACCTGTATACATAACCTAATGAAGGTCATGGTACAGATTGGCTAGCATGCATGATCCCCATGCATATTTGGTACGGTGGAGAAGCATGTCCTCCAAGATCCTACCCCACCCCAATGATAGTCCCTTTGACCTACGACCAGGACAAAGGAAACCATCGATCATCCCTGCCAAAACTGAAGGCAGTGGGGCATACCTCTCCGTCATCTCCTTCCAGGGAATTTCATATCCACAAACATGAGGATCCTGGAAGACCCGTCTCAAAGCCTCTGTACCCCCAATCTCCTTGTGATCATAAATCACAAGCTCTCCAACCCCAGGAATACCCAAAATCTTGTAGACATCCTCTGGTGTCACTGTAATCTCTCCTGTCGACAAATGGAAGGTGTTGTGCTCACTGTGCCATCACTCTGCTAAGGCAGTCAACAGTCCCCTGTTGACTCGATACTGCGGGATACTCAACAGAGCTCTCAAGCCACACTGGTCTATCACTCCCAAATCATCATGGGACAGTTGGGGAATCATCTCCCATGTCTGCAGAAATCTCTCTCTGATCTGAAGGAGACCAAAATCCTCCTTTACAAAATTATCAAGCAAGCATGCAAAATAAATCAGCAAAAGGATATCATCAATCAATCAGTACATCAAGCAAGTTGACATCACATCTAATTTGTTTTTCATATCGCATGGAAACAAATTTAACAGTCATCATGACTTAATTTGACTTTCAAACAGGAAAGCAAATCTATCATCTATTTTGTTTTTCATATCGCATGGAAACAAATTCAACAGTCATCATGACTTAATCTATTTGACTTTCAATCAGGAAAGCAAATTATCATCTCTATTTTGTTTTTCATATCGTATGGAAGCAAAATTTATCAAATCTATTTGTTCTTCAAGCACGAAGGCAAATTTATCAAATCTATTCATCGATGATATTCAAATGCGTAAAAATCTGTTGTCTAATCTAGCAACAATCATCAAGCATGCATCAATTTTTTTTCTAAATTGCAAATCGGCAAAAATTCATGAATGCGCTAAAACAGTCAATCAATGCGCTAAAACCATGAATGCGCCACTTTATTCCATGGATGCACTAAAACAGTCCACGGATGCGCCATTTCATGTATGCGCTAATTCATTAATCAAATGTGTTATAACAGTGCATGGATGCGCTAAATCACCTATGCGCTACTCTATCATTGTCCGCAGACAGGCTTCATAGATGCGTCATTTTATCTATCCTATGCGCTAAATCCCCTATGCGCGATTATCTGGCCTATATGCACGACTGTTCTATCCCTATGCGCGACTTTGGATTCGCTAAACTATATACCATATGCGCTAAAAGACCTATTGCATGCGCTAAAACAAAATTTTGAAATTTGAAAAAATTCGAAAAAGCATCTAAAAACGCATAAAATTTTTATGGAGAGGTTTGGATCGACTTACCGGAGGTCCATACGTCGGTGGTCTCTGATGACGGCGACCTCGCTCGAATCTGTGGCTCTCATACGGGATCGACATTGCTTTTATCCCTCTAAGAGCTCCAATTTTCTCAAAGGTTACTGTTCAAATGAAAGTGACATTTCACCTTTTTCATCTTTTAAAGGGGTAAAAATAGCATTTATTACTGGGCAAAGTGCTATTTCGAGAGTTAAATCGCCATTTTTCTCTGAAATCATCTGAAAATCTTCCAAATCAATCTCCTAATCATTCTCATCACGCGATTCATCTCTTGAGGGGGCATATAGCATCATCAACAATTTTTCAAAGTCAGGGGCAAATTCTTTGAAGCAATGCGTAAAACACATCACTTTAAAGAGGGGCAAAATGTACACATCTAAAAATGGTCACGGTCGATCGAACCTGTTAATTAATTAAATATGAATTATTTAATTAATGTTTCTTAAGTCTTTCTACATATAAATAAATTTAATTATTTATTTATATTGTTCATTTTTCTAATTCTTCTAAATTAATTAAATAAACGAATTTTATTTAATTAATGCTATCTTCCTCTTAATTAATTAAATAAAATTTATTTACATTAATTATCAAAGTTTAAATTCTAAATTTAAATGATATTCTTCCCTCCACATTTAATTAAATACTTTTTGATATTTAATTAAATCTCATTTTCCAAATTCCCACTTCTCTCACAAAAATTAAATATTTTTAATATTTAATTAAAAGGCTTTTTTCTTTTCTCATAATTAAATATTTACAATATTTAATTAAAGCCTTTTCACATTTCTCTCACACATAATTAAATATTTATTTATTTAATTATGAGAGACACCTTTCAATTGTCTCTTCATTTTTTTGTCTCTCAGAATTCTGCCTTATTTTCGAATTCTCGATCTCTCACCGTTCATTCCAACAGGTTTGAACTCGACTGTCAATCTTGGCCAATCGAATTCCTACCTTCAAAAATCTATAAATACAGCCCTTTCATGAGCTAAAAAGGGACCTGGAATCTCATATTTTCATGCGTAGTTATTATAGTCGTATCTTAAGGATTTCATAAGCATTTTTATTCAATAAGATCAAACTTGTAGATGCATATGCATTTTAATAATCTCATTCTCTCAAGTGCCATTCTATAAGCTGTGTTTGCACAACTGAGGGCAAACATATTGAAGCGAATCGTTGGAGATAAAGGACAATGGAACGAATTTGAAGAAGTTGCTATCAAGAGTTTGCATTTACTTTATTAATTTAGTTTTCTTCAATCTAATGTTGCATTGGTGTATTAGATTAGATTCAATTTAATTGACACATTTTCTCATACACAATATCTACTTTAGAAATTGTGTGAAATCTCTAACAATTATCTTCATTTCATGTATCCATTAAAGTTCCTTTTTTGATAAAATTGTGTTTCTCCCAATATCATTTGTAATAGAATTTAGTTGGAGATAGAGGATGAATATTTAATGTGTCTCAATCATTTAATGATCATGTAATAATCTTAACTCTTGGCATTATGATGATCTCCACCATTGGTTGTGCCCTAGGTTTGTTGTTCTTGCCTATAAGAGGCAACATTTTCTCATTGTAAAGGTTGTTAAACTAGAATTATTGATACTATGCTATTTGAAATTAATACAAGAAGGAAAAGTTGATTGGGTGTTCACTTTTTTAAAAATATTTCATGGTTCCTTTCTTTAATATTATATAAATTTCAATTATAGTGATGATGAAGAATTAGGATATTTGATATATTCCTAGTTCATACCATTTGTAGCTTGTTGATTTGAGTTTCTTTATATGGTTAGTCTAAACCTTGTTTTCATTTAGTTCAATTGTGAAGATTTGTTTGACTTACACTTGGGTATTCAAATGAATGTCTATGATATGAAAATATTTTATTTCCATTGAAGATAGCATTGTTTTTGTAGTATTTGTGAGAATTTCCCTAGTTAAACATAAATTGGTTTTGTGATGGTTTTGTCTATCTAATAAATTGAATCATTATTGTGATATTCCTTAGGGTTTCTTAACTTAGGTTCTTCTCACCCTACATTTTGAAGTTTATTTAGGATATTTAAATTAGTTTTAAGAAGAAAATAATCAAGTAATTGTAATATCAGGTGAAAGTGGTCATTTTCAGATCTTATATCTAGAAATACCTTTGGGGTTTCAAGCCAAGAAGAAATTTGAGTAATTTTTTTGTAAGGTCCCTTTATGAAACAACAATACATTAAACCCTGAGTCATACTACAAAGTCAAAACCTAATAATTAGATCCTTGGGGTAGTATTTTTCTGATTCATTGGGAAAATATTTCCTTTCAAGAGAGATACAATACCTCATATTTTGTCTAAGTTGTGCTATGTAGAAACACTCATAAATAATATCCATATGTATGTAAAATATGCCAAGAATAGTCTCCAAAGAATCAAATAAAGAACAAAATTTTAGGATAGGTTTCAAATGGTTTTTTATTAACTAATATGTATTAACCATGAAGTGCCTCAATTTTTATTGAGGAAAATCTACTATGATTCTTTTCTCAATGAGATTCCAAATTATTTTTATATTCATTATTTTAAGGGTATAGGAAAAGGTTGTGCATATGACAAAGAGTGGCACATTGTACATATGACCACTTGGTGAGACACTTTGGTTAGCCATCCATTCAACATGTCAAGTTCCCTTTAGTTTTGAAGGAGAATGTAAAGGTTTAGACACTATTGTGTATATTTCTCTCCCACATTCCCAAGTTGAGCATACCATGCATCTATTTTAGGGTGATGAGGGCGAGCCTTCGATGCATGAGGTATCACTAGACATATTTCATGCTTGAGGGGTTGCATACATTCATGAGCTAGAGGAATTCTTGGTGAGGCATAATATGAGTTATTTATACCAATGAGACTACTACTGAGGTTGAGGAGCATGCCCCATAGACTAAGTTGGATGATTTACACACTAAGGAGTATGCCGCATAACATGAATCACATCACCATTCCATGTTGGAGAGTATGGTGATGATAGTTGCCTTGTTGGAGGAGATATTTGGTATTGAAACACAATAAATTTTAAGTAAAGTTATGCAAATTAATATATTGCCTATTAAATTTTAGAATTAATTACATCAAATCTATTGTAAATTAAAATTAAAAAAAATCACATATCTTTTTAATAAAATTTTAGGGTCAAACAATCCATCCTACATCTCAAGTGTCTTCATCTCATACTTTTTCTACCTTGAAAACTCCTCAATTATATTTATAATAAGTATTAACTATATTCATGCCAAAATTATGTTTCATATAACAATTTTGACCTTAAAATGATAATTTGATGTTGATTATATGGATATTGGACCTTTGACATCCACACATGTTGGTGGTGGTTATCTCATCTTTCACTAACAATTTTTTTAGTATTTTTAATCATGTGCATTTACGTTTCATTATTTTGGTAAGATAAGATTGGTTTAATTTTTAGTTGATGCTTTCTTTAGAGACTCTTCCCCATATTTGGGGATCACAAGTCATGGTTGTTGTTGCAACACTGTCATTTTCTATACCTTTTACACATGTATGAGCTAGTAATATAAATATCATTTTACATTTATTTTAATTTAATATCAAAAAATGACATTCATGTTGACTCTAAATTGCTTCTTCATGATTTTCATAGGAAGAGGTAAGAACTCCACTTCATATATCTACCCCTCAAGTGTATGATGAGAATCAGAGGGTGATTGAGAAGGGTTATCAACTCGTAGTAAGTGATTATTTACTTTTTTTATTTATGTCATGTCTTATATACTAGTATACATTATTTATTAACAATAGAAAAAGATATAATCTAGTCTTGAGTGTAGGAGATTTGATTGGCGGATGCTGGTTATCAATCATGAGATTGGTTCTTTGTCTACTTGATGGGCTAAGAGAGGTTTATTATTTGATGACACTCCATAGTTTTCATGTATAAACATTTTGTTATATACCTCCATGGCATATAGGTGTAGATTTATATTTTTCCAATGTATATCATTGCATACCTATATTTCTCTATAGGCACATATTTATATTTTATTGATATATATCATTTTATTCCTATATGACATTGTAGCTCTTGTGACACTATATACCATTTTCATGAGATGATATGTATACCTTAATGGCCTTATTGAGATTAATATATAAATATTTTTTATTTTATGGCTTAAATGATTTAAATAACAAGGCTTAAGATTACTCATTATTGAGTGTGACCATAAACTTTTTAAATGGTTTTAATGCTTACTTCAAACTTAAGATTATTTTCTTTGTTGATAGTTATTAAAATATGATTCTTTGCTAGCACTTGTACATTTAATACCTTCTTAATGTACCTTAATCGAGTCAAAAATAAATTTTATTTCCTTTAACTTGTTCATTTTATCAAATTTATTATTTTCCTCTTTTAAAGCAATGTTATCATCAAATCTTGAGATTTTGCTACCTTTAGACAAAAAAATTATTCAAGTAATCATATTTTTAACTAAGGCCTAAGGGGAAATAAATTGGATGATAACTAATAGCTTCTCTTTATTCATATCATAAAGTGAAAGCATGTCAATAATTATTTTAGTATTCATACCATCTTTGGGATATTAAGCGATATCATTGGATCAATATAGCTCAAAAGGATTGGAATGCCTAGGTAATGCAATAACACCTCAATTAGCATCTATTAGCCCAAATAGACATGTTGAAGCTATCAATTTAGTGTCGCAAGGTGTAATTTTCAAGATAACATTCTCATGATCATAACACTGAAGTAGGCTAACACTTTTTACAATATTGTATTTGCTGCCACTAAAAAAAATCAATAGGATTCAGTGAAATTGAGAAATATTTTTTTAAATTGACTCAATGCCTAGTTGTAGGTTTAGAAAAAAAATTTGTAGGTGAAATGAATTGCAAGAACTTTCCTATCAAAGTAACATTTTTTGCTCTTAGGGCTCTTAAGAGACAAAGTTGGACTTATATAGCTTGCAAGGATTGGGATGCATGAGAAAAAAATACGCCTTCAATAGTATTAACTAGCCCATCTTGAAGTGCTAGCACTATCCATTAAGTGCCACAAATTATGAAATATATAATATTACTCTTAACACCCTTACACCAAATAAAATTGACACATTTTACGTTGTGTTTGTTACCACACAAAAAAACCTTTAGAATTTGAGGGAACCAAAGAGAGCTTTTATACATTTTCCTATTGGCCAAGTGTAGGTTTGGATAGAACATTCATATGTCTCACAATTTGAGAGAATATTCATGTTAAATTTTGACACTTTTGGCCTTGTGTCTTTTTTGGTCTTGTTGCATTGGCAAGAAAATGATGTCTAGTAGTATTAACCATCCCATCTTGACATGTTGGAACCATCCATTCAATACCATGAAGTGCACAAAATATAAAATATTTCTCTTAAGAACCTTAAATTACATGAAACTAATGCTTTTTGCAACATTTTTTTTACTATCATTGCAATAAAATCATCAAGATTTGGAAGAAATAATAGAGGATTTTGTAGATTGACCCAATGCCTAGCTATATGTTTAGATAAAAATTTTTAGGTGTCATAGTTTAAGAGAATAATCATGTCAAAATTTGGCACTTTTTTGGTCTCAAGGATCTTAAGAGACTTTGGAAAATTGATGTAGCCCATAAGGATCAAGATGAATGGGAAATGGCATGACACCTCCATAGAATTAACCAACCCACCTAGACATGTTTACAATATCAATTTAGTTCCACATATAAGATCACTCTTAACACCCTTACACTAAACAAAACTAACACTTTTTGAAACATTACGTTTGTTGCCACCTCAAGAAGACCATTAAGAGTCAGAGGAACCCAAGAGAGAATTTTGTAGAGTGACCCAATACCCAAATGTAGGTTTAGATAAAATATTTTTAGGTTCTAAAGCTTAAGGGAATAGTAACATCAAACTTTGACACTTTTTTGGTTTCAAGGCTCTTATGAGACATTTTCAAACTAACATAGCCCTAAAGGAATAGGATGCATGCATAGTGAAATTATGCCTATAATATCATTAAATATCCCACCCAAATATGTTGGCATTGTTTGTTTGATGTCATGAGGTGTGGAACATAAAATATCTCTTAGCAATATTACACTAAACAAATTTGATGCTTTTTGTAACATTACATTTCTTACCCTTGTAATAAAATTATCAATAGTTGGGAGAGATTGAGAGAGATTTTGTAAATTGACTCAATTCCCAACTATTGGTTTAGAAAGAAGATTCTTAGGTTCCATAGTTTGAGAGAACAATTACATCAAAGTTTGAAACTTTTTTTATCTCAAGGCTCTTAAGAGACTTTGTTAGATTAATGTATTGTAGAAAGATCAAGATGCATGGGAAGAAAAATGATGACTCTAGTATCATTAATTAGCCTACCTAATATTTCAACACTATATATTTAGTGTCATGAGATGAAAAACATAAAATATCACTCTAACCACCCTTACACTAAACAAAAATAATACCTTTTGCAACATTGTATTTGCTACCATTACAAGAAAATTGTCAAGAGTTGAGGGAAACTAAGAGATGATTTTTTAGATTGAACCAATTATCCATTATATATCTAAATGGAACATTTATCTATGTCATTATTTTGAGAGAATAATTGTATCAAAGTTAGGCATTGTTTTTTGTCTTAAGACTCTTAACACACTTTATCTAACCAATGTAGCCCAAAAGGAGTGAGATGTATTTATAGTGAAATGATGCCTCTTGTAGCATTAAATAGCCCACTCAAATGTGTTGGTGTTATATGTTTAGTGTCACGAGGTGTAGAATACAAAATATTTCTCTTAGCTTACATTAAATAAAATTAAAGTTCTTTTTGTAACTTTACATTTGGTGGCACTATAAGAAAAATATTAGGAATTGGGGGAAATTGAGAGGAATTTTATAGATTGAATTTATGCCTAACTATAGGTTTAGATAAAATATTTGTAGGTTTCATGGTTTAAGATAATATTTATGTCAAAATATAGTACATTTTTAGTCCCAAGGCCCTTAAGAGACTTTTTTAGACTGATGTAGCTGGTAGGAATGAGATAGATCAACAATGAAATGATACATCCATAGTATTAACTATCCCACATAAAAGTGGCGGTGTTATTTATTTGGTGCCTCTACAACAAAATATTAATTTTAGAACCCTTATTTTATGGTTATTACAATATTACATTTATTGACATCATAACACCATTAGGAGTTAAATGAAATCAAGAGAGGATTTTTTAATTTTATCCAATTCCTAGTTATAGGTTCATATCATCTGTGACATGATTTGAGAGAACAATCATGTCAAAGTTTGACAATTTTTTGGTCTTAGGGCTCTTGAGAGACTTTTTTGAACTGATGTAGCCTAAGGGGATTGGGAAGCATAGGTGAAAAATCACACCTCTAGTAGCATTAATTAGCCAAACAAAACATGTTGCCATTGTACATTCAATGTTTTGAAGTGGGGAACACAAAATATCACTCTTAACACTCTTACATTTGATAAAACTAACATTTTGTGTAATATTATGTTTGTTCCCACTATAATAATCTAAGAGAAATTTTTATAGATTGAACCAATGCCTAGCCATAAATTTAGATAGAACATTCACAAGTGCCATAATTTGAGGGAACAATTAGACTAAATTTTGGTAAGTTTTTTATCTCACTGATCAAATATGGACTAATTTGATCTAAAAGGATTAGGATGTATGAGCGATAAAATAATGCATCTAGTAGTATTAACTAGCCAATATGAATGTGTTTGCACTATCCATTTGGTGCCATGAGGTGGAATTTTAAGTATCTCTTTATCTTCCCTTATCTCTTCCTTTCTCTTTCTCTCTTCCTGTCTCTCCCCCCTCCATATCTCCCTCCCTCTCCCTCTCCCTCTCCCTCTCCGTCTCTCTCTCTCTCTCTCTCTCTCTCTCTCATAGTCTCCATTTATCTCTCTATCCATCCTTATTCTTTTGGAGAAACACAACAATAATGGTATAAAAGGAGGCAAGTGAGAAGAGAAAGAAGGGTTTAGAATAATCTAGACTTACTAAGACTAGTGCTTCTTTGGTGTCTTCCTTGGTCTTTACAAACACCTTTGCAATCTCATCACTTTAAGTGTCTGATTGCTCCTTCAACATCTCAAATATCACTTTGTTCTTCTCGACAAAGTTTAGTATGAACCTTATCAAAAATTTGATATATCTAAAAAAGGACTATAGTCACTAGACTATATTAGGCTCGGGAGTAAGGTCAATTATTTTACTCTTTCTAGATCTATCCTTATTCCATCCTTAGAAATAATATGTCCTAATAGTTTTCCTTATTCTATGTCAAATATGCACTTTTTGGAATTTAAAGAAATCTTGTATTCAAGGCATATTTTGAATACTTGGCTTCAAGTACTTGCAATGATATTTCCTATCCTTATAGCAAGATATTAGTTCATCTTGTTACACTGTTGTAATTTCATCTATGAGCCTTGTAAATGTAACATCCATGACTCTCTATAAATTTGACCCTACATTCTTGAGACCAAATGACATTCTCACATAGACATAGGCGCCCCAAGAATTTTTGAATGCAATATTGTGTCATTTGAATCCTTGAACACCACCTAGTTGTAACTTGAGAATCCATCTATCATGGAAATTAATTTATATCCATTGATATTTTACAATAGGTGATCCATACTAGGAAGAGGATCTAATTATCCTTGAGTGATTTGACATTAAAATTCTAGAAATCTATGTATAATCTTATCTCCGATTCTTCTTATTGATTAAAACAAGATTGGATACCCTATTGAAATGTCAAATTAGTTTGATTATCCCCCATCCTTTAGCTTCATTATTTCCTTCTACATCTTAGGGGAAAGAGTAGCATTAATTAGCCTTTGATTTTAGTAGAAAGGTTTTGCATCAAGCTGAAGAGAAATCCCATGCTTTCAGTTCATCCTAAGACCAAGAAAAATATTTCTTGAATGTTTTCAACAATGATATTAGTGTTTGTTTCTCAACTGATTTAGCTTCTTACCAATGTAAACCATCTTAGGTTTAGCCTCAATATAAATATTTACACCTTCTATGTTACTTTCATAAATTACATGGATATTACTCTTATAGTGATCGACACTATCAAACATCCTCTCTTATTTCACTAGCTCTTTGGTAATTTTGTTGGTTTTCAATTGCACTACTTTGTTTCCCAATAGCATATATTTACCATCTTCAAGTTCAACCATGGGTTCCTATTCAATAAATTGGATATCAAATTCATCCATGAAATTTAAAAACATAAATATATTGATTACCATTAAACACCTCCAATTGTGAATGTCATCAAGTATACTAGGCCTCCAAAGGACCTCAATGCTAGATTGATACTTAGAAGGAATCGACTTCAAGTCAAACCTAGATGCTTCTATGGCTGAGGAATCATTAAAAATATTTTTTTATCTATCAATCTACTCCAAATCAACTACATCAAATATCTCAATAGTGTCCCAAGCAATAGCTCTATGCATTTTCAACCTTTCATCTTTTGCCACATACACATTATTTACCTATTGAGCTATCAATTATAAATCTCTAGGAATCCTTTTGCATTTAATATCATGTTTGTGAGCATCATTAAAACTTAAAAACAAAGCCTCACACTCTATAATTTATTATTACAATTGAATGTTAGCTTAAATACATAAAGGACTCACTTTTAGGTGATACAAGAACAAATCTAATCCCTAAAGTGTCTCTAGAACATGCACCGTCAAAGAGCATGGTAAAAAATTCATGTACATTTTTAGTAGGACTAAATGGAAGGGGAGAAATATTAGACTCATGAATTTATTATTTATAATATCCAATGAAATGATTGGTTTCTATATCAATATAATGCACTCCATTGGTTGTCATATACCTATCCTCAATAATTTTTTGCACCTTCTTTTTGTGTACAACTTGAATTATTTACCCTTTAATGAAATAATAGCGTAAGATAGGTTCATTTATATACTACCACTCATTAAGGTATCTTATTTACTAGAGAGAAACATGACCCATTTAATTGGATATTTAACAATGATTATTTCCAAAAAAAAAGGTTCATGAAGCTTATAAGAAACATTTTGAAATTTGAAAGGTGGGATGCGAAGCTCCTTGGGTGGTGGCGATGGCGGTGGTGATTTTTCAAATTCTGAAAAGGTGGGAGATCAAGATGATGCTTCAAGCAGTAATGGCGGATGGTATGTTGATGTGAGGGTGAAGTCAAGTGGGGCCCTTGCTGAAGGTAAGCTGAGTGGGTCCCCTCTTGTGGCTAACATTTTTTCTGATGGGAAAGGGGCTTCGAAGAGTGTGTGTCCAATGCAATCCTCGGTGCCTGGCTTTGAAAAGGCGGTACCTGGTTCTGAAAAGTCAAGGAATGGCCTATCCTCGTATGGGTGTGATGGGACTCCTAATGTGGAGGTTCTTGGGTTTGATAAGACTAATAATGCTTTCTTGTCAAGCTCCTCTCTTGAATGGACTAAGCTATTTGGTTCTAAGCCTAAAGGAAAAATTTCCTCCCCTCTAGTGCCTTTTGTGGCTAATAAAAAGACTGGAGAGTACTCTGTGTCTGTTCTGGACTGCATTGTTGACAAAAGAATGTCTAATATGGACATGGCTCTATTGGGTGATTTTTTTGGTCCTCAGCCTCACATTGAGTTGGTGCGCAAGTTTACTTTAAATCGTTGGAAACCTAAAAGACAAGTTGATGTGGTTGCCATGGCCAAAGGTTTCTTCTCTTTTTCCTTCAACTGTGAAGATGATATGGTGATGGCGTTGACGGGTGGCCCATGGTTCCTTGGAAAGTATTCTTTGATGCTAAAGAAGTGGGAACCAGGCTTCAATCCGAACTCGTGCTCTTTCTCGGCTGCTTTGATTTGGGTTAGATTGCCTAGCCTACCATTGGAATTTTGGGATGAGGAGGTGTTTAAGGGGATTGCCAACATGTTTGGCTATTTTTTGTTGATAGACCAAATGACGGCTTCTAGGAAGCAGCTGGTTTATGCTAGATTTTGTGTGAATGTGGAGCAATCAACTGATTTGCCTTCTATGGTAAAGATTAACTCAAAACTTGGGGTGTGGGAGTAGATGGTTGAATTTGAGTCGAATCCCTTTGCCTGCTTCCACTGTAAAAAAGTTGGCCACTGGGCTAAAAAATGCCCTCTCAAAGTACTTAAGCAAATGACAAAACAATGGAGAGAGATAGAGAAACCCCCAGCTCAGGAGGTGGAATCTATAAAACCTCTGACTCAGGATGGGGAGCCTGAAGGTGTGCTCTCCTTGGAGGTTCATGAGGACACTCTTCTGGATGAGGGTGATAAGGTAGATTCTCTTGATTGTCAACCTGATCAGGGGGAATTGAATTAGGAGATGAGATAGGTTGAAAAGGAATGCTTGTCCCCTATGGTTAATGAGGTAAGGTCTGTGATGTTGGAGGAAAATCATTCTTCTGCAATTATTGAATCTAGTTCTCCTCCTGGGGGGGATTCCTCGAAGTGTGGTGTCGAAAATAGAGGGGTTGGAGTTGAAGCCTGATGTTAAGGAGTTTGAGGAGACAAAGGAAGTGGACAATCCACCTTACATTTAGGTTCATGGGTGTAATAGGAAGAAACATTCTCCTTCACCAGGAGCTGTGACAAGGAATAGGTAGAGGACAGACTGTGGGTCTGAGCCGCGTGGTAGAGGTCGGCCTCTAGCTAATGTTGTTAGGGAGAAGGCAGACATAGAACTCTGTTGGATATGTGCTCTAAGAGCACTTCCTATAAAATCCCATGGAGATTATCTCTTGGAATATGAGGGGTTTGAATCAACCTCATAAGCATGATCTCCTGGCTAATCTAGTTAGAGATCATTGACCTAATATTATTTTAATTCAAGAAACTAAAATGGGTTTGGATAAAATTTCTAGGTTGAAAATGTAGCTTTTCAAGGAATGTGGTATACATTGTTCTGAGGTAGTTGGTGCTTCTGGTGGGATTGTGAATTTTTGGAATCTTCAGGTGATTAGAGGTGTGGAGGTGGTTAATGATGGTAATCATGTGGCTACTTCTTTTTTCCACCTTCATGATAAGTTTTCCTGTACTTTGTCTAATATTTATGCTTCTAATTGTAAGAGTTCCAGAAGAGAGCTTTGGGAGAATCTAGATTATTTTAAAGTTTGTCATAACATTGGTAATTGGTTGGTCATTGGAGATTTCAATACTCCTCAGCATGATGCTAATAAGATGGGTGGCTCACAGAACATGGATGATAGTAGATATGACCTAATGTATTTCATTAATGACTCCGCTCTTCTTGATTTAGATTTGAAAGGGGCTTCCTTTACTTGGTCGAATAGACGTGTGGGTAATGCCCTTATCTAGGTTAAGCTGGATCGTTCTCTTTTATCTCTTGACTGGCTTGTCCACTACTCTTGTTCCCTCTCAAATCTTACTAGATTGGGATCATATCACTTCCTCTTGGCTCTGTCTGTGGATTTGCTGGGTGGCAAGAAGAACTTTCCTTTTAGATTTGAGAAAATGTGGACTTGTCATCTTGATCTGGGTAATTTGGTTAAGGACTAGTGGAATATTAATGTGGATGGGTCGGCTATGTATAGAGTTGTTAAAAAGTTGGCTAATGTTAAGCTTAATGTTAGAAAATGGAACCGTACCTCTTTTGGTCATATTTTTATGGAGAAAGATGGGGTTTCTAAGGAGCTTCTCTCTATTCAGCAAGCGATTCAAATGTCTAGGTATGATCAGGATGTGATGTTGAAGGAAAATGTTCTTCTTTCCAAGCTGCATAATATAATTTCGAAGGAGGAATAATTTTGGAAGCAGTGTTCGAGGATCATGTGGTTGAAAAGTGGTGATAGAAATACTAAGTTTTTTCATATCTCTACACTAAAACACATGGCTTCTAATCATATCAATCTGATTAACTTTAATAATCAAGCTCTAGAGAAGGATGTTGATTTGCAGCTTGCTGCTGCTTCCTATTTTTCTCAGTTACTTTCAGTGGAGGGAGAGCTTGATTTGGTCTCTCAAGAGGATATTCTGAGGGACATTCCCCAATTGGTGGATTAGGAGCTCAACATGCAGTTAGTTTGTATTCCTTTGGCAGATGAAATTCGGTGTGCTATTTTTTCCTTTGAAGGTAATAAGGCTCTGAGCCCTGATGAATTTCCCATGTTCTTTTTTTAGTCTTTTTGGGAAACTATTGCGAAATATGTTGGTGTGGCTACTAAGGAGTTCTTCAGAATGGGTTCCCTTTCAAAGGAGTTGAACTCCTCCTTTATTGTTTTGATCCCCAAAAAGCCTGGTGCTGCTTCTTTTGAGGAGTTCCATCCTATCAGTCTTTGCAACTTGATTTATAAGATTTTCTCCAAGGTTTTGGCATTGAGGTTGCAAATTTTTTTGCCTCTTATCATTTCTCCTCAGCAGAACGACTTTTTGGCTGGTAGGAAAATTTTGGATTCTATTCTAACTATTCATGAGAATATTCACTCTCTTTTTGTCAATAAATAGGCTGGGTCTATCCTCAAGCTTGATTTACTTAAAGATTATGATAGAGTGGATTGGGATTTTTTTGTCTGAGATTCTTCTCTCCTTTGGTTTTTGGGAGAAAATGGTGGCTCTGGTGCATCAACTTATTTCTAATCCTTGGTTCTCTGTGCTCATCAATGGGCCTCCTTCTCCTCTCTTTGATTGCTCTAGGGGTCTGCGACAAGGGGATCCTATCTCTCCCTTCCTATTTATCATTATGGTTGATTCTTTGGGTCATCTTATCCAAATATTTGGTAATTTTGGTCTTATGTTTGGGTAGCCCCTTCTTCTGCTAACCTTGTTTGCTCTCATCAACAATTTGTGGATGATTCTCTTTTGCTTGTGCAGGCGTCTATTAAGGAAGCTAAGGCTATCAAATAGATTTTAAAATTTATGAGGTTGCATCTGGGAAGAAGGCTAGATTACAGAAGAGTGTGATTTTCTTTTTCAACACTCCGATTTAAAGACAAATTAGGATTGCTAAAATTTTGCAGTGTCAAATTGGGGAACTTCCTGCTTCTTACTTGGGCTCTTCTTATGCTCTAAGGCTCCTGACTGCTTATGGAGGTGGTTGATTGAAAAATTTAATTCCAAGTTGATAGGGTGGAAGGGGGCTTTGTTGAGCCAAGCTAGTAAAGTTCAGCTAATTAAATCCAGCTTTTAGAATATTCTGGTCTATGCTCTTAGTCTCTTTCACACGATGAAAAAATTTATGGATATCTTGGAAGGAATTCAGAAAATTTTCCTTTAGACAGGTGTTGAAGATAAAAAAAAAACTCATTTGGTTGCTTGGGATGATGTCTGTCGGCCTAAAAAGGCTAGTGGGCTGGGAATTCGTATAATTAGAACATTCAACATTGCCCTTTTGGGTAAACATTTGTGGAATCTTTTGTTGGCCAAAAGTGAGTGGGAAAAAATTGCTTGGAGCAAATACTTACATGGTGTTGATGGGATTAGAGATTTTTTATCTCATGAGTTTAATCCTCTCTATGGTTATGTGTTGTGGAATAGTATGTTGAAGGCTCAAAGGCTTGTAGCTAAGGGTATCTTTAGAAAGTTGGGTAATGGGAGGAGTATTCTGTTCTGGGACAATTACTGGTTTGGTAATGGGCCACTCAAGGATGAGCCATGGGATAAACCTTTTATGGACCTCTGTGTGCAACAGTTTGGCAGATTTGTTGTTGACTATATTAATGAAGGCTATTGGAGGAAGTTGCATGAGGTGGAACCTGGTTTGGAAATCATTAATAAGGCTATTTCTTTGGTTCATATTCCTTCTTTTCCTTCTCCTAATAGGTTTGTTTGGAAGCTTTCCTCTGCAAGTAACTTCTCTGTTGCTTTGGATTTTCATTTCAATGAATCCTTTATTGGCCTGACACCTTTTTGGGCTTCTGTTTGGCCCTTAAGATTGATTCCTAAGGTCAACATTTTCTTTTGGCTTTTCTTGTGAGAATTTTTTTTTATCTACTGATAATCTGATTAAAAGAGGTTTTGTTATGCCGAATAGATGCTTTCTCTGTGAAGAGGAAGTGAGAAACACGTGTCATTTTCTTATTGGTTGCAAATATGTTGGTGTGATATGGAATCATGTGCTCTTGCTTTGGAATATTAGCTGGGTGTTTCTTGGTTATGTCAAAGATTTATGGTTGCAATGGGTTGGCCCCTTTGCTAATCCGGATCTGCAGATTTTGGGTCTCTCACTTTGCCTCATTTGATTTGGGGGTTGTGGTTGGATCGAAACAACATAATTTTTGGAAATTCTGCTCTTCTAGCTTTAGTTGTGGCCCATAAAATTTGTGCGGGAATTAAGGAAAACTTTCTTTATGGATTCTCCTTTTATGCTGGTCAAAAGATTAATCTTTGTCCATCTGATATCTCTACTACTCATAAGTGGAAGTTGCCTTGTGATATATCTCTTCCGGCCTCTAAAGGGAAATCCTCAAGTGAAGAGGTTGCTTGGAAGGCACCACCATATGGTTGGGTTAAGTTGAATTTTGATGGTGTGGTTAAATGAAATTTGTGACCTGCAGGATGTGGGGGAGTGATTAAAAATTCTAATGGTAGGCTCGTCTCAGCTGTGGCACTCCCTTTGGGAATCCAGACAAACCACTACACGGAGGCAGCTGTTGCCTATCATGGACTCAAATTGGCTCAAAGAAAAGGGTATAGGAAGGTCTAGTTGGAAGGTGACTCTCTGAATATTATAAACAATTTGAAGAATGCCTCACCTTCGTCTTGGACTATTGAGGCCTTGGTCAGGGACTCCATTGAAATTATCAAATCCTTTGATAATGTTTATATCTCCCATATATTGAGAGAGGGAAATATGTTAGCTGACTTCTTCGCTAACTTTGGTGTTAGAGATAAAAAGGAGTGGGATTTAAATGATCCTATTCCTTTTGAAGCAACGACTATTATTAATAATGAGCGCTAATCTTAAGCCGATCTTAGTTGGCATTGAGGGGTGCATGTCCTTATTCAGGTGGTCGAATGCTAAGAATGAGGAAATTAAAGTTATGAGTACGGATGATGACTTTCATAAGGACCAGAGTTCTAATTCATTAATGCTTATTTGTCCTTTGGGTGGCTTCGCATGGATTCTAGGTGATATTGGCCTTAGTTTCCAGAGTCTTTTGCTGTTTTATTTCGCTTTGGGTGGTGTTTGTCTTAGTCTCCTAAGGTTTCTGCTGTGTGCTTGGCTTCTATTGGTTAAGTCTTTTGCAATGGGTGGGGACAAAAATCATGCTGAGCCTAAGTCACGTGTTTCTACTAAGTAGAGGAAGGAGGTGTGGGAGATTTTACAGAAGGGTGGCTTAACTGTGTATATGGAGAAACTACAGGGTAACAATGCCTAGGTCACCAATTTGGTTTCTCAAGGGTGGAATGAGAGAACTCTGAATTTGGGTGGTAGGGAAGTAGTGGTTGATGAAGAATTCATAGCCCAAATTACTAGCTTGGCTATGAAAGGTGTTCGAAGACAAAAAATAATCGTAGGATGCGATGTCTATTTTCTTTAAAGGGAATGAGGCTGCTGATTTGAAAAAGTTGAAGAGTGGAGGTTATTAAAGGAGCTCCTTGAAAGCACTGTGGCATGATGTGGTGGAAGAGATTATGAGGTATGTCACCTTGGAAGGCAGGTATACGACAATTAACAATTACCATTTCCTTTTGCTTAACCATTTTCGGCATAAGAAATGGGTTTCCTTTCCTTATTATTTGTTGATGTCGCTTGACACTGGGATTAAGGAACATATGAAAAACCCCAAGAACCCTATCCTCTATGTGGGGTTAATTCTCCTGATATATGAATATATCAAATTTCATGAGGTGCATAAAAATTTTGTGTCTCTGAAGGTAAATATTCCTAAACCCCGGGAGGGTTATGAGACAGATTCGGGAGAGGAAAGGGTTAGTAAAAAATCTGAGGAGGCTTATTTTGAGAAAATATTATGAGTCTAATAGGGATGATGATGCTGACTATGTCCCAAATTCATTTGCCTCTATTGAAGAGGGCCCCACTTCCCCTATTCTAGGTAAAATTGGGAAAAGGAAGCCGAATGATAAAGAGGGCTATATGACTTGCAGTGATGAAGTGGCTGCAAATGTTCTTCCTAAGGGGGTTAAGGACAAGAATGAACTTTATGGGGAAGCTTCCTCTCTTCCCCCAGTGACTAGACAAGTGCAGGAGACCGAGGAGGGGAGCAGGAAGAGAAGGGTTTTGAAAATTGATGGCCAACTTCTGGAGAAGGGTTTCCCTCTTTCCCTTGCTAGAGGCATCTATGGTGAGGCCTCTCTAAGTGTTGATAGTGGGATGGTGAAGCAGGGGAAGGAAATGGATGTGGGTGGAGGTCATGCTGTGGGAAATAGCAAAGCGAATGGGGATAGGAAGATGAAAAGGAAGGCTATTGCGGAGGAAATTGCTTGCTCCATTTGAAAGATGAAGACTTCTGTCTCCACTGGAAAGGTAAGAATATTTTTGCTGATAAGGTTCATGTTAGCTCTTCTGATGAGGATGTTTTTGTGGGGAAACAGATTGAAAATTTTTATAGGGAGGAGTTGTCTGATGTGCTGGGCTCGGCTCGTGAGGGTGCTAATGTGTTGTTTAAACTTTTTAAGTGGTTCTTCCATGAGATTAATAGGACCAATATTAGAGTTAGAGGTGTTGCTAGTAAGGCTGAGGACCCTGTTGTCCAAAGCCAAATTGATAATTTGATGGAATCTCTCAATATTGTGGCTAATACTATGGCGGAGGAAACCATCAATTTGAAACAAAATTTGGAGGGTAGAATCTTATCCCTTGAGGACAAAATTGATAAAATGTGGAATGTTGTGAAGAAGAGTGGAGATGTATCTAAGGTTTTGGGCATTACGGATTCTGCCAAGGTGATCTCCCCTGTGATTACTGTGAAAAAGAGAAAGGTGACTGTGTCCGTTGATGATACTGTTGGTGGGCGTAAGCTGCTAGATGTGGATTGTGCTAGTGAGAAGGGTGTTGTTAAAGGTAGTGTTTTGAGTGGTGAGGTAAAAATTGGTGGGCTGGGGGTCAGAACTAGAAACAAAATGAAAGCTCAGACTGGGGCCTTAGGTATGGAGGTGTCTGATACCATGGATAATGCACAGAAGGTGGATGCTATAGAAATGGAAGTTGTAGATATTTTGAACAATATGTAGTGTTGTTGGCTGACTTCCTTCTTTTTGGTTGCTTTTTGGCTACTGGTTCATTGTTGATGGGCTGATTGCTGCGTAATGCTGTTTTCTTTTCTTTATCAGCTGCTTTATTTTGTAATGGGTTTCGGGCCCCTTCAAAACCTATATTTTTTTCTCTAATCAAAATAATGATTATGTCCATTAGGAAAGACTGATTCAAGTCTATAGCCTTCTAAACCTCCACCTTGTTCACAACACCCACAACATGCACTTCTTTGGAATCCATGGCAAAAAAATTGTCATATTATTTGGACACCTTCAATCCTAAATCATTCATTACCATGAGGGGAATGGAATTTATTTAAGCACTTGATTCTGACATGGAATTGTGAGTAAGCCATCCATTGATGAGTAATGTGACATAGAAGTGTCAACATTAGATTGATTAATGGATAAAGAATTCATTAGGTATAGTTTAATGATTTATTCCCTATCCTTAGAATTTTTATCATCATTAATAATAATAATATATTGATCAAGCTCTTTTATAGTAGTGAAGTAGGACAACACTCTTTCATTATGTTCAACAATTCTAAGGAGTTTCCCTATTGGAACTGATATTCTAACATGACACATAACTTTCCATATCTATGTGGCTATAATTAGGTAGGGTTGTGTTATGTGGAATGGTAATATCACTAGCATCAAGAATATAAGGCATTAGTAAACCACAAGGCACGTGATCCTTACCTTTTTTCTCCTTCTTCCTTCCTTTGTCTTCTAATGGTTGAGACATATTTTGTTGCACTCTAGCAACTAGGCCTCTTCCTCTTGAAACATCACACACACTTGAAGGTGTTGAACCTTGATTAACCTTTGGGAGATACTTCCTCTTGGTTATTTGTCCTTATTTTTATCCATTATCTCATGTGTAGGATTATCATTCCTAGCTTCATCTTTCTCCTTATGTTTGTCCTTTCCTAAATTTGATTCATCTCTTCATAGCATTGTAGCACTAGCATTATATTTTGGAGGGACTTGCCTATTCCTCAACTAATAGCCATATTGATCATGTATCCTTGTAGCTTCAATAAGAGTTCTTTTTGTCCTTATTTAATAACATTCTTCACTTATATTTTTGCCTCATAATTTCCCTCAGAGGTTCAAAATCATGAATTGATAGCTTGGGTTCTCTTTAATTAGTACCATAATTATAATGAAAACATGGCCAACTTCCTCTTGATAAAATATTCATCTTTATCATCTACGGATCTATATCCAAATGCATCTAGCTAATCAATCTCTTCATCATAGTATTTTGCATGGTCATCCTCATATGGAGGTTTCTCAACCTTTTTATCACCTAAGGAAACTACACAATTTTTTTGATCATGAGGGAGGTAGAAAATATCACACCATGAAGGTGTGTCTTGAAAGTTCACATAATATTATTACAAAGGATCTGGAGTCACCTCATTTTGTTGTCTAAAATCCATATACCCAAGAAAATTCTATCTACCGTGCTATTCGGATCTTTGGACTAGTCATAATTATAGGGCCTATTATACAAATGTTGAACCTCATTAAAATTATTTGTAACTGTGATCCCTTAAATTTCTATCCTATTCTAAAGATTCAAATCTAACTATTATGAACTAATGGAATAACACAAAAGTTACACCTCAAGATTAGCCTCAGGAATGATAATACAAATAAATAAGATAACAAAAAGACAACAAGTGATTATACCTTCTTTGCTGTTGAAATCCCTTGGTTGGCCCTTGATGTTTGAAAGCTTGTGTGCTCCTTGGATGGCTATGGAGATGGCTAGATGTAATATGAGAAATATGATAAAAATGCAAAGGCTAATATCTAAATGACTTGATTAAATGATGAGAGAAAATTTTCGTGAGTTGAGTAATCAAATTGGTAGGATGAGGGTGCAAATGGCTAAGTGTTGAAATAACAAAATGACAAGAGTTTGGTATCAAATGCATGAGGTCCCTAAATGAGAGAAAAGAGGGGGTATTTATAGAGGAATTTGAATTCTCTAGAGAATTCAATGGTTGAGATTAAACCAACAAGGCCAAGATGGAGGGATATGGTGAGTTGAGGACTCACAAGCCCTCACATCTTGACATGTGGAATGTGAGATGGCCTAGGATGAGATGATGTGGAAGTGAGATGGAAGAAAGGTACATGACATGGAGAAAGGACAAGTACCTTGGAAAATGGATGATGTGACCTCTCAATGATCACATGGGGGAGAGGAGAATCTTGGAAAGATAAAAGTGAATTTAAAATTCACAATGATTGGGGAATCTTGTGGATAAGACAAGGTTCCAAAAGGAGAGGTGGAAAGTACCTTGGATATAACAAGGTCCTTAAAAAGGTAGGATTTTGACACATGTGAGTGATGTGACAAGTCAAAGGTTCTAGAAGGCCTTGGTAGATGTGAGTGATGTGACAAGTCAAAGGTTCTAGAACTTGCATGGGAAAGAGGAAAGTCTTAGAAGGATAATTGTGAATTAAAAATTCACATGGGGAAGAGAGGAGTCTTGGATGAATAAAAAAGAATTAAAAATTCTTTGGGGGATGGGGAGAGTTGACCAAGGTACTGATTAGGCTTAATTGATTAGTAATTAGAAGATGATTAGTGGTTAAGGAAGATTAGAGGTCAACTTGCAAAAGTTGGAGGATGTGACACATCCTAATCAAGGATTAGGCATGTGCACATATCTAATGAAGAAATTAAGAGGTGGGTTAGGATTAAGTGAAAGTGATGTGACATGTGCAGAATTAAATAAACTTTATATTTATTTAATTCATTTGGTGAAAAGGAGAATAAAGGGTATGGTATTTAATTATTAATTAAATACCTTAGGGATTTATAAGAATTAAGGGTATTAATTAAATAATAGAGATATTACTTAATTAATTCAAATAAGAGGATATTAGATGAAAAGGGATAAATTTGGACAAATGCAAGTGTCCAAATTTAGGTGTCTACAGTAACCATTGGGTGTGGATTTTCTTTATCATTCCTTGCTAGCTTATATGACAAGTCTTTTGCCACACCCATCAATTTATCCATTTTTCATCAATAGTAATTGGCTTGCTTGGGAAGTTTCTATGAAGTTGGGATATCTTGACATTTTCCCTTATGATATGCTTACTAGATGTCCTCATATTACTCTCAATATTCATAGAAATAACATATGCTTCTCACATAATTTGTGGGTTTTTGTCTCTAAGGTAGTACCTGATCTTAGCATCAAATGCACTATAATATAGAATGCAAAAAATTGAGTCATTAGGCCTTAGATCCATTTGTGCCTTCCTTATTGTCATGATGAACATTGTAACATGCCCATTTTTCTACACAATAATTTTCCTATGTTTTACCCAAAAGTGAGTAGTTTATATGCATATAATCTTTAAGAGCAATAATTTTTTTTCATTTCTTTTGAATAATAAATGCATATTTGAAACATAATTCAAACTTTTCCATTGCATACAAAAGAATTCCTTTCCTTTTTTTTACATGATTTCCATATGACATTTCATATTATCAATTCCAATAGAGATGGATATGAATTTCAAACATAACTTTTAACAAGCTTATAAAAGTATAAAGTACAATGGTCTAGGAATTTCCCATCAAATCTTGATCACCAATTGAAGAAGAGAAGCATCACTCAAGAAATTTTCTACCAACCTCAAACTTACTTCGGCCCCTCGCACATCTACCTAATCCGTAAGATGGACCTACCCTTCAATGAAGAGATTGGTTTGGTAAAATCATAACAATAGCCTATTCTGAGCTTGGTGTTGTGTCCTATACATTTCTAGATTGACATACAGTGATTACAACTTACTTGTATGAACTTCCCATGCCTAGTATGTAATCCCAAATCATAGTGAAATCGATAGTGTAAAAATTTTCTACTTACACTACTTTGGCCAAAGTTTCCATTACCCTTAACTTAGAGTAGACACCACACATTAACCCACCTTCCTAGCTTGATTTGGTTTAAAATGACCATTATACTCTATATCTAGGTTACCTTCTTTCCCATGGATCTGATCAATCCTAGGAATAACCCCACATAATCATCCCATAACAATATGAATATAATACCAAAGTATTTAAACATCTTGTATAATGCTACATACATCTAACATAGACTCCTTGTGTATAGCAAAGATATCTACACATAGTATAACTACATTGCACTATAAATAAACCCCCATATATAGGGTACATAAAGACTTATTCAACAAGAAAGGTTCTACAACATATTTCATAACTTTGAAACATACAAACAAACAAACAAAATCCAACATACCCAAAAACACTCTTTTCTCAATATGGTAAATGACTATTTAATCCTTTTCAACATAATATAAAAGAATAGAACTAGCATGCCTATTTAAGCTCCAATTGATTTATCTCCTTCCTAGTATGATTCCTTAAGATTGATGACTCCTCCTCGAAATTCCACTTGACTATCCTCTTCTACTTCTCACAATATCTCCCAATACTCGCAAATACAAAATACCAAAATAACTCTCAACTTACAAGCTCTCAAACTCATAGAAAAACAACATCAAGACAACCAAATAGATAAATGTAGAATTTGGTAAAATGGGCTCCTCTATTTATACTAATTCATGAGCAACTGAAGGCTACAAACAAGCAAGTATCTCTGCCACATTTCTTCCTCATGCAACGACTCATTTACAAGTTTGCAATACATGAAAAGTTTATGGCTGAGTTGACTAAGTATTTGGGACAACAAGCTGAAAACACAACAAGCTGAAAACAGGTTTCCTATTTCAAATTCCATTCCAAAATATTGCCAAGTTTACACTTAACTATTTCAAATTGCTTATTTACATTTTTATTTGAATTCATAGACTTCTTTTGTATTACAAAATCTTCCAAATATGGTGCCACCTCAAAAATTTGGTGCCACCTTCACAGGCATGACCTGTAGAATAGTTCTTTCCCGCTCACAACATTTACTTCCCTTCTTTATGCACTTTACATAGCTACGTGCTTTGTTTTGAAGTTTGACTTGGTCATGTTTCACTTATGCGTTGGATTATCCTCCACATAAAGTTGCGCTTTATGACTCATGTGCCTGTGTTTATATTATATGCATTGCTGCATATTACTTCTAATATATTCAGTGCTATCTTATGTGCATTATGATTTATATTATCAACTTCATTTCACATATATATTATATATATACATATATGTTTAATAGTATATATATATCAGTATATATATTTATATTATTATTATATATATTTATTTTATTTCATAAAGTCCACAAACATATTTATTGAATAACAAATAGTATTACGTATATACATATATGTTCGATTATATAAATATATATTAATATATTTATGCTATTATAACTCACATATATATAAATATAAATAAATAAATATATATATATATATCACATATACATGTATACGTAACCCTATTTTATTATCTATATAAAATACTTATATAAACAACCTCTTCGATTGACATACACACATGGGATGAATATATACATATATATCTATATGTCAACTAAGTCCAATCAGTATCCCCATGCATATGGGTGATCCGTCCATGAGTATGCATAGGTATGCCTACCTATGTATACTTATGTCCATATTCACTCACATGTATGAATCTACCGTAGACATGCAAACATATAAATATATATACATCTTATGCATATATCTCATCGATACCACAATAAGCACACAAGGATATACTAACAAAAAAAAATCTAGATTCAATCACAATTCTCAATCACAACATTCACAACAAGGATCACTTACCTTTTCCCAAAGTTGACTTGAATCTCTATAAGACCAATTAGGATGTGAGTGTGTGATTGCTCAGTTTAGGCTCATTTAGGGTTACCAAACTAAGCTCTTCTCCTGAGTGATACTTCCCCTCTCTTTTTGAGGATTGAACTTGTTCCTGCACTCAACTTGACACATCAAAACCATAGTTAGTTGAACACAACATAATCATATGCATCATAAGTTATAAAATATCAAAGTGAATAAATCATTCATTCATCATATCTTCATCCAAGTTTCATAAAACATATTCATATAAATATTGATAAAACACATTCAAATAGAGATCCATAAAACACATTCATTTATTCAATCAATTTAACCAAACAAGGTAATAGTAATTAGGTAATATTTCTTGGGGTGTAACGTATTTCCCCCCTTACGAATTTCGTCCATAATGATTTTTTAGATATTGACAAGGACTTGACACTAAACATCAAACACTATAAAAAATATTTATTATTTTCTAGAGTTTTCAAAATCTTGCACGACTTACGGAAACTTCTGCTTCATCTTAGCATAATCTTCCCAAGTGGCAGAATCTTTTGAATACTGGTCCCATTGGAATTCACATTGCAAAAATTCTCTATTACGTAAGTGAAGCTTACGTTTTTTGAGCACCTTGAGAGGCTTGATTATTACCACCCCTAAATCCTACACCTATAGAGCATTCCAATCAATAACATGGTTATTTCTGGGGGTATACTTCTTAAGATATGATACATGAAATAAATTGTGCATCCTAGTAAGAGCTAGTGGCAAATAAATCCTATAGGGTTGATCTTCTCAAGAACCTCAAAATGACCTACGTAGCGTGGAGCTAGTTTGGATGAATTTCCAAACTTAATAGAACTCTTATGAGGTTAGACCCTTAACAACACCTTTTCCCCTATTGAGAAACTTATAAGTATCTATTTGGCATCTACATAAATTTTATGTCTATCATTAGCTTTTGCTAACCCCTGCTTAATAATTCCAAATTGCTCCTCCATTTTGGATATCTTTGGCCCAAGGCTTATCCTATCTTCTAGCTTATCCCAGATTATAGCAGTTCGACATTTCCTGCCATATAATGCTTCAAATGGAGCCATCTTAATCGCAGAATGATAAGAGTTATTATATGCAAACTCAACCAGTGGTAGATAATCTTCCCATTTGTATTGTTGATCCATGCAATACATCCTTATTAGGTCTTCTAACACTTGATTTACTCTTTCAGCTTGTCCATCCATTTATGGATGATAAGAAAAAAATATATTCAATTTAGTTCCAAGTGCAAAAAATAGGGTTTTCCAAAATCTAGATGTTACATGAGCATCCCTATTAGATATAATCTTCTCGGGAATCCCATGTAATCTAAATATCTTTTGTACAAATTTTTAAGCTATCATAGGAGCTTCATCGATCAAATTTATTGGTATAAAGTGAGCTACTTAGTGAGCTTATCCACCACTACCAAAATGGCATTATGCTTATTCCTTGACATAGGTAATCCTTGCATAAACTCCATGCTAATGACTTGCCATTTACTTTTTGAAACTTCATGTGGATATAAAAGACTTGCAGGGTGATGATGCTTTTCCTTCACTCTTTGGCATTCTAAGCAACTAGCTACAAATCTTGCAACATCCCATTTCATACCCTTCCAGAAATATAATGGCTTCACATCAGCCAACATTTTGGTGACACCAAGATGTCTTGAATATGGTGCATTGTGAACTTCCTTCCATACCATGTTCCTTAATTCACCAGAATTAGGTACACAAATTCTCCCTTGAAATCTCAATAATCCATTTGATTCAAGGTGATACCCTTCATACCTTCGATCTTGAGGATCATTCGAGAGTTCTTGCTTGACTTGTTCATATAAATCGTCACCCTTGTATTTTTGCAACACTTGACTCTTAAAGTCAATTTGGATTGACACCATTGAGGAGATATACCTTCTACAACTCAAAGCATCGACAACTTGATTCTCTTTCCCCTTGATATAACTAATGTTGAAATCATAATCCGATACTAGTTCTAACCATCTTCTTTGCCTTGCATTAAGATTAGGTTGGCTAAACAAATATTTGAGACCATGGTGATCTATCTTGAGTTTAAAGGGTTTTCCCAACAGATAATGTCTCCACATCTATAGTGCATGAACAACTATTGCTAACTCAAGATCATGTGAAGCATAATTCTGTTCATAGGGCTTTAAATTTCTAGATTCATAAGCTATGACTCACCCCTCCTACATTAACACTCCATCCAATCCTCCTCCCGATGCATCTGTAATAACAATAAAGTTACCATTTGGATTAGGTACCTTTAGTATCAGAGCTATGGTTAACTTCTCTTTGAGTAGATCAAATGCTGCTTGATATTTCTCTATCCACTCAAACTTCATATCCTTCCTTTGCAAAGATGTGATGGGAAATTCTATCCTTGAAAAATTCTCTAAAAACTTATGGTAATATCCAACCAATCCCATGGTATAACTTTTGACTTTAGGTACACTCTTCGGCACTGACCATTCTAATACTACTTTAATCTTTGTAGGATCAATTACAATTCCATTTATCGAGATTACATGACCCAAAAATTGTATCTCTTTTTGGTAAAAGGTACAGTTTGAGAATTTCCCATACAACTTATGTTCCCTCAATTGCTGCAACACTATCTCCAAATGCTTATGATGTTCTTCCTTATTCTTGGAGTAGATTAATATGTCGTCTAAGAATACCAACATAAATTTATCCAAGCAATCTCTAAATACATTGTTCATTAGGTTCAAGAATGCTGTTGGTGCATTCGTTAGTCCAAAAGGTAAGACTGTGAACTCATAATGTCCATATCTCATTCTGAAAGCTATCTTAAAAATATCTTCATCCTTTATTCTTAGATGGTGATATCTAGAATGTAGATCAATCTTTGAAAAAAAATCTGCACCACACATCTAATCAAAGAGATCATTGATACGTGGCAATGGATAATTATTGTTTACTGTTTCTTTGTTAAGCAAACAATAGTCTATACATAAGCATAGTGTACCATCTTTCTTCTTAAAAAATATTGCTGGCGCTCCCCAAGGTGAAACACTAGGTCTTATTAATACTTTTGACAATAATTCTTGTAATTGTGCCGTGAATTCCATTAGTTCAGTTGTGGTCATCCTATATGGTACTTTCAATATAGGTCATGACCCAGGGACTATATCAATGGAGAAATCAAACACTCTCTTAGGAGGCAATCCAGGTAGTTCATCTAAAAATACATCCTTAAATTTTTGTAAGATTGGATATTTCTCCATATCCGTTTTCCTTGTTTCTACTACTTCTCCTTCTTCAACCTCTTGTGATTCATGAAACATGATATCATCTTGAGGAGTGTCTTCCTTGAATTCTTCTAGTTTATCCATTTTAACTACAAAGAGTTGGCAACCTTTCTTTTTCACTCTATGCATTTGCACAGTCGATATCCGTCGCAGTTTTACTTCTTTAGGTGTTCCTTTCAAATACACTTGGTTACCTAGATCATCTAGGCATTCTATGGTTTTAGAATGGCAATCCACTTTAGATCGATGCTTCCATAACCATTTCATTCCTAGGGTGACATCATAAGAACCTAAAGGAGTGACATACAAATTCACCTTTGTAGAGAAACTTGGAAGTTCTAAGCTTGATTCAAATAGACACTGACTCAACACAACTCTTGTATGGTTTGCATACTCCACAACCCAGGATCTTTCCATAAAACCATCCTTTCTAGACATTTAACTTTCTATTTTAGGAGAAATGATTTTTTTTGCGACACCAGTATCAATTAAAATTGAGATAAGAATGTTAGACAAAATACTTGAGACTTCTACCAAAGTGATCTGATACTCAGCCTGTCAGTTGTCTACTACAACATGTATCCTTTCCTAAAATTCAGGTTGTTGTGGAGGAAATTGATTTCCACATGGTTGAGATTTTGTTGGCTTATTAGGGCACCGATTATCATAATGATCCCCTCCACATGTAAAATATCCATTCACTAGTCCCCTCCTTTTCATAGGTCTCCTAGAGTTATTAAAATTTCCACCTACTCTACTATTGTTCTTATAGTTGTTACTTCCTCTTTGGTCTCTTCATGGTTCATTCCACCTTTGCTAAGGTCCCTTATCCCATTTCTTCTGAAAACCTTACCCTTCATTGGGCATTCTTGGTGCTTGATTAGCCTGTGCCAAGTTAATTTTTTTTTATTCCTTTCCCGATAGATTGAAATCGACTTAAGCTTCTGCTCTTGCTTGATCACTTTTTCATATACTGTCCATAGTTTTTGGACCATCTACATCTACTTCACCACCTATTTGGGCATTTAGTCCCATAATGAACTTCCTTATCCATAATTGTTCATCCTTTCGGTACATGGGTACATACATTAGGAGATGGGTGAATTTTTCCCAATATTCATTTACTGAAGAATCTCCTTGCTTAAGATTCTAGAAATCAATGAGCATCTGATCATAAAAGAGTTGTGGTAACCACCATTTTTGAAAGATCTCTACAAACTCGCTCCATGTTAGCTTCAAGGAACTGAGTCCTAACTCCATTTTCTTGTTCATCGACCAATTGGATGCTTCTCCTGCCAACTGACAAGCTCTCCATATGACCTCAGTGACTTAGAAATAATTTCTAATCTCAAAGCATTTTTCCATATCCATAAGCCAAGCTTCAATCGTATTCCCAGTAGCACTACCCTCAAACTTAGGAGGAGTGATTTTCTTCATATCTCGAGACAACTCATTGGCCAATTGCTTCCTTTTAGTTCCTTCCAACTTCAAATGTGGCTCTTCTTCCTCTTGTTTCCTAGAATGGTTGTGATCTCTAGAATTCTACCCTTCCTCTTCATTATGAGGTATTTCTTCATCATTGCTTGGGAATTCTTATTCCACTCTCTCTTTACCCCTTACTTCTTGTTCTAGGGTTCCTATCCTTGCTCTTGTTTCATCTGTTAAAGTTAAGATGCAGTCCAACTTAACTTCCACATTTTTGGTACCTTGTCCTACTTCCCGAATTCCCCTGATGTTAGTTCATGTTCTAACCATTTTAAAAGATTAATTTACTTGGAGGTTTAATTTAATTAGATCAAAGAAAAATTACTTAACTTCCTATAAGCATTAAAGAACAATCATTCATAAATGAATATCATAAAGAACTTTTACTCAAGTTTTTCTAAAATAAAACATATTTTATGTCAATTTGATGAAGGATTTCAATATCCTTAAGTTTACATAGAGTGACTATTAAGATAGTCTAAGGGTGAGTATCCCTCAGATTCACTTTTTAGTACATAGCTATGTGGGGTATAACCCTCCAATTTTAGCTCCGCTCTATCCCAAAAAGGGTAGTATCCTTCATATTTATCTTTCGATACATAATTTCAGGGAACAAATTCCTCCAATTCGCCACTTGAGGCTATTACAATGATTTTAGACATAGGTATACCATGAGGGTCCCTAAACAACATTACTGAAATAACACTACATTCTAAGGGCATATCCCTAGAAAGTGATAATGAGTCTGATTTTGTCGATGAGATAAGAGGTAGATAGTTAAAGTTGGCTTAATCTCTCATCCTTCTCTTCTCTCGGCTAATTCACAATAGAGCATGACTGATGTCTCAATATTGGTTATCCATATGCCATTTTCATAGTTAGTTCCCTCTATGGTATGAACAAGGGGTTCTCTTTCCTTCTTGGCTCATAGGCAACACTCATTTTCAATCACTGAATTCCTTGCAATCACCCTAAGACATACCATCTTGGCATAAGAATTTCCAAACATTGGATTCTCATAATTTCGGATTAGAAACATAGTGAGCACATAGGTTCTAGAGCTGAATCTGGTAGCTTTGATACCACGTGTAAAATGCCCATTGTTCTACACAATAATTTTCCTATGTTTTTGAAACATAGAAAAAGAGGTTCACCATCAATAGGGTATCAATGATGAACCCAATTTTCACTAGATGTGTGTTTCATTCAATTACATGTGCAATATGATGCAACTAAGGTACAAAAATTAAACCTAACTATTATAACAAAAATAAGGGAGGTTTTAAGAGCTCGAAACGTGTACCTTGTTGAAAAAGTGTTGTTTTGGGGTCCAATGAGGACTCATTCGCCTTTAAGGCGAATGGGTCTATGTTAGGGTTTCTAGAAAGTGCCTTCTAGGTTCTATTTCTATTAGTCTACAACTCTAGATTTCATATGTTCACTGCTTCAGGCCTCATTGAGGACTCATTCACCTTTGGTGGTGAATAGGTCCCTGTTAGGGTTTTGAAAACCAACTTCTAAGTTTTATTCCTTGATGTCTACACTTCTAGCTCCTCGATGCTCAGCTCCTAAAAACCTAAAACAAATTTTGTAGCCTTGTTTTCATGTTCTTGCACTATGAATGACAACTTTACAACTTGACAATTTTGACAATTTTGCTCCAATCTTATTCTCCACTTGATCTTCAACCTATGAACTTGCAAACACACATCAAATAGGAGAAAAACTTGTTGATTTTTATGGGATAGGGGTTTGCCTTAAATAATGAGATGAAATAATGAAAATTCATGAAGGAATGATGAATGAACAATGCAATGTAACAACTCACCAACCCTCAATTGAAACCTTGGAATTCAAATTTGAATATTAGCATGAAGTGGCCTTGTGAATTTAGATCTTGATCATAATCTTGAATATGCAACTTTGATAATGGATCACCAATGCGACATCAACACACTAGCTCACCAACATGCAATACTTTGACATGATGATAGATAACTTGATTGCTACAATAAGCTTGATAATCTACCCTTGAATGTCCTTAACTTTTCTATAATGATCTATAATGCTCTTGCTCTTGATCTCATGAAGTCACATAAAAATTCTAGGTGAAACTATGTGAATTAGCCTTGTATTTATACTAAATCTAAGAATTAACCCCAAAATTCAAATAAACCAAGCCACCATTAGATCTAGGATTCAAATTATGAAAATCCCACAATAAATAAATTCAAAAAGGGGTGTCCTAAGTGAGGAAGACCCATTCGCCACCTTGGGCGAATGGGTCCTAGCACAATTTCCTAGGACCAAGCTTCGGGGGGATAAATTAACATAAAAAACCCATCTCAAATATGCTAGGAAAGGGGTGTCGTATGTTAGGAGGATTCATTCACAAGTAAAGGCGAAGGTCCTAGCACAAATTTTTAGGACACCAATTTTTCCAAGTTAAATGTCATGTAATATCATTAATGGGTGTCAGGATAAATCCTTGAAAAATGCAATTAATAAGGCTTAGATTTGAATTAAAGGGACCAATTAACCACAATTAATTAATAAATCCCTAGATAAGTGAAAAATTATAATGAACCACTTTACAACACCCTAAATAAGGTACAAATTAAGTATATTTTAGTTAAAAGGGCCTTAGACTTAGTGTGAATGTGTAAAACACATTACAACCCTAAATCAAGGTTTTATTAGGTTAATTTTATATTAACTATTTCCAAATGTAAGAAAAAGGGATAATTTTTCTGTTAATACATTTTGCCCCTACTTTAGTGAGAGTTTTCCCCCATGACAAACTCACACTAAAGTAGACATTCAAGACACTTAAGTATGTAGCAATAACAAAGGTACATAGTCATACCCTATCAAAGGCCAAGAAAAATAAAGGATCAAGCACAACCGTTCCAACACCATGTGGAATGGGGTTGTTTGTCCATAATATACATTGCTCACTCTGGGATAGTGGAACCTTAGTCTGTCCACTAGGTGAGTTTTCCCAATCATGCGTGCTCACTCTGGGGTAGTGGAACCTTAGTCTATCCACTAGGTGAGTTATCCCAATCATGCATGCTCACTTTGGGGTAGTGGAACCTCATTCTGTCCACTAGGTGAGTTATCCCAATGAGGTGGAAAATGAGAGGATCATATTAGCCTCCCATACCATATCAAATTTATCCTCTTGACAACTTCGATAAGGCACCACAATGCTATGCTTTTGAATGTTTTTGAATGTCATGTCTGTATGTTTTTGTTAAAGGGGATTTTGCTTTGTTCATGTAAGGTCTTCTTCTTAGGGAACATCGTGCCTAATGTATCCAAGAGATGTTCCCTAATGTATCCAAGAGAGGACAAGTCAAAGAGTATTGGATCACCACTTATGGGATGCCTCTCATTTCACATCATTCCACCAAGGGAGATCATATGCTTAGAAATATCACACTGTTGGAGGACATCAAACCCAATGAAACCACCAAGAAAATGACACATCACAAGAAAAAAGAAAATTGCACCATGAAATATGCCAAAAGATGTCATTGATGTATTCCCCCATTTTAAAGCGGTTGCTAACACCATTAATATGAGCAATTGGTTTAAAGTAGTCAATTTTTTGTCCTAAGACATGAGAGCTTTCTTCGGAAAACCCTATGCCAAGTCATATATTTTTGAAATAAAGCTACGCCATGAAGTAGGAAGGAAGGAGTTTCCCCCAAAAATACATAAGGGATCTATGGATTCAGGGTCAATATGTCTTTGCTACATTAGTGTTTTTAGAGCTCATACTCATAGAACTGGAAGAATGACACAAAGCGAGTGAAAACAAAGAAAAAGCCTATTGGGTAAACATGGAAGAGACCTAAATGTCTTGACGCCTTGCATCACCCCCAAAAGGAAAACACAAGACAAATGAAAAATATAAAGGAAATATTTTTGGGTCAACATGGAAAAGACCTAAATGTCTCAACGCCTTGCGTTATCCCCAAAAGTAAAACACAAGACAAATGAAAAATGCTTATGACATAGAGAAAAATGTAGGTACATATAGATGAATGCACAAAAAGAGAGAGATACATCAAATGAAACATCACGAGGGATCATATTACGCACATGCAATTACATAAAGAAACATGAAAAAACAAAAGACTAGTAAGGCACATGCGAGTCAACCTAGAGTAGGTCGTCCACATCTCAATATCGATCTGAATAAACAGAAGTCAAACAACTAGCTAAAGGGACAAGAGCAAGTTCTAAACTAGGGGAAGCACCAGGGTCAACACTCTTCCTAGTAGAATTGTGAGTTAAGCTCATAGAAGAGGAAAACAATGTATTCAATTCATTATGCACTTCTTCATCAATTTTAGCAATCTCATCATCTTCATCCAAGTTAATCACAATGGGAGGTTGAAGGATAATGTCCATGGAATGTTCTTGTTTATGTTGCGGCAAGGGTATAGGATCATCATGTATTGCTTCAGGTAAGTTCAGATTTTGATTTTCTATGTTGTTGTTTTCTTTTGTTTTTAACATACGAGCAATAGCACAAAGTCTATGCCTACGCTCTCTAGCACTTTGATTTTGTTTCAATCTATTGTCAATTTATGTTTGTGTAAGAGTTGGTTTGTCAATCATAGGTTCCTTCTCTTCCTTGGGAGGAATGGAAGAAACAACAGTAGGTTGTTCAACCACTTTCTCTTTAACTTTGTAAATTTGTTTTATTTTAGGAGGAACAATAGGATTACTTTCATTATCTCATGGTCTCTTGTAGGAAATGGTAGGTGATGAGGGCCACACCACCCAAACCATAAAACACAACAATAGATACTGACACAAAAGATGTGAAACAAAAATTAACCCACTTTCAATTCTTTTTCAGAAAATGAAATTATAGATTCAAAATTACATGCTACAACCTCATGGGCTTGATTCATTACAAAAAATAAACTTTGAAATTAAAACTATTATATGGAGCCACAATCTGCACTAATGGAGCCACCTTATACAACCCCTCATATCCCTTTTTATTTTACCCAATAACCACCCTAGAATGTTCTAGAAAGTGCAACTTTGCCTTTTGTTTTGGTGCCAAAAGTCTCACCGTTTGATTTCTGGCCTAGGAAGAAATTTTAATGAAATTCACTTTTTAGAGGGGCAACTTCGTGGGGCCATAAATTTTCATCTGAGTGTTCATTTTTCTATTATTTCATATCATTGGAAAGCTCTCGAAGAGATCTACAACATGTGAATTGACTGCAGGTGGGTTTGTCCACTTTTTGAGTTGTTTCGGGGCCTCTAAAGTTTTATATTTGAATTTGAAGATGCATTGGAGAAATTCCTCAGGAGAAAAAAATTAATTTCTCCCAAACCATTCAAGGTATTGAGGCGATTCTTTCATGACCATAATTTTTTTTCAGCTCTAATCCTTCAAGTAAATTTTTAGGTCCATACGAGCCTGTTTAGGCCGACTTACTAAAAATAGTAAGCGACAATTTTTTGCTATTTTTGACTTCTAACTATCTTATACCCAGTAAGTGCCATCATGGGACTTAAAAAAACTAAATAAAATAAAGAAAACAATTCTTTTTGGTGATGCAAGATTTCCCTACACCACTGGATGCTCCCGCATCAGACACCCAGGGTAATTTGAAATGTGCCATCTTTGAAAATCTATCCACCACCACAAATATGGAATCATGTCCTCTGTCTATCCTTGGCAAGCCAAGAACAAAATCCATGCTAATATCCTCCCATGGCCTCTCAGGTACAGGTAATGGCTAATACAATCCAATATTCTGACTTGTTCCTTTCACCATTTGACATACTCTGCAACTTTGTATGATTTTCTTCACATCTTGTTGTAATTGTGGTCAATAATAATTCTCACTAACCAAAGCAATGCTCTTATCTCGACCGAAATGTCTAGCCAATCCTCCACTATGCTTCTCCTTGATTAGGTTAGCTCTCATAGAACTCCTTGGAATGCACAATTGGCTTCCTATAAATGTCATCCCATCTTGGATTAATAAATCCAACCATCTTGTCCTATCCAATGTAACAGGTTCCAAACAAGCCTTCCAAGCTCTTGCAAAGTTTGGATCTTCAGGATACAAAATCTTGAGTTCATTGAACCCAACAACCTCTATATTCATCTCTATCAACAAAATTTTCCTTCTACTTAAGGCATCTGCAACTTTGTTTGACCTTCCACTCCTATGCTTTAAAACAAAAGTATAACTCTGCAAAAACTCAACCCATTTTAAGTGCCTTTGATTTAATTTCCTTGACTATTGAGATATTGCAAAGCTTGGTGATTAGTATATAAAGAAAATTATTTTGGCTACAAATAGTGTCTCCATTTATTCAAATCCTGAACTATAGCATAAAACTCTTGATCATAGACAAAATTTTTCTTCTTAGCATCATCCAACTTCTCACTAAAATAGGCAATCGACTTACCTTCTTGACTCAAAATAGCTCCTATGGAAGTACCACTAGCATCACAATCTACCTGAAATACCTTATTGAAATATGTATGTGCCAAAATAGGTTGCTTTGTAACTTTCTTCTTCAACAAATCAAAAATTTTGGCTGCTCTTGTAGTCCACTCTTTTCTATCCCTTCTCATTGCTTCAGTTAGAGGTGCACAAATACTACTGAAATTCTTAATAAACTTTCTATAAAAACTTGCTAGAACATGAAATGATCTTACCTATATAACACTCCTCGGGGTAGGCCATTCAATGATAGCTCTCACCTTCTCTAGGTCCATTTTAAGACCCTCTGTTGAGACAACAAATCCCAGATACACCAACTCTCTCTTCAAAAAACTATATTTCTTCAAATTAATCAAAAACTTCTCCTCCCTTAGCATCTCAAAAAATCTTCGAATATGCATCAATTGCTCCTCTAATGTCTTACTAAAAATAACAATATCATCCAAATAAACAATAACAAATTTTCCTAAAATTCTTTGAATACCTCATTCATAAGCCGCATAAATGTGCTCGATGCATTAGTTATTCCAAAAGGCATGATTAACCACTCGTACATGACCTCCTTAGTTTCAAAGGTTGTCTTCCATTCATCTCCTTCTCTAATCTGGATCTGGTGATATCCGCTTTTCAAATCTATCTTTGTGAAGTACTCAAATCCACTCAAAAAATCCATAATATCATCCATTCTCGACAAGGGAAATCTATACTCGATGGTGATCTTGTTGATGGATCTAGAATCTGTACATATCCACCATTCCCCATCCTTCTTTGGTGCCAATATTGTAGGTACTGCACATGGACTCAAACTCTCTTTGATCAATCCCTTCTGCAACAACTCTTGCACTTGTCTATTCAAATCTTCACTCTTTGCTAGAGTCATACAATGAGTTGCCTTATTCAACAAACTGGCTCCAAGAATAAGGTCCATATGATGACTAATATTTCTACTGGAGGCAAACCTTTAGGTACATTATCAAAAATAATATCCTGAAACTCATTCAACAAATTTGAAACCTCTACAGGTACATCATTAGTATCTTTTTTATCAACTCTAGGGATCAATGCAAAACACATATGCTCATGCCTCATACCTTCTAGGAACTTTCTTCCATCAACCAAATAAATTATTTCATTACTACATACCCTTTCCTCTGCCTCTTTCAAGGGCTTCAACTTGTGATGAACTCCATCCTTTATCAAAGAATAGGTGTTGGCATGTCCATCATGTACTACTCACCGATCAAGATGCCATGGTTTGCCTAACAACATATGACAAACATCCATAGGCATAATATCACATAATACCTCATCATGGTAATTTACAATCTTGAAACTTACTAGACATTGTTCATTTACCAAAGCTTTATGGTCCTTCTACAACCAAGCAATCCGGTATGGATTCAAATGCCTTCTTCTCTCCAACTGCAACTTACTAACCATCTCTTCTGAAACAAGGTTATCAGTACTACCTCCATCAATAATAAAATTTCAAAATTTATCTTCACACTTACATCTAGTGCAAAACAAATTTTTCCTTTGAGTTGGCTCTTTCTCCTCATTCAACAAGGCTCTTCTAGTAATAAGAAATTCTCGTCTTTCTGCATCCTCATAATGTGAAGACACAACATCTTCATCTACATGTGCAACTCGTGCATTACCCTCAGGTATTTTATTTGTCCTTCCTTGATGTTGAGGATACTCATAAGATCCATGTCCTTCTTCTCCACACTGGAAACAGGTTCCACGAAAGCCTCCTCTTCTCGATCCTCATCTAGATCTTCCTCTTCCTCTTTGGTCTCCATTATTCTGATCACAAGGATGGTAGGTGTTATCTTATTTCTGGTTCTGGCTGCTACTAGATACTTCACCCTTCTTTTTATCTTCATTTCAAACTCCATATTACTGTCCACTAGTCTTTCCACCATGACCCCCACCTCTTTGCTTGCTTTCAAATATTCTATTCAATTTTTCTTCTACCTTTAAAGAAAATTGATATGCATCTTCAATGGTAGACATTCTTACCAAACTTAGCTCTTCTTGAATGCTCAACTTCAACCCATTTATGTAATGAGCAACTTTCTCCTTGTTGGCCTCAAAATGACCTATTTTGATCAAGACGATAGAATTCTTCTGTATAATCCTTAACAAATTTTCCTTCTTGTTTCAACCCTTGCATCTTCTTCAACAAATCCAACTCATAGTCCTTAGGAATGAACTGTCTCTTCAATTTTTCCACCATCTGATCCCATCGTGTTATTTTCTCTTTTCCTCTTCTATTTCTTTCCACCATATGCTAGCATGGCCTTTGCAAATTTGACCCTATCTGGGTCTTCTATTTCCTCATACTCAAAATACTCTTCCATTTCATTTATCCAATCAATTAGCTCCTTTGGATTTAGGTTTCCAAAAAAATTAGAAACTTCTATCTTTGACCTCTTTCCAATCTTATAAATGGCCCTAATCAGTCTAACTTCTCCAACAATATTACATCTTGTGCTTCCTCTTCAAGTGGCTCCTCATCTTTAGCCTCATCCTCACTTTCATCTCTTCTTCTGACATCAACTCCTCTACATAGATCCTCCTGCAACACTTGAACTTGTCTCTGGAGGGCTCTAAAACCCTCTTCTATTATCCTAACATTTCTTCCACCGTGGTTTCTTCGTGGATACATCTTTTCTCATAGACCCACAACCACAAGTCTTGGTGTAAACTACCTCACATTCGACAATTTGTCTACACACTTAAGAACTCTTGCTCCGATACCATTTGAGAGGGCCACACCACCCAAACCCACAAAACACAACAATAGATACCAACACAAAAGATGTGTAACATAAATTAACTCACTTTCAATTATTTTCAAAAAATAAAATTACACATTCAAACTTACATGCTACAACCTCATGGGCTTGATTCATTACAAAAAAATCAACTCTAAAAAAACTATTATTTAGAGCCACAATCTGGACTAATGGAGCGACCTTCTACAACCCCCTCATATCCCTTTTTATTTTAATAATCACCCTAGAATGTTCTAGAAAGTGCAACTTTCCCTTTTGTTTTGGCACCAAAAGCCCCGCCGTTTGATTTCTAACCTAGGAAGAAAATTTAATGAAATTCACTTTTTTGAGGGGTGGCCATAACTTTTGATCCAAGTGTCTGATTTGCTATTATTGCATATTGTTGGAAATCTCTCAAAGAGATCTACAACACGCGAATCGACTGTAGATTGGTTCATCCACTTTTTGAGCTATTTCGGGGCCTCTAAAGTTTTATATTTGAATTTGAAGCTGCATTGGAGAAATTCCTTGGGATGTGAACTTTAATTTCTCCCAAATTGTTCAGGGTATTGAGGCGATTCTTTCACGACCGGAATTTTTTTTTAGCTTTGCTCCTTCGGGTAAATTTTTAGGTCCATATGAGCCTGTTTAGGCAGACTTACTAAAAATAGTAAGTGACCATTTTTCGCTATTTTTGACTTCTGACTCTCTTATACCCTTTAAGTGCCATCATGGGACTCAAAACAATTAAAGAAAATAAATAATTTTTTTTTTTTGGGTGATGCAAGATTTCCCTACACCATTGGATGCACCGGCATAAGTAGGAAGGTTTTCTATATGTTGTTCTTGGATATTTGGAAGGGGTTTTATTTCAATCATTGCTTCGTCAAGGATAGGTGTTTCAATCATAGGTTGAGGCATGTTTTGAAGGGATAATTCTGCTACGTGCTTTGCCTTGAATTTTTGATATGATGTGAAAAATAAGTCCTCACGAGGCTTAATAGGTTCCATAGGCTCAAGCCAAAATAAATCTAATGAAAATTTCCTTCAGGTCAACATAGGATTAAATCTACTATGATGCACAATAAATATATCATTGCCAAATCTAGAAAGTTTAAACATTTATGCACAACCGAAGGGACACCATTCATGGAGTGAAGCCATGGATAGCCTAACTTCACATGAAATTGGTCTAATTGTAGGATGATGGTGAATGAGACATTTAATGTTTTCGATCCAACTTTTAAAGGGAGATCTATTGAGCCAATCATAGGACAAGCAAAACCATTATGCATCTTGATCCATGCTTTCAATTTGTCATATGCATCTTGATAGAGTTCATGCACAAATAGAAATTCTTCAATGATCATATTCTCTCCATAGATGGGATCAATTAATATACCATTAGTGGGATTATCATTGATTCATACAACTATGTAAAGAGGACCATTTGGTGCATGTTTAAGTATGTCATTTTATGACAAATCAATATCAGTAGGATTTTTAGTTGAGCCCTTACGAGGTCTAGCTTCAATAAATGCTACCATTTTAATCGGTTGTTCTTCATTGATATATTTTATGTTTTCATCATTTGTGTCAACATTCATCACATGATTCTTTGTTTCACTAACTTCAATAAGGTTGACTGTTGTATGTATGTTATTATTGTCTTGTTTAGTCAAATACTCATGAAAGAAGCAACTAAGGCTATAGACGATTTGCCTACCATTTCCAATTTTAATCACTTTCCTTAGGTTTTGTATAATAGGAGCCAAGCTGATGTCTATGATTTCACTAAGGATATGATCTTGTAAGTTTTCTAGTTTTTCATCTAATCTATTTATGTCTTATTGCAATGAATGTACATCATGCACATCAGTGTGAGTCATGGGAAATAAAGTATGCAAACTATAAGCCATAGAGGGTTGATTATCAACACTATCAGAAAGAGATCTAGAAAACCAAAGACCCACAATGAGTGAGATATCGTGGGATGACATGAGCCTCAAACTACATCTGACAATAGTATTGATAATAAGACACCAAGTTGTAAAGCTCATACAAGTTTTACAAACCTAGTGTACAAACCCAAAATGGAAGGATGCAATGCAATGACCTAGAATGAAATGCAATTTTTAGATTCTAAATAACACAATGTACTGATTACAAAATGCAATAAATTGAAAATGAAATGTTGTAAATGCAATTTTGAATTTTGACAATACACTAGATGAAGCAAATTAAGCTATATGTAATGAATTTGATAAAACAAAAACTTAGAAAACTGAAATAGAAATGCAACAACAACAAACAAAAACCTAAAAATGAGATTTCAAATCCCAAAAAATACAAACCAGGTCCTAATCAAGGACTCATTCGCCTTTAGTGGTGAATGGGTCTTGGATAAGGATTTTTGAAATGTTTTGACTGATTTCTAAGTGTTTTTCAATGCTTTTTAGATGCTAGAAAGTTTAGGCCAAGCTTGATCAGGGACTCATTCACCAGTAAAGGAAAATGGGTCGTTGATTAGGGTTTTTTAACTATTTTTGAATGATTTTTAAGTTTTCTGTAATGTCTTTCAGTTTCAGGTTTGAGACAATAACTTTTAGTTTCAAATTTTTTGGAAATGCAATGTGAAAATGTAATAAAATGATGAATGCAAAGACCTAATTTGAAATGCAATTTTTCTTTGATTTTCAAATGAAAATTTACAAGATCTAAATGGTATGCAAAATGATTGATTTTTATTTTTTTTAGATTTAGAGAATGCAAAACAATGCAATTGTAAACCCTAAATGAGATGCAAGTTTGAATTCCAAGTAAGAAACCCTAAATGAGATCTAATCCAATGTAGATGAAATGTAAATGAATGCAAGATCTAACCTAGGATGAGAAGAAAGACCCCAAGATAAAAAAAATACAATATTCAAAAGGTCAGGTTCACCAAAATGTTTTATATGAAAAGTGTTGGTGGGTTTGCATCAAAATGAATTGATCAAAATGATGAACCACCAATTTTTCCTATAAAACATATAATTTTGTCTAAGATATGATACAAATAACAATAAAAAATCAATGCTAACTGTTATAACAACAATAAGGGATGTTTTAAGAGGCTGAAACAATGTGTGCCTTGCTGAAAAAGTGTTGTTTCGAGGCCCACTAGTGGCGAATGGGTCCCTGTTAGGGTTTCTGGAAAGTGCCTTCTAGGTTCTATTCTTCTTAGTCTGCAGTTCTAGATTCTAAATGTTCATTGGTTCAAGCCTCACTGAGGACTCATTCGCCTTTAGTGGCGAATGGGTCCCTGTTAGGGTTTTGAAAACTGACTTCTAGGTTTCATTCCTTGATGTCTACACTTCCATCTCTTCGGTGCTTAGCTCTCGAAAACTTGAAACAAATTTTGTAGCCTTGTTTTTGTGTTCTTTCACTATGAATGACAACTTTATAACTTGACAATTTTAACAATTTTTCTCCAATCTTGTTCTCCACTTGATCTTCAACCTATGAACCTACAAACACACATCAAAGTGGAGAAAAACTTGTTGATTGTTAGGGGATAGGGGTTTGCCTTGGTCAAACCTTGTTTTGATAATTAAATCTTGAGATGAAATAATGAAAATGCATGAAGGAACGATGAATGAACAAAGTAATGTACAACTCACCAATCCTCAATTGAAACCTTGGAATGAAAATTTGAATATTAGCATGAAGTGGCCTTGTGAATGTAGATCTTGATCATAAGATTGAATATGCAACTCTGATAATGGATCACCAATGCTACATCAACACACTAGCTCACCAATATGCAAGAATTTGACATGATGATAGATAAATTGATTGCTGAAATAAAACCTTGATAATCTACCCTTGAATATCCTTAAAATGTTCTATAGTGCTCTTGCTCTTGATCTCATGAAGTCACATAAAAATTCTAGGTGAAACTATGTGAATTAGCCTTGTATTTATACTAAATATAACAATAGTGATTGGACGGATTAGTATGGGCTGATTATGCTTGATCCATGAAGAATTGAAGCATAACAAAGCCACTAATGCCAATCTAAATAGGATCAATCAAACTGAAGTTAAACTAGACATTCATTAAAACAAAGCATTCTAAACTATGAAAAAAATTAAAATTCCTACTCTAATCCATTCAAAAATTATCTCGTTGTGGGAGTGGTGTTGCATTGATGTGGAACAATGACCCTTTACCAATCCCGTGGATTAGTGAGCTTGTTCCAGCCTGTTTTATTGAAGATTGTTGATGGAACAATTATGAGATGTGTATGCAAATATGATTTTAATCTAAATGAGCATGATGCAAGCTAATATAACATGATTTTATGCTAAAAATGATCTAGATATGCCAAAGATAAGCTAATCTAAATGAATTCTAAGATAAAAGATTCAAACCCTAATTAATAAACAAGCTAAATGGATGCATTATGTGATCATGGAAGCCATTAATGGAAGCTTAAAGCTAATTAATGCAATTAAAATGAGCTAAAAAGATGCTAAATGTGAATGTGAGTGTGAGTGATTTCAACAACATAAGTTTTCTTTTGAAAGATGGATCTATTTGTCTCCAAATAGTGATCTATTTATAGGAAAGCAAATGAGAAATGGAGGGTTGAGATCAAAAAGGCTAATCAACGGTCAAGGATGAAGCAAGTTGGAGCCATGGATCATGGATTTTCATTAAGGGTTGAAAATGCAAGATGAGATTTAATCAAGGGCTTACATTTAATCCAAACAAACACACAAGTTAACTTGCACAAGAGGTCACAAGTTAACTTGCACACGAAGTTAAGTAAGTTTTTTAGAAAATGAATATTCCTTAGAATATCCATATGGGTGAGGAAAAAGGATAATTTAGTTAATTAAAACCAAATTAAATTGTGTAAAAGGGGGAAGGAATATTCCATGGGAATATTTTTTTTGGAAGAATGTGCAAAGGAGGAATATTCCCTTGTAAGTGGGGGAATTAGATTTATTAGTAATTGATAATTAAACAATGTTAATTATGCAACTAGGAGATTTAGAAGAATTAAATGATATTTGTTAAATAAAATGATTTAATGAATGAGGGAAAGGTGGAGTGACATTTAATTAAATAACTTAGGGTTATTTAATTAAATAAGAAGATTTAGGGATTTAAATTAAATAATTTGATTTATTCAATTTAATGAGATGAAATGTTAGCATGAAAGGGGGTGAATTAACATAATTAAGTTGATTAGGTTAATGGATGAAGATGAGGCAATTAATTAAATAGCTAGGCTAATTTAATCAATTAAGCGAGAAGAGGATGAGATTTAGGAGGAAATGATGTTAGTATACCTGATTCAAGTGTATGATATCATTCAAGATATTTTTTAGTTTTACATTTTCCCCCTTTGAAGCGAGGTACTTGCTGCTTCAATTCAAAGACTAATGCCCTTCAAATTAAAAGTTGCTGCTTAGATTAAAAAAAAAATAAAAAATTCTAATTTTTTAGATGCCCCAGTGGAAGGATTAAGTTGGTTCCCTACCCCCTTGAGAAATCGGGTGGAAATTTTGAATTTTGGGTTGATTTCTTGACATGGTAAAATGCTGCCCCAAGGGTTTAGAAAGGCTCCAGGATGCAAAAAACATGCTAAAAATGCAAAAAATGATGCAAAATAAGGTTCAATTTGGCAAGATTGGTGAAAGTGATGAAAAAACCTAGCTTCATGGTTAAATTAGGGCAAAAAACCCTAATTTGGAGGCATAAATAGGTGAGGAAGGGTCACTTTCGATTCATTTGTGCATTCACACTTGAGAGAAACCTTACATTTTAAGCTCGGATCCTTTGGCGAGATGGCACAATGAGTGCTCCCCCAACACATTTTCGATCGAGTTTGAGAGTACCAAAGGCTTCTAGGTGCAAGAACGCCGATATGTGATTCGAAACTTGATTTGAATTTTGAATTTTTGGTGCATTTAGTGCCTTTTGAAATTTGAACTTTGGTGACATCGCTCTACAACAATGCTATTTCTAGAATCGACAACACTAATTTGATTTTTAGCGACACATATGTTAATTGCAACGTAGTTCACAATTTAGAATTAGGGTTTCATATTCTAAATAGTGACACATATGTAAATAATGACACACATTTTGATTTGAAAATTAGGGTTAGGGTTTTCCAAAGATCAAATTGTGACGCATATCGCGATTTGCAATTTAAATGCTTTGGGCACCATAGTTTGGAATTTGAATTATAGAAATGCTATCGTAAGTAGTGACACTATTGTCATTTTGGGGGATAAAAAATCCAAACTTAGCCAGATTTTTTTGAATTTTGATATTGTGCACTTTGTGGGTGTAGGAGGTGATCCTGCCTTTGATGTCTTGCGAGCATTGATCAACTATTTTGTCTAGACTTGGTGATTTATTTGAGTTATGATAGGAGCACTTAGGAGAGATTGGCTTGTGGTACATTGCTTATATGCCCATCATTTGAACACATTTGGAAATGATGTCAACATTGTGCAAGTGATGGAACAAGGAGACCTCATCATTCCACTTACCTATTGGCAAGATGATAGTGATGCTAGAGGATGTATGGCGGATATTGCGTTTGCTGATACATGGTGAGCATGTGATATATGATGTTGACATCAGCTATGATACATGCCATGAGGTGCTGGACCAAGAGGACATCGTCTTATTCACTTCTCAAATATACCTTGAGATGTACAGAGGTCAGGAGTCAAATTTTAGATTGATCATTGCAGTAATCATCTCAGGTTTGGTTGCTCCAGATTGACGAAATATGGGATTCAATCCGAGATGGGGACTAGCATGGCACAAGATGCTCTTTCAGAGGAATCAACATGCATGGGGGCCAGTGATGTTGGCCTCCTTATACCATGATATGCATGATTTTGTATACTGTGATGGCAAGGCTATCGACACAGGAGTTACTCTTCTCCACATTTGGGCTTGGGAGCACATTATTGTGCTTCGACCTATTGTTCAGATGATAAACATGGAGCCAGATGATCCTGTTGTCTGGAGATATAGAGGTGCCATCACACTAAAAAATACAGTGCAACTTGGGATTCCCTATTGACACAGGGTAATTATGATATGACAATATTTAGATGGCAACCCTAGCTATAGATGCTAGCATGGTATGACGATGTGCAACAGTTCTTTGCTCGACAAACTTGATTCATAAATGGTTGAGAACATACGATCATTGAGAGATACATGCCAAATAGGGTGGACAGACAGTTCGATGAGTGGTAGGATAGGCTTGATGATGCATACAATACTATTTTTTCTAGGTCAGCCTAAGAGATAGCATGGTCACACGATCCCAACCAATGAGGTTGTAGAGGGATTTTGACAACTGGTAGCTACGCCTTGGGCCTATGATCAGGGACAAGTAGATGCTTAGATGATGCTTGCATATGATGCATGGTTCACACCTCCTCATTGATTGATAGATCCAACAGGTGCACCTCCATGAGGGAGACCGAGAGGGAGGGGTGTAGGTAGAGGTAGAGGGAAACCAGATGATGGGTAGGGCTAAGGACAGGTTAGAGGACCAAATGGTAGGGGTGGAGGATAGGATAGCCATGATGGACAAGATGGACAGGTCCCAAGTGCACCCCTAGTGGATCACTAGCCTCCACAACAACCATTGATACAACAACAACCTCCACAACAACCACCGTCAGGGCCAGATCCCTGTGATGCATAGATACAATAGTTGGAGCAACAATTGCAGGTGATGACGAGTGAGATGGATCAGGCTAGGCAAAAAAATTTGGTCATTAATACTAACAGAGACTAGTTTAGGTAGCAGGTAGAGGTTGTCACGGTGGAGAGAGACCAAGAGCGTTAGCTCAGGTAGAATGCCGAGATGCAAGCACAGGAGGTCGGGTGGTGCTAGCAGCTAGAGACCATGACAACTGTAGCCTAGGAGCGGACAATATTTGCCAAATTATACAGAGAGGCCGTGACTGAGGTGGCATATTATCTGATGCACTACCACATGCATGTCCCACAAGCACTTAGACAACTAGATTACTCACAGAGGAGTGGGGCACATCCTAGGGCTGAGGATTAGCTGGAGAGACAACTTGGTGAGGGGAGTAGCCATCAGAGCTAGCTCACTTGTACATAGACACTTTTTGATTATTGTCTGATTCTTTTCACAGATATACATTCATGGGCTCCTTTTTGGTAGCCTCATGGATATTGTACTTTTGATTGATATACATACACTGATTCAAATATTGTACCATGACAGTTATTTTTTTGATATATATGATATGATACGGATTTATGATATGATGTGATCATTTATTTCATGCTTATGAATGTATGGATGCATTTTGATATGATGTGATGTGATTCTTATATATGTTTATGCGATATGTGATGATGCGATGTAATGCAATGCAATGGATGGATGCACTTCTTTTTCAGTATCTTTTATGTCATGTTATGGGATGGATGATGTGATATGCAGATGGTATGCTTAGGAAAATGATACGTATGCAATTTATGAGATGATGATTTTCATATGGATGTATGGATGGATAATGCAGATGATCATGCTTATGATAATGCAATTCATTTTAATGATATGTGATGCAATGATTTAAGATGCTTAGAATAACAAATCTATATTATTCATCACAACTTAAATGATGATGAAGGATGTATGTTTTATGATATGCTATGATGTATGCATGCTGATGATTTATGGATGCAAGATGGATACATCGATGATATTTTTGCTGTCATGATACCAAGTTAGCATAGAGAGAAGATAGAAGAAACAAAATGATCGATTTTGACCATTGATTTTGATGATTGCTTCAAAAGATCCAACAAGTCTATGATCTAATGAGACTTTATTAGAGTTGGTGATGAGAAATGCATGATGATGATTATTTGCTCATATCTTGGTATTGGGATTTTTTGTCATTCCTTATTGTTTGATATAACACATAGACACGATGCATCAAGGTATTGATAACCAGGATGGCGTTGTATCTAGTGTAATGGATTTTGACTTTGTAAATAGATAGGATAGTTCTTGTTCACACCTTGACATACAAAAACCTCATTGGAATGTAAGTTAGAAGTTTAGAATATATTGGACCAAAGCATATGCAATAGTCAACAACGTACTCCAAACAACTTCCCTACACACAACCAAGAAAGTATGCACCAAGATTATTTTACAAGAGTATCCACAAGCACAACAAATGAAAGATAATGATTGATGCCCCATTCCTTTCTCTCTAATTCATTTTGATAGAAATCATTGAGAGGTCCCCGAAATGGGTCATTGATAAATCATAAGAAAAGATCAAAGACAAACAATCAGTGTTATCTATATCTTTTGCTAGTTTAAAATGTAGCTAAGGTGATGTCTGATGTTGATGTCCATCGTAGGAAGGATACATCCTAAGACATGTTGATTAGATAGGTTGATTAGGATGATGATGTTGCTTTATGATAAGTCTTTGATATAAACTTCACTGACTCATTTACCTATGACCTCGACTTTAGATTTTGAAACTTAAGTTCTCACTTTACGACTTGCGACACTTGCTTTCTATTTATTTTTCCAAAGGTTGAATGTGACGATTGATTTATTATGGATGGAGGTTTATTGTAGATGAAAGAGAGATGAGATGGATGGATTTGGGGTTTTCTAGAATATTTCAATATTTTTGGTATTTCAAAAATGTTTTGAGGTTGTTTTTGGTCTTTTTGAAAGTTTATATGGATGTTTTGGTTTCCAATTATTTGAGGTTGTTTAGGGTTTTCTCTAAGATATTTGATGTCATTTAGGTTTTTTGAATTCTTTCTAATATTTTTGGTTTTTTTTTTTGTTTTCAAATGTTTTTGTGTTTTTTGATATTTGAATGTTTAGGGCTTTTATGATATTTGAATGTTTAAAAGTTTTCTGAGATATTTGGATGTTTTTGGATTTTCAAGAGTTTTCGACCAAGAACCTAACCTAAAAGACATATCCTAGGGGCCTCAAGGGCTGATCAAAGATTAGCCTTGCCTACGTTATACATGTAGAGACCACACAATTTGATTGACTTGACTTATTGAAGATGAGATATGAACAGTTGATGGAATGCCAGTTTATTATGACAAACTCCTAAAGGACTGACCTAGGGTGTCTCAAATGCATATAAATTATGGCCTTGCCTAAATTCAAGCTCAAATATCCGTAGTTCGACAGGTACTATTTTTTTATTCTCGATGTTTTGGCCTTTTTAGGGTTTTTGATGTGTTTTGGATTTTGACTTTACAATTTTTTGAATGTTTTTGGATTTTAACTGTACAAGATTTGGATGTTTTTGGATTTTCTAATGAATGTTTTATGAATGTTTTGGGATTTTTGATAAAATTAAGGTATACAAGAACCTGATTTGATCCATAACGAATTTCCCTCAGTGTGACAAAATAGACTACCTCAATATAGGCAGGATGAAATGACCATAGGAATATGCCAAGTAGTACTAAAGAGGATATGATACTTCACAACATCAAGCTATTATAAGAACGCAGATGGGTGATAGAATAAATAGGATAAATGTGGCAATGGATGGAGGGTGATGCAAAGAATGATAGGATAAGGAGCCAAAGGTAGATGGAGGTGTTTTATTTATGCAAGGTGCATGTTTGTCAAGTTTTCACCAAGGCACTTGCCCAAAGCGCCATCAAATTGGTTTTCACTAGAGAACAATTTTTTTCTTTACTTTTTCAATCCTTTTTCTCATTTTTTTTGGATTTTTTGGATTTTTAGTTTTACACCCTTTAATACTAGGCATAATTTTTTCTTAAGATGCAAGCTGTTAGTTGGTTCTTGCAAGGGTTCACCTTTAGGTGTTGACAATTGATATGCCTTTTGATCCGTAGCTTGGGGTGACGACAAAGGGACCCAACTAGTTAGGCTCAAACTTTCCTTACTATCCTGATTTGGAATATGCTTTTGATTTTTCTTTAGGACTAGATCCCCTACTTGGAAAGTCTGACATTTGATCTTCTTTTTATAGCTTTATTTCAGTTGGTTTTGATATAATTGCAAGTGATTAAGGGCATCAAGATGACACTCATCTAGGAATTCTAGCTCATTCAACCAAGATACTCTATATTCTTCATCGATGATCAGGTTCTATAGTGACACTCATAGTGATGGGAGCTCAACCTCAATAGGCAAGATGGATTTTGATTCGTAGACCAGGGAAAAAGGATTTGCACCTATTGGCATGCAAATGCTGGTTTGGTAGGCCCAAAGAGCAAGATTTAACTATAGATGCTAGTCACGACCAACTTCATTGACCACTTTCTTTAGGATTTTTAGAATGGTCTTGTTTATAGCCTCAACTTGACCATTTCCTTGGGGGTAATACAAGGTAGAGAATCGGTGCTCGATGTTAAATATTTGGTATAGTTCTTTCACATCCTGATTTTTAAAGGGTGTTCCATTGTTTGAGATAAGGGTTTGGGGAACACCATAATGACAAATTAGGTAATTCAAAATAAACTTGGAAATTTTATTCCCCATTATATAGGTCATAGGAATGGCTTAAACCCACTTGGTAAAGTAGTCATTAGCTGTTATGATGAACTTGTGGCCGTTGGATGAGGTTGGAGTGATCTTCCCTATGAGTTCAAGCCCCCACTACGAGAAAGGCCAAGGTGTGATTATTGGGTGCAATTCTTGAGCTGGAGCATGAATCAAATCTCCATGCCATTGACACTAGACACACTTCTACAGATATTGATGGGCTTCTCTTTCCATGGTTGGCCAGTAGTACCCCGTCCTCAACCGTTTTTTAGTTAAAGTCATACCGCTAGAATGGGAACCACATATGCCATTGTGAACTTTTGTTAAAGCAGTCAAGGCTTCCTCTTGGTTAAGACATCGTAGTAATGTTCCTTTGATGCTTCAATGATAAAGGGTATCACCTAGGATCATGAATCGGGATGCCTTTTTAACAAAGGTCTTCTTAATATTAGAGGTGATATTAGATGGGAGGGTTCATCTTCTTAGGTAGATGAATATGTCATGATACCATGGGGATCCAAGACCAACAACGACACACAAATTAAGATTCAAGGATTTTGAAATTTGGTATGAGAAGTTTTTCTAGGAAGAATTCACATTTGACAACGTTGTTTGGCATGTCTAACAATGACCCAATTGTTGCCATGGCGTCTACTGCTCGGTTGTTCATGCGAGAGATTTTCTCAAAAGTTATATCAACGAAAAGGTCTTTGAGACATTCTACCATCTTATTGTAAGGAGTGAGCTTATCATCCTTAGTTTGATAGTCATCATTGACTTGGTTGATAACTAGCTGTGAGTCCCCATATAATTTCATTTCTTGTATCTGCCATTGAACTACTATCCTTAGACTTGTGATTATGGCTTCATACTCAACAATGTTGTTAGTACACAAAAATGATAGCCTGTATGACTTTGGGATGCAAACACCTTGAGGGGTGATAAAAATGATACCTGCCCCTAATCCATGTTGGGTAAACGATTCATCAAAGTATATCTTCGACTAATCTGTGAGATTGACAAGGAACACTAATTTATCAAGGAACTCATATATCAAGGGGTTCTCATCATAGATAGGTGCATCTACTAGTTGGTCTATGATCACTTGTCCTTTGATTACCTTGCATTCTACATACTCTATGTCAAATTCAGTTAAGATCTTACCCATTTGGCCATTCGTCTTGTGAAGGTTGCTTTGGATAACAGGTTTTTCAATGGGTCAATCTTTGTAATGAGCTTAATTTGGTGTGACAGTGCATGCAATGTTTGAATTTTTGTGAAGCAAAAACTATTACTAATCATTTTTTTCAATGGATGAGTAGTTAATTTCATAGCCCACCAAGGTCCTGCTGATGTAATAGATAGCTCTTCCCTTTATGTTTTCATCATGTTGTGCTAGAAGAGCACCTAGTGCTGCTGATGTTGCTGAGATATATAGGATCAATGACATGTTCAATATTGGTGACATAAGCACTAGAGGTGTTAATAGATAATCTTTGATTTGATGCAAAGCTTTATCACACTTCTCATCCCATTTATAAGTTATTCCTTTATGGAGAAGATGCAAAAAAGGGTGGATTTTATCTGATAGTTGCACTATGAACCTTCTGATGGACTGTAATCTTCTTTGTAATCCTATCATCTACTTCAATGTTTGTGGTGGTTCCATGTCGAGGATGGATTTTACCTTTGCCGAATCAATTTCTATCGCTCTTTGCGAGATGATATAGCCAAGAAGTTTGCTTGATGTAACTCCAAAAACACACCTTTTTGGATTTAGTTGTACCTTGTACTCTTCAAGTTTGTTGAAGATGGGTCCTAATACTTCTATGTGCTCACTTATTTTCTTTGATTTTTCCAAAATATCATCCACATAATCTTCGACTGTTTTGTGGATCATGTCATGAAAGATGAGGGTCATTTCTCTTTGATAGGTTTCTCCAGCATTCTTTAACCTGAATGGCATCACATTCCAACAATATGTCCCCCATGGATAGGTAAATTTCATTTTATGTTGATCCTCCTTGATGATTATGATTTGTTTGTAATCTGAAAAAACCATCCATGAGTGATAGCATTTCTTGCCTAGCTGTTAAGTCTACAATGAAGTCGATGTTTTGAAGAGGGAAGGCATGCCTTTTTTAAGTCTCTGAAATCTATGCATATTATGATGCCCCCAGTGGGTTTAGAGACTGGTACTAGGTTGGAAATGCACTTAGGATAATTTATTGGTCAGATAAATCCAATGTCAAGAAGCTTTTGTAACTCTAGTTTCACCAAGAGTGCTATCTGATGGTGCATCTTCCTTAATTTATGCTTTATTGGATTTTCTTCAAGATAGACTGCTAAGTGATGCACAACTAATTTTTGATCAAGCCTTGGAATATCAGTGTATGACCATGCAAAGTTGGCTCTTTTCTTTTTTAGGAATGCTGCTCGATTTTTCTATTTTTCATCCAACAAGGATTCAACATAGAAAGTGATCTTTGGTGCTTCTTATGTTCCCACATTGACCAGAGTGGCCTTTTCTGCTAGTACTACTGACTTCTCTAGATGCATTGCACTAAGGGGGAGATTGAGTACCTCATCCTTGGGCACCTCAGAAAGGTTTTCACCCTCAGATACGTCCTTTTTTTACTATTTTAGGATCAGAAAGTGACTTTTCACTTAAGGATATGCATGTTAGTTTCATACCATTAATTTTGCAATTGAAGGATTCAATTGTCTCCTCATAGTACACTCCTGTGTCTAGCTCTATGTCAAAACCTGCTTTATGATCTGCCCATGGTAAGTTATCATAGAGTCCCATGAATTCTAAGATTGCTTCATCGTTTTCAAATAAATTTGGAGTCAGTGGTCCTTGTTGGTCCAAGTCAATGGGTTGTGGGTATACTAGGCATATTTTAGTTGGTTGATTGATCGAAGCAAAGGATGTTATGGATATCATGAAGATGGATTTATTCTCAAATAGGTCAACAACATCAAGAGGGAAGTCATCTAAGGTCATATCATGTGATGTAGGTATCCAAGAGGAAGCCTCAACTCATTTAACGGAAGTACCTTTACCAATAAGGGTGACCTTGCTAGTATTACAACCTAAGACAAGATTCTTTAGTCGTTTCTTAGGAATGATGGGTTCTAGAAAACCATTATCATTCTGTCCTAGCTTCTCATTCTTGTTATATCCCATTCCCTTAATTAGCTGCAAGACTTTATTGTCATCTTTCATGGGAAGAGAAAGGACAGGTCGTTCATCCCGATAGAGGAGTTTAGAGACATCCTCTTCATTGACATCTTCTTGGTTCAAATCCCTCCACTTGGTGAATGTGGTAGCTGCCATTTTGCTTGTTTTGGGCTCTTTGTTACTAGATGTGGGCTTCCTATGTGATTGAGGAGAAAGAGGTAGCTCTCCTAAGATAAAGGTATTATTCATCAGCTTATAGTTCACACAACCATCATCCTAGATCACTGCTTTGATGCCAGGTCTATTATGCACAATGGGTGTTTTTATTTCTAAGGTCGATGCAAGGGATGATAGGTCAACAAATGAGGTAGATGGTGTAGGCCTTTTGTCATTCTTGGGTATTTGAGGGATCTTGTAGAACTTGGCATCAAGGTTCTTGCAGTAGTAAAAGCACTCAAGATCTCCATGGATGGTAATTTCTTTGCCCTTGAAAAGAAACTTTACACATTGATGATAGGTTGAGGCTACAACTTTAAGGGCATGGATCCATAGTCAGCCAAGTAGGATGTAATAGGGAAGATCAAGTTCTAGCACTCAAAATGTAGTTTCTACAATGATGGGTCCAACGTGGATGGGTAATACAATGATGCCTTACGATACTTGCTCTTGGTCTTCATATGCTCTGATGGTGGTGCTCTTTGCTTTCTCAATAGTATCCTCCAAATAGCCTAGGTTTTTGATCAACTAAAGGGTACAAATGTTTAGACCAACACCTCAATCTACGAAGACTCTTTTGACCTTGTTCTTATGAATGCCAACCTCAAGGTGTAAAGCACAGTTATGATATGGATATGATGGTAGGTCTTGTTTTGAGAAGGTGAGAAGGTGATTAGCAATATGCCCCACCATAGCTTGAAACTAATATGTATCAATGTCCTCAGGAATAGATGACTCTATTAAAGCTTTGTCTAAGATTTCCCTATGCGCGATGGATAGCCTTAATAGTTCTAAGATTGAAATTTGCATGGGGGTCTTCTTAAGTTGGTCTAGGAGATTATAATTACTAGGATTTGATGTTGGTAAAGTAGGTTGTGTCCTAGATTGATATGGGACTCCTTGGATGGTGAATTTTCCACGTCCTGTGGTGACTCCACACTACGCACTAGGCCCTTTGATGGTGACGAAGGTAATGACACTATCACAAGAAGTGACCACATTAGAATATGTATGTTGCATGTTTGTGTAATCCTTAGCTTTTTCAATATTGTTTTCTTTGCTTTGATCTGGCAGATGGTTCTTGTATATCTTAAGATCTTGATTATCGACTGGTATCTTAATAGATATGGTGTCATTCTCTATAAGGTCTTGTGATATTTTTGAGCTACATGCAGTTTTTCATTTTGTGTCCCTTGATTTTGTGAAAGTCACAAAGATCGTTCTTGTTGTACCAGGATGGTTTCTCTTGTGGTTCTTGGTAGTTTTCAAAGTTGGGAATTTTTATCAGGTTTGACTCTACCAATTTCTTCATGATGGTCTTGATAGGTTTAGATAACTGTGTGTACTTGCATTTAGGATAGTTTTTCTTGTTAGGGGTTCACCTTTGTTGCATTTCAATGTTATTGATTTGGTTGTTTTGAAGAGGTATTGTTTTTTGCACGGTTGGATGAATGTTAACAACTTGATTACTGTTTGGTCTAGGAGTACTTAGGACCACCTTAGCATCTACTACACCATCATTTGTTACATTTTTTTTTTTAGCCAAGATAGAAGGCTTGTTGTTTGAACTAGTGGATGGGCAGTTGTCTTTGTAAGCTTGAGTATTCCTTGTGAGATTAGAGCTCTTTTGATGTTAAGGGCTCTAGGGGAAAGCTTTTCATAAGAGGTGATGCACTGCATTTTCAAGTGGAAGGATAGATTTAGATCTAGATTTGCTATGATTATCCCTACTTATTGTTCATTGAGAAGAGGCCACTTGCTCTTACTATCTCTTTATCTCCAATGTTGCAAGAAATAACGAAAGACTCTCCTTTGTTTTGTCTAAGAGTATACAAATCTTCTATACTTTCGTCCATGTATAGATTGAAGGAGAAGTGATCGATGAATTTATCAAAAATTTCTTGAATTTTTTTGATATCGAGAGGTAGGTGAGAAAACCAATCCATGGCAGGACCTGTTAAACTTCAAGGGAAGAGGCGCATTAAATAAGAATAATTTTAGGCTACCTCCATACACATGACATTGAACTCTTTGATATGATCCACAAGATTTCCTCTCCCTTTGTATTTATCAAATTTAGGATTTTCAAAGCCAGGAGGGAATGACACCATTGCGATGTTTCGATCAAATGGATAGGGACATAGATTATGTGTATGGGGCTTCTTTGTCTTGCCCATCCGAAGATCCTACATTTCTTGTGATAGCGCCTTAAGTTGAGATGCTAGATCGTCTTGCCAGTTATGTGGAGGAACATATGTTGGGATGAAAAATGTGTTGTATGTAGGATTTTGATATGATGATGTGTTGTATGAGGTGTATGGTGGTGTAAGATTCTGTGAAGTTGATTGAGGTGTTGATGTATATGTTTTTAACGCGTTTGTATTGATGATCTATTGAGGATTATAGTAGGAACTTTTTTGTTGGGCATACTGCTAAGCTAGTAAGGCTTGTTATTGTTGTTGAGCCACAAGGGATGCTTGTTAGGATTGTTGTTGTTGTTGTGCCATTAGGGCTTGCTATTGGAAATGTTGTTGTTGCTATATTGCTAAAGTTGCTTGATGGGATTGATGTTGTTGTTGTGCTAAGGCTGCTTGTTGTTGTTGCTGTTGTTATTGTGCTATTATGGCTGCTTGCTATTGTTGCTATTGTTGAATGGATTGCTAATAAGCTTGTTGTGCTTTCTGTAAAGCTAAGGCATGTGATTGTAATGTGGGATCAGGTGTTTGTTGGGACATTTGTGATGGATTATGGGTGTTGATGTTTTGAACGGGTAGCAGATGGTTGATGAGAGGTTGAGGGTTCCCTTGGTTTAAAATTCCTTGTAAGATAGTGGATTGTGGTGGATAAATGTAGGTTTGAGGTCCCATTTTATTTTGTATGATAAAAGGATTATGGAAAAAGATGAGGATGGCACCATTAAATTTTGAGATGGTAATGACACACCAGGACCTTGAGTCCATTGATTAAAAAGGTTCTCTTGTCCATGTCTTGAGGATTTCCTTGTGTTCGGGATGTGGACAAGGTATTACCTGGGTTGATGGGATTAGTAACCAAGGGATTGTTTTGAGATGGGTTGATAATGAATGGGATAGATGCACTTTGTGAAGAAAATGGTATGAATGAACCGGTTGGAGGATTGGATATAGATGTCCCTATTTTCATTAAGGGTCAACCTTGTATGAGGATATTTCCTTGCCCTTTTAGGTCTACTTGTGACACTTGGTCCACACTACTTTGCGTGATGGTAGGTACACTTGTGGTACTCATGGGTATGGATGAAGAGGGGTTTCCTCGATATGTGGAGGTTGTTGTGGAGTAATGAAGTGAAAGAGGTTTATATGGATGTTGATGATATTCGGTAATGGGAGGAGCACCAAATGTAGGTGTCCAAGTAGTAGTTTGAGGTGGATTGGTGTTGAGAGTACCCACTGATGAGTCTAGTTTTTGGGCTAGTTATGGGTAGAATTCATAGTCTATTTGTTGAAATTACCATGGAATTTGATATTGCATGACTGACACTTTTATATAATTTCTCTCAAACCTTAAGACATTTGGGTTTAATTCCCTTTCTTCCAGTTTTCATGATATTAACTTATTATGTGGACTATCTATATTAATCTTGCATGTGATTGATGGATGTTCTTTAAGATAATTTTAGCTATGCAGTTTTTATGCGTACTGACATTACCATGTAGACATGATTGGAAATGCTAAGTTGAGAAATGTAGCTGCCAAATGGTCATGCAGAGGAAGCACACAAAGGTCAACTAGAGGACAATGATGAAAGATTCCCATTGCTGATCTTTAATGACATTGAGAACTATGGGCATTACTGCAGTGGTCGAGTCCACGTTTGGGCCTGGATGTCTGAACAAATTCACTTGCATGTGTAACCGACCTTCCACTCTTTTCTCTGTTTTCCCTAAATGGCATCCTCTCAGTTAGTGGGAGTTGACTGCCCTGTTTAGATGATAAATAAGGTTTGAATCCTCCTTCTAAGGGAGTTGATCACCAAGTTATTATACAAGCTAAGAATACCAGACATACTCTTTTGTATTTGCATTTTCCAGTGAATAAAATGAGATTCTGAATTGAGTATCTAAGTTTAATCTAAGTTTGCATTAGTTTTAGAAGATACTCATCCAAGGGGGCCCACTTGGTGAGTAATCCATTAGCTTAGATAGATTAGTATTAGATTTTGTTCAGTACTTAGTAAGAATCTAACATTGACTATTCCTACAACCACTAGAATTCCATTATGTGACTGTTCCTATAGCCAAAGCGGGTAGAGTAATTTCTTGTTTGTTGCTCAGACTTTCATTTCTATTATGCATGTTTAGTTTGAGTTTTATTGTTGAGTAGTGCTCAACCTTTTCTTAATTTCTTTCCATGCAATTTACCTTCAGCATTAGTCTTTCTTAGTTGTAGAATGAAGGTGACTACTTTGAAGTTCCTAGTGCACATACTTTGCTGACCCATTTCAAGTTCACGTCCCTGGGTTGACAATTTAAATGTAGCTTCATGATGGTTAAGATAGCTATTCAAATCAGATGTCCAATCTTTGAATCATGGTTGTAAAGGCTTAGTTATTGAAATCATTGTAGGAGGTTGACATTTTTGGTGCCGTTGCCGAGGATGGTGTCAAACTAGGGAGTCCTTTGGAGTCATTGATAAGTTTTCTCTTGTTGTAGTATTTTTGGAGTTTTCTCTTAGTGTTAGAAGTTATGATCCACTATTTTTTTCGCACCCATTCTTTGTGTGAGTTTGATACTGAGTTGATACTACATGCATAAAAGAAGAATAGATGCTTATGGGAGATTCCTTCTTGATAATATAGAGCCATTTCAACTAATAGAGCTTCCAAATCTGCCCATAAATGAAGAGGAAGAATAGCTACATCCCTTTGCTGATATATTCCCTGACTTGACTAGTTCTGAAGTTTCCCTTGAAGATAAGAATCTAGTTGAAGAACCCTTTATTTTGGAATTTCATCAAGCAGGCATGGCCGATGCAAATGGAGACAGGCCTAACAGGTAGAACCAACCAAATTTTACTTTTTCCATTGTTGAACATAATGAAGTAGATAACCTCAAAAATATCCCTGCTTCAGTCCTTCCTAAGTTCTACGAACTTGTCATAGAAGATCCTGATACATTCTTTTTTGAGTTTGATATAATTTGCAGAAGCTATGACTATACCACTGATGCCCACAAACTCAAGCTATTTCCTACCACTTTGAAAGAAGCTGCATTGAGATGGTTTATGAGGCTTGGAACATTGTAGTGACTTGGGAAGATATGGAGACCAAATTCCTTGAGAAATATAAGGAGTATTGCAGGGGTAGTGATATGAGAGGAGGTGGCATTTTTTCAGAATGAAAAAAGAAGAAGATGAGAGCCTGAAGGATTTCATTTCAAGGTTTCTATTTTGTTTGCAGAAATCTCCACATCATACACTGAATGAAGACTCACAAAAGTTTATTTTTTTGTGAGGAATTAGTGAAAGCTGCACTGATGCCTTGGGTCTGATGGCTGGAGGAGATATCACTCAAGTTACTTGGGAGGATATCAAGAAGCTATGCTAGAAATATTCTAGGGCAGCTTCAAAGAAAGGAAGAGCTTACCAATACTCTATGTGTAAGTCATCCACCAGTGGAGTCTCAAGAATGGAGATTACTAATTTGCTGGCATATTTCAAGCAGGAGATCATCAACAATCTAGCTACTCAGCTAGATACACTTCAAGCCAAGAAAAAACATGAGGAGGCAAAGGCAATACTAATAGAATATTGCCCTCATTATAGACAAAAGAAGAAAGACGGTGGATGCAAGGTGATAGCTAACATTGATAGTAAGAAGATTCCACCTGAGTTCAAACCAATTCAGACTGAGGAAGACCAAGTCTACTTTGTTGCACAGAAGAGGCCATGGGCTTCAAGACAAGGTATGCCACCAGATCCACTATCTTTTGCTAGGACTTATTTCAATTCTTATTCATTTGGTAACCAGTGGCAACCCCCTTGTCCATCCAACTATGGAGGATATCCACCAAAGTCTTGGAGTAACCCTCTGAATGCTTGGTCCAATTATCAAAATCCCTCACCTCAGTGGCAACAACCTTAGGGGAGTTGGCATTAGTTTCAAAGATCTTGGCAACCACCTCCAAGAAACTGGCAACAAACATCTCAATGGAGAGGTGGCCATCAATGGCCAAACCAGACAACAAGTTACATGCAACCACCTTCTGAACCCCAACAGACTGCTATAATTCCTCCTCTTGCTAATCCAAGTTCAAATTCTCCTAGACCTACTCAGTTACCAACCCAAACCACACCAAACCCGAATAATGAACCACAACACCAACCTATATATTCTGCTGATCCTAATAAATTTCTTGCATATGTTGTCAGTTTAAGTGCCATACGTCTGCGTTCAGGAACTACCTTGTTAGCTCCTTCCACCCCCATTATCACTGAGATTTCTGTGGAAGAGAAAGAATAATCTCTGACTGATCCCATTCAGCCTTGTGCACCTAAGAATCTTGAACCAGTTCTAGCCAAGAAAACAGCCCAAGAACCACCTTTCCCCTAGAGATTGGAAGTGGCCAAAAAAAAAGAAGACAAGGAGGAAACCACTTTTGATATTCTAGACTAGCTAAAGCATATATGCATCTAGATACCCTTGTTCCAGGCCATAAAAGATGCCCCTATCTATGGAAAGACAATTGAAGAAGCATGCCTTAAGAAACTAGGCAGGAAAAAGAAGGACCCAACTACAATTCTACTCCTACTGCCCTGTAGCTTGCTAATAGTTCCACTCCTACTATCCTGCAGCTTGTTGATAGTTCCACTGTTAATCCTGATGGCATAGTAGAAGACCTTGTGGTGATTTTAGACTCTTGGGAGTATCCAGTTGATTTCATGGTTCTTTCTCCCAAAGCTACACTTGGAGGGTATCCCATTATCCTTGGTAGGCCATGGTTAGAAACTGCAGACACTTATATTGGATGTCAGTCAAGTGACATGACCATTTCTAACAACAAGAACACCAAAAAGCTTGTTCTTTATCCTCTTGCTCAACCATCCCATGATAATAATTCTATATGGCCACAAGTAGGTGAAGAGGCTAAAGATGTTAACTCTGTGGTGCAACTCATGATGCTAGGAATAATTCCTTTCCTGCAGCTTCAAGACGAGGATGAAGTGTTATCTAGTATCATTCAGAACCATTGTGAGATAGACAAGGCATTATCCACTCATGCGTCTGGTTCTACGGAAATCATGCAAACACTTCTATTAGTTCTACATGATCTTTCTGCAGTCATTGTCTTTGCAGACACTCTTCCCATAATTGTTGTTTCTTCAAACAGACTTCGTACAACCACTCTTCCTGCAACCACTGTCTCTATGTACAGACTTCCTACAGTCACTCTTTCAACAAACAAACTTTCTGCAGAAACAGGTATGTTCCACACAATGTTGCCACATGAACTTAAGGTACCATGTATTAATGAAGTAGCTATGATAGAGTTAGTCACACAAGTATAGGTGTCCGAAGAAAAATATCTTTATATCAATAGTAAATTGAGTGAGGGACAACAATTGACATTGGAAAATTTGCTAAAATCCCATCAAAAAGCATTTTCCTGGGATTACCATTATATGAAGGGACTAGATCCAAAGCTCTACACTCATAGGATATATATCAAAGATGATTGTACACTTGTAAGGAAGCCACAAAGGAGGATGAACCCTGTATTATGAGAGATTGTCAAAATAGAGCTGCAAAAGTTATTAGATGCAAGATTTATCTACCTTATTTTAGACATCCAGTGGGTGTCTCCATTGGTAATTGTGCCCAAGAAGGGAGGAAAATGGAGAGTTTGTATTGACTACATGGAGTTCAATACTGCTATCAAGAAGGATCATTTTCCCTTGCCTTTTGTAGATCAAGTCCTAGACTCTCTTGCGGGAAATCAATACTTTTCTTTCCTTGATGGATTCAGTGACTACAATTAGATTCAAATTGCACCAAAAGACCAAGAGAAGAGAACCTTCACATGTCCATGGGGGACCAATGACTATTTAGTGCTTCCCTTTGGGTTATGCAACACACCTGCAACTTTTCAGAGAGCAGTCATGGCATTTTTTTAGACATCTCCCTTGACTGCATGTAAATTTATACGGATGATTTTACCACCTATGATGCTGATTTTGATGAAGCATTGGAAAATTTGAAGAAAGTCCTATAGAGATGTGAAGACCAAAATCTATCTCTCAATAGTGAGAAATGCTTCATGATGATGCAAGAGGGTGTAGTCCTTGGCCACTACATTTCACACCATGGTATTCAAGTTTACCTTGCAAAGATTGAGGTAATTGCTAATTTACCCACACTTGCAAAAAAAAAGGATGTCAGGAGTTTCCTAGGACATGTAGGAAAATTATAGACAAGGTGGCTAGGGCCATATGAAATTTCTGAGGTATTTCCAAATGGCATTGTGCAACTCACCACCATCGAACCTATCAGATTCAAATTACTAGTCAATGGGCATCATCTTCGATTGTATCATAAATGAGCATCCAAAGAAGAGTTCCTCCAACAACTCATCCAACATGCAGCACCCTAGCATAGTTTGTGTAGCCAAGAAGTTCCTATAGCTGAAGGCAGTGGACCTAGTGTCCCTCCTTCTGCCTAATTAAGGTACGTACTTGTCATAATAAAGACTTCTAATTTTGTAGAAGTCCATTTCTTCACCCATTCGCTCATTCGTCCATCCATACCACCTTTCTCTCTCTCCCATCACTTCATTCCACCTCACACCATTCCAATTCATCATGATTAATTGCTCAATTATTGCTTAAAAAGGTGAACGATACTTTCTTCACGATTGTTGCAATGAATCCTCTATGCCATCATGTTTGTACACACTCAGGTATGTGCACATTAATTACATTCTTAATTATCTTTCAGAGCATTTCATTTAATTACTGTACGTTAGTATGGACATTCACATAATACCCCTATCAAATCACTGCTGCCATCTCGCATGTGTGGACACATGTCCAAATTTAGGTTGGGGGAGGGGTAAGAAAGATGGGAATATATTGCCACATGTCAGTCCATGATTTTTTGAGTTAGCAAATCTTGCTGAGCTGATTTGAAATTTCAAATAAAAGACGACTCGCATATGTGATGTGACACTAAATTTCTGCCACCATTTCCTTTCATCATAACTCCCTTTTATTACCATTTCTTGCCATTACTAACCCTATCATAATCTTGAAATGCAAATGGTAATTTCTAAAAACAAAGTAAAGGAAAAATTTAGTCGACAATTCAGTTAGCAATTATATAGAAGGAAATCTTACAGAGTAACAATTTGATTGCAGACAATGGGAGGCAGACTCATTCGAAATGAGCCCTCAGTTCATGATACCTTGTTGTAAGATGCATAGTGCCTGGCTGGGTTTGAAAACTATGTATGGTTGGATTATTTTCTGAAACTGGATGGTTTTGACAAAGGTATTGCATTGGAGTTTTCCCAAACATTTTCATATGGAAAAGCCATAGTTAAGGGGATGGAGGTCGTAGAAAATGAGGAACGAATTGCAAAAGTATCAGGGTTGTTAGCTGATGGTGAACCTTATCCTATTTTTAGAGACGCTAGGTCAACTAGGGCTATATTCACAGTGCATGGTGATCCCCAATCACTATTGACAAACAGGGTGCTAAAAGACTCTCTTTGCTTGAGCCATGGAAGCAGACAACCATCTACATCATTAGATATATCACTTGTGAGGGTTGACTGTTGAATCTTCATTCAGTGTATTTCAAATTGTTGAGTCATATGAGGCATGGGAGGAGGATGAAAATGCCCAATATCTTGTAAAACCTTCTCTCCATCATGGCAATGAAAACTCAAGAAGGGAGGGATAACTTTGTTTCCTACCATTGTTTAATTAAATTGCTGGTTGTAAAATCTCTACATGATGCAACACCTAGAATGATCTGGGAAGATTTTATAAAAGTTGATCAGTTTAGACCTGAGTAGTTGCAACCTAGGGTTTCACCTCAGACACGTAGGTTTGGCAGAAAACTGAGCATGGTCAAAGCCACCCCTAGTGCTTCGACCTTTGGTGCTCATATGACCCCTCCTAAAACAAAAGGAATCATAGAAATTAGTTCCTCTGAAATTGAGCACTCTGGAAGAAAAAGTTCTTCCTTGAATTCTAACAATGATGTTCCACCTAGGACCCTATTGAGAACTAGGGCACAAAAAATGAAGGCACAGGTAGAAAAAGGAAAAGGAAAAGTCAAAACATAGCTTGTAGATAGAAAGGTGCCAAGTACTAGAAAGAGAAAGTTGGCACTATTCATCCTACAGCCGAAGAAAAACATGAGAGCCCTCTTGAGAAATCAACACCTGTTGTTGATATGCCTTCATAGAAAATACCTAAGAATAAAAGGACATCACATGAGAGTGCAGAGGCCCCGATGGGGAAGGAAAATGTTAAAGAAAATGATGTATTTGAAGAAGCAACAAAATAACCCTGGCAGATCTTGCTACCATTGCAAAAGAAGTAGAGATTCGAGAACATGAAGAAAATTTGGAGTTCCTACAGCAAGATCAAGTTTTCCTGCAACAAGATCAAGTTTTCCTACAACAATCACAAGAACAATAAGAAGAAGCCATGCAACAGGAAGTGGAAGAAGAAAGTGTACCCTCACGATTAAAACCTGTTGGACCACCTGAATCAATGCAATTGGTACTATATCGAGCATCAATAAAGGTACTGGTAGGAATTCATAATCCCCTTGGTTTTACAGTTCATGCAACATTTTTAAATTTGTGGAAAGAGATACATAGATAGGAGGAAGAATGGAAAAAGGAGAAGAAAAGACTGAAAAAGGAAATCAAAGAGAAGGATGAAATCATTGAGGACAAGAATCAGGAGATTGCCTCTCTAAAAGAGAGGATGGATAATATTGCAACCTTGGTGCCACAAATTTTAGCATGCAGAACACCATTAAGATTTTATGCTTTGCACCTAAAGGAAAAGTATCTCTCCTTTAAATTTTCAAGACACATTTCATGTTTGAATCCTTTAATTGAAACTCCTGTTGAATTTTTCAATGCTTACAAAATTGTCTCCCTTGAAATGAAAAATTTACTATGTGAATTTTATTTAAACAATTTCACTGTTAGTAAAGACCAAGACTGGAACCCGCTGCTTTATCTGGGGGACATCCAATTGAGAGCATTTATGTCATGGGTATAAAATGAGATTAGTTGGGGTGAACAATATAATGCTTATAAGGGGAAGGAATCCAATATTCCTTTGACTATTAGAGCCGAATCCAAGAACCCCAAAGGCATTTATGTAGACTGGAATAGAGTTCTCTTCAGGCCGAGCTATGGTAACAAGATTATGCCTTGGGTTGAGGCAACATACAGTGAGTATGAGCTAAAAACAATAACAAAAGAGGATACTGTGAGAAGATACCTATCCCAAAGATGGAACACACTAATTGATGAGCTAAAAAAAGTTGAACCACATTCCATCCACAACTATGTTGTTGCACTAAAAAGAATTGAAAGGTATATTCAAATTGGGAGAATAAAGGGGTGAGAATGGCTTCCCTTGAATTTTCAGCCACCTATCCTCATGTGGCCTGTACCAAATTTCAGATTCTTCCAATATGACATTGCTGAGGAAATCCAAAGATGGAAGAGACTAGACTGGTTGGGAGGATTCTACTGGAACCCAGATTCACCCACAATAGACACTAACATTGGTCAGTTATCAGTTGCAGATTTCAGAGCCATGACCAAGCAAAGGCATAACTCTTCCCCTGTTGGAGGACCAACAAAATGTTAGGTTGGGGGGAGTGATGAGTCTAGTTTTTGGGCTAGTTATGGGTAGAATCCATAGTCTATTTGCCAAAATTACCATGGACTTTGATATTGCATGACTGAAACTTTTATATAATTTCTCTCAAAACTTAGGACATTTGGGTTTAATTCCCTTTCTGCTAGTTTTAATGATATTAACTTATTATGTGGACTATCTATATTAATCTTGCATGTGATTAATGTATGTTATTTAAGATAATTTTAGCTATGCAGTTATTATGCGTAGTGACATTGCCATGCAGACATGATTGGAAATGCTAAGTTGAGAAATGCAACCACCAGTTGGTCATGCAGAGGAAGCGCATGAAGGTCAACTAGAGGACGAGGGTGAAATATTTCCATGTCAACCCCATGTAACCGCCTTATGCTGATCTTTAATGATATTGAGCACTGCGAGCGTTACTCCAGTGGTCAAGTCCACTTTTGGGCCTGCATGTATGAACGAATTCCCTTGCATGTGTAACCACCCTTCCACTCTTTTCTCTATTTTCCCTAAATGGCATCCTCTCAGTTAGTGGGAGTTGACTACCCTATTTAGATGATAAATAAGGTTCGAATCCTCCTTCTAAGGGAGTTGATCACCAAGTTATTGTACAAGCTACAAATACTAGACATACTCTTTTGTATTTGCATTTTCCAATGAATAAAATGAGATTCTGAATTGAGTATCTAAGTTTAATCTAAGTTTGCATTAGTTTTAGAGGATAATCATCCAAGGGGGCCCACTTGGTGAGTAATTTGTTAGCTTAGATAGATTAGTATTAGCTTCTATTCAGTACTTAGTAAGAATCTGGCATTGATTGTTCCTACAACCACTAGAATTCCATTATGTGACTATTCCTACAACCAAAGCGGGCAGAGTAGTTTCCCGTTTGTTGCTCAGACTTTCATTTTTGTTATGCATGTTCAATTTGAGTTTTATTCTTGAGTAGTGTTCAACCTTTTTTTAATTTCTTTCCATGCAATTTAACTTCAACATTAGTCTTTCTTAGTTTTAGAATGAAGGTGACTACTTTGAAGTTCCTAGTGCACATACTGTGCTGACCCATTTCAAGTTCACATCCTTGGGTTGACAATTTAAATGTACCTTCATGATGGTTAAGATGGCTATTCAGGTCGGATTTCCAATCTCTGAATCATGGCTGTAAAGGCCTAGTTATTGAAATCATTGTAGGAGGCTGACACCCACAAGCATGTTACTTTCAAATAGAAGAGTTAGATCAAAGTCCTTGGCAAGACTAGTTGCAAGACTAGACGTGGATGTTTGATTTAACCCTAGTGATAAAGTTGTGAAACCTTGTGTTAAATTTTGTTGAATAAATGATGGGGAAATTAGAGCTATGTTTTCTAAGGCTTGATGTTCCATGATTTCCTCCCTAGTAAGTTCAAAAGGTTTGTTCATGACGTCTTCTATCTCATATGGCCCTGATGGAGATGATGATTGTTGTGATGGGGTAACTTGAATTCTTGGATAAAATTATAGAGGATTTGGATCTCTTGAGGTAAATGTGACTTTGGTTTTGTCCACGATTCTCTTGTGTTGTGATATTATCTTTAACATAAATTTTGGGTCACCTATGGGAGAGTTGTGTTGAGATTTGTAATGTTTGAACTATCTAGTTGACTCAAATCTAGGTAAAAGAGATGCTCTAAGTCTTTTTGGAGAAATGATGATAATGGGAGATGAAAAGGTGGATGATGTGGAGAGTGATCTTTACAAAAGTTTTGGGACAACACTCTTGACCTAAGTTTGATGTTGGGATAAAGGATGTTTATGAACTTGAAAATCTTTAGGGTAGACTTATGGCCTTCAAGCTAAACTAGTTGAAAGATGATAACTAACTTAACTAAGTGCATAGAAAAGAATACATTTCACATTCAAAGTAGATAAGTTAGGGGCTGGTTTGATGGATGTTTAAGTCAAAAAGTGTTGGTGTATTTGAAAATTTTGCAAAGTTTGATGAAGTGAAGGATGAAATTTGATGAAGGGGTGGATGAAATGTTTTACCCAATGTTTGAATTAAAGTGAACCTTTGTTTGATAAGACCAAGGTAGTGAGAAACATGTTAGACTTCTAAAGTTTTCAAATCCTAAATACCCAATGTTTTAGATAGGTTCATTATCATGAAAGAGACCAAGATTTTGACTGAAAAAAACACATACAAATCTGGGTTGTTCCCTGAAACACATTTGTAGTAGTATAACAACTTGGTTCTATATTGGTGAAGTGTTTGAAGGTGTTTTTTGAGAGATTTTGGAGTAATATGTCTAATTTTGAAATGATGACTTGTAGAACTTATCTTGGGGATCCTAATTTTGTGTGAGATCATTTGGAGAAGTTTAAGATCATGGAAGAGGATATTTGTTGCCACGTGGGTGGTGATAATATGGGCCTTCCAGCCTTAATATCAATTTGTTCCTCTTATTTTTCTAAGATATTTGTTACTTTTCTCCACTGAATGGGCGTTTCCTTTGTGTCAAATGTGAAGCTTCTCAAACTACTAATGATATCAGTTTGCTCTCCTTCAATGAGTTCAAAGTTTGGTTGAATAATAGTAGGTGTAAGATTAGGTTGTTCAATGAGAGTGATTAGTCTCCAAATGGTCATGTGGGATTTAATTTTTTCAAGTTATCTTGCTTAAGTGATTTTATTTTACCACAAACACTTGTCTTGATTATGTTTTCAAACTAAATCACTATGTCAAAAACATCATAAATTTCACAATGTCCATTTTGTGAAAAGGATGAAATTTAAGCCATAGTTGCCTAGGTTATCTTTGGAAAATATGGATTGAGAGATAAGTCAAGATATTTAGAAATATCTAATGACAAAAATCCTTAGGAAAAGCATTAATATCAAGGCTATTTCAAAAGGTATCCATATTTAGACCAAAGGGTTTGGAATTTTGAGGAAGATTGTGAATGTTTGTTTGCAATGTTTTGGAACAAGAAAAGTATTAAACTAACTCACAATCATTTACCACCTAGCTTGAATGACCATACTTGTTGAGTCCCCACTTGGAATTCTCCAAACACTAAGACAATGCAAATAGTTAGAGATTTGGTGACACTGACTCCCCTCTACGACACACACTTCTTGGGACAACCAAATCTCAAAATCCTAAAGATCCGAAGATCCAAATGATTTTTTTGTTTCAAAAATGAATAGTACAAATGTGGGGTGGCTTCAGAATGATCATTCTTGCACCAACAAGCATTAAATATTTTTGGTCACAAAGCAATTGGGTTCTTAGTAACAAATCGAGAACACCCAACTGTATACTTTGCCACTTAAGGCTCTTACTACCATTCCCGTTCCACTTAATGCATGGTACTAGGTGCAGTATGTTATATAGTTCAAGATAGAAGGTACTTTCTTGTGATTCCCAACCTTTAATATATCCCATCTGTAAACATGCTTATAAGAACTTTCCTATGAGTTTCTCATTGCAAGGTGTGTCTCATAATATTTCATCTCTTAAGGGTGACACAAAGCATAAAGGTGTACTTAAGTATTTCTCTTCACCCAAGATCGCATGAAGTGCAAGGGGATTGGATACATACTATAAACACACACAAACAATGAAGTACACTTGGAGTGTTTCTCTTCACCCAAGATCGCACAAAGCACAAGGGGATTGTATATGCACTACAAGTGCATCACAACAAAGCAAGCACTCATTCATTTTAACCTCTAAAGCTCAGATGAATTCATATTACTCACCAAACAAAATGTCAAAGTTGTCTTGTTCAATTTTAAACCCAAAATACAATGATGAAATGAGGGTTCAATTTTAGTCTCGTTTGAGCGTTCTTTTTAAACCCAAATGAAAATTAGTGTGGTCCAAAGCATAAAATGAAAATCATATGAAATTGGGTTATAATTGCCCCAAAAGCATCAAGATGCTTGTTACAATTATAAGATTCAAATATGAGAATGCTTCTTCACTTTAACTTTTATCGTCCAACCTGTAAAACCCAGTTAGCCTAAAAACCAAAACATTGTTAGAAGCATGTTAGTGATCAGATAAAGTAAAAAAATTAAGACACATGCTGAAAATTAGTCATCATTTTTCTTACCAGAGTAGGGCATTATTTTTCATGATAGCATTGCTTTGGTGAATTTTGGTGTCGCTCTGCAGAAAACCAGTGATGACGATAGCGTCGTTTTTTGGGGAGCATCACCGTTAATAAATCTTTGATACCTCTAAAAGTATTCGGCGTCGTTGTTTGGTTTAATTAGCGTTGAGATATTAAATAGGCATCACTATTTCTAATCACAATAGCATCGTTGTATGGTGACACCCAGAAAGGGCGTCGCTAATTGTTTTGGGCATTGCTGTATCTTGCAAAAGTCAAAAGGAACAAAATTTGAGATAGAAATTGATTAAATTTGATTGGATTTTCCCTCCTAGTGCCACAATATGATTGGATAGATTAGTATGGGCTGATTATACTTGATCCATGAAGAATCAAAGCATAACGAAGCTACTAATGCCAATCTAAACAAGATCAATCAAATTGAAGTTGAACTAGACATTCATTAAAACAAAACATTCTAAACTATGAAAACATTAGAATGTCTACTCTAATCCATTCAAAACTTATCCCGTTGTGGGAGTGTTGTCGCATTGATGTGGAATGACAACCCTTTCCAATCCCGTGGATTAGTGAGCTTGTTCCAGTCAGTTTTATTGAAGAAAATTGATGGAACGGTTGTGAGATGTGTATGAAAACATGATTTTAATCTAAATGAGCATGATCCAAGCTAATCTAACATGATTTTATGCTAAAAATGATCTAGATATGCAAAATATAAGATGATCTAAATGGATTTTAAGCTGAAAGATGGATCCATTTGTCTCTAAATGATCTATTTATAGGAGAGCAAATGAGAAATTGAGGGTTGAAATAAAAAAGGCTAATCAACGATCAAGGATGGAAGAAGTTGAAGGCATGGATCATGGATTCCCATCAAGGGTTGAAAATGCAAGATGAGATTTAATCAAGGGCTTAAATTTAATCCAAATAAACACACTTTTAACTTGCACAAGAGGTCACAAGTTAACTTGCACATGAAGTTAAGTAAGTTTGTTAGAAAAGGAATATTCCTTAGAATATCCTTATGGGTGAGAAAAAGGATAATTTAGATAATTAAAACCAAATTAAATTGTGCAAAAGGGGGAAGGAATATTCCATGGGAATATTATTTTTGGAGGAATGTGCAAAAGAGGAATATTCCCTTGCAAGTGGGGGGAATTAAATTTATTAGTAATTGATAATTAAACAATGTTAATTATGCAATTAGGGGATTTAGAAGAATTAAATGATATTCATTAAATAAAATGATTGAATGAATGGGAGAAGGGGGAATGAAATTCAATTAAATAAATTAGGGTTATTTAATTAAATAAGAAGATTTAAGGATTTAAATTAAATATTTTGGTTTATTCAATTTAATGAGATGAAATGTTAGCATGAAAGGGGCTGAATTAACCTAATTAACTCGATTAGGTTAATGGATGAAGATGAGACAATTAATTAAATAGCTAGGCTAATTTAATCAATTAAGCGAAAAAAGGATGAGATTTAGGAGGAAATGATGTTAGTATACCTGATTCAAGTGTATGATATCGTTCAGGACATTTTTTAGTGTCTACAAGAATTATCCCCAAAATTCAAATAAACCAAGCCGACATCATATCTAGGATTGGAAATCATTAAAATCCCGCCACAAATACATTCAAAAAGGGGTGTATTAAGTGAGGAGGACCCATTCGCCACCTTGGGTGAATGAGTCCTAGCACAATTTCCTAGGACCAAGCTTTGGGGGGATGAATACTAATAATTTATTTAATTAAATTAGAAGGATACAAAATAATTAGTGACATATTTAAATAAATAAAATTTATTTAATTGTGTGGAAGATAACTCAGAGTGTGAGTTAAGTAGTTGCATGAGAAGTGAAGTGAAATAAAATGTTAGTTAGAAGATAAATTTAGATTTGCATGAAGATAATAATTAATTATTTGAGGAATGTGCAAGTGGGAATTAAACAAATAAATAAAATATTTAATTTATTCATGATGAATGGATAACATTGAGAGAAAATGGGATAATTAAATAATTAAAAGCAATTACTTAATTTAGGAAGTGTGAATGTGAAGAATTAAAGATATAATTAAATAAATAGGATTTATTTAACTAATCAAGAAGAATAAAGAATTAAAGATATAATTAAATAAAAAGGATTTACTTATTTAATCAAAAAGAATAAAGAATTATTTAGATATAATTAAATAAATAGGATTTATTTAACTAATCAAGAAGAATAAATAATTAAGATATAATGAAATGAATATGATTTATTTAACCAATCAAGAAGATTAATTGAAATGAATTAATTAAATAACATAAAATCATTTAATAAATAGTGGAAATATAATTTCAAACTATAATTAAATAATTGAACATTATTTAAAAATATGGAAAGATGAATATTAGTGTTAAAATGCTAGTTCATAGGTCAGGATAGTTTCAGATATCTACAATACCCAAATGTAAATTTTGATTCCAAATTCAATCACTATACAAAAAGTAGCCTACTTTAAGCTAATGTACACATGAAAAAATTCTTCTCCTAAGATGAACAAGGTTTCAAGGTTTACTTCAAATATTCCCTAGGTATATCAATGAACCATGAGGTACATACACAAGTACTTCCTCCTTTCCTAAGCTATTAGTTAAATGTGTTCATTTTAATTGTATGAAGGGTCAAAAATCTCAAGACTTGTGCCTTATTTGGGTTATAGAGTCACATTCATCCATAAAAAATAACAAATAATCAATAGACAACAACAAAGGTATGATATCCAATAGCTAAGTATAGTTAATAATCCTTCAAATTTTCAAACATTCACATGTGCAATAAGAAAGAGGCCATTACAAATAAAAACTTGCAATTAATTTAAATGTTGAAACACTTATCAAATTTACATTGTAATCACACTAGAAATTATGGTAAGGGAAAAATTTAAATAAGGAGGATCTTGTCACATCTCTTTATTCAAATTTTTTCAAGATGCCCACAACCATTAAATGAGACTCTTAGTTATGGAATATCTTCTTCAAATGGCTAACTCTCTAAAAATCATGGAATGGAACCCTATATGGTGAATGAATCAATGGAGTTGAAACCATAAAATATCTCTAGCCTTTAGTTCAATGAAAACAAGAACGAACCCACTCTTTCATGTTTATAGATCTCTAGCTTAGGTGTGTGACCTCGGTAGAAGAAATGTGATTGATTTGTACTAAAAGGGTAATAAAATCCCTTGAATTCATTATCACTAATTCTCTCATATTGAAATTTCCCCTCCAATACATGTAAATATATCTATAGGTGCAAGGAAATCCATCTCTTCATAATAACTATTGCTTTAAGAATTACTAGTATCCATTGATTTGATTATGTAAGGTAGAGAACAAATTGTAAAATCTATTGAAATGGAATCTTGGATATGGGGTGAAGACTATCAAGGTATGAAACCTCAACTACCATATTAATTACGATATGGGTGCTTTCATCATTTATCATTTAAAGTCCCTTTGAATTTGTGCCTTTGGAATAAATAATGATTTCTTGGTGGGAGGATCTGATTGGTAGCTATTAGGCCTTATCAAGTCATTAAAACCACTTTATGACATGTGGAGAGGTAGGTTAGAGTGAACAATGTAAGAAATAAGAGTTTTGGAGTTTCACAGATTGGCAGTGTTGGGACTTTGTCAAAATTTGGAGGAGTTGATGATTTTGCTCAAATACCTATGGGTGTTTCTTATTTTGTAGTTCCTTTTAGGCCTCGAGCCCTAACATCTACCTATAACTTCAAGTTCCAATTCCAAGTTCCTCTCTAAGATCCACCCTATTGATATTCTTTGGTACTCGTCAAACCTCAATTCCCAATGGAGAATTTGAACCTTAGGCTATGGTTTTTATTTCCATTTTCCTTCAACCATCCCTCTCAATGAAGCCTCCTTAATTTCTATGTAGGACCCTAGGTCTCTAAAGGGACTTTGAGCCTCAAAATTTAGGTTCCAAGCTCCAAGTTCCCCCAAAAGTCTGATCCCAACCAACCTTTTATCTTTGCTCCATTATTTCTCTATCAAACCTTAGGTCCTGACAAGAACTAGAAACCTTAGGTTTTGGTTCCCTATTTCACCCTAGAGCCCTCTCCCCATATTGTCATTATCCCATATCCTTGTTAGACCTCGGGTCTTGGACAAGACTTGGAACCATGAAACTTAGCTTCTAGTTCCCCGTTCCATCCTAGAGTCCAACCTCTACCAACTCTCTTATGTCCTATCAGACTCCATCCCATGATTCAAACATGAAACCTTAAGTTTTGGTTCCAATTCCTCCTCCACCCCAATCCATAAAGAACTTATTAGACCTAAAAATTTGACCAAAACTTGTAACCTATGGTTGCAAGTTCATGTTTCCTTGTCATGCTTGAATCATATCATCTTATGTATCAGTCAACATTTCTTCCCTACTCTCAATCCCTAACCTACATTACTCTCAAATCCTAGTTCTAATTCCTCTTTGGGCTTGACATCCACTAGTTTATGCTATGCTCCAATTTATAGGTTCCTTCCATAACCCAAACCCCACTAAGAACTTGATAATTAAGTGGATGATTTTTTGAAATTTATTTGATGCCAAAGTAATGAATTAAGGTTTGCTTCCAGCTACTCACCATTATTTCTAATCAGTTTTCCAAGTTATCAACAATCAATGTGTAAGCTCTCTTTCATCTTAGGTGAGATTTATCCTTGGTCATGGATTTGGTACTGCTATAGTGCAATGGGTTAGGGTTTTTCTATTAGGGTATATTATGACGTTTTTAGCTCATTTTAGAGGATTGGTTAGTGTTTATTCTTGGTAAAAAATAGGTGTCAGAGCAATCTAGGGTTCTAATAATTGAAACTCAATTGTAGGAATCCATTGGATGTTATTGAAGTACTTGAAGATAATATGATAGAGTATTATAAATGTCTCCAAAATTGTAGGTACATGTTAAGGGTTATTTTTGAATATAATAGAGTTTCCTCTCAAAACATTTGTTGTTGTGAATGTAAATTTGGTTTGATAAATGTGGTAGCATTTTAAAACATTTACAACTATTGTAATATGATCATTCAATATTTACCTATGTAATTATGCAACTTGATTATGGATAACTAAGTATTCTTAGTTTGCAATACTCTTAATTTGATGCATTCTAATTATTTGATCAACTATGTAGTACTTTACCTTTCAGCATAATTCCTTCTTATCAACATGACTTTGTAACCCATTAATAGGCACCGATGTATAGAAATAAATTGATTCAATCATGCATTACAAGAATAAACCATTAATTGAAATTTTCTAATTTAATTTTAGTTTCATGCAATTCATGATTTCATTTTGCATAAGGAATAAAAATCATAATTTTCTTATGATTCATGTATCTCACCTCACCTTGTAGTCACTGCAATGGTGTTAAATAAAGCCATATAGAGGTAGTTGGGTAGCTAGTTGCTCTCATGATTAATGACAATATTTATAATTACATCAATAGTTTGGGTTTATCTACCATTGTTTTCAAATATCTATTTAAATTATACCATCCTCTAGGAATACCCTCTCGAGTTTAAGCTAAGATCAAAGTGTAAAAGAGAAAACCCAATCTTTTGATGAGCCGATTTCACTTGCTTGATGAAACCCTTGACCTTGTGAGTGAAATTCCATTTTAGGAAGTGGAGCAATAGTTTTGGGACCTAATAGGGGGTTGGGGATACCTCATGACTCTTACCATTGTTAGGGATCGAGCGTAAGGCATACTTCATGGTCAAAGAAAATAGATAAGAGTATACTTGCATCTCCAGCCCTAAAAGAACATATAAAGTAAGTTATTAGGAGTTAAGGAATTGATTTACCAAGGAATTCATCCCTTAAGGTATGCAAATTGGGGTATCTAAACTCATGATCCTAAAAGGGAAATATAATGTGATATGTTAGGAATTGGGAATTGGGAGCAACTCTTACAAGGTACCCAAATAAGAAAAAATCCAAACTCATGATCTTAAAAAGGTAGTGTAGAGAAAAGTGTCGGGGATTGGAGTTTGAGGTATCTCATACTATGTACCATATTGGGAGTAATCCTTCAAAATTGATTTAAAAAAGTTTACATAGGAAAATATTAGAAATTTAGGATCAAGGATACCAAGGAAAAAGGTGGTCAGGTAAAGAAATGGTCAAAAACCCCACACTAAATGGAACTTAGTGTAGGAATAATGAAATTAAGAGTCAACAAAAAACAATGCAAGTAAGATAAAGTCTAAAAAATTGATAAAGGCAAGGGAAAGAGCGAGGATTGAAGGAAATGCATTTCAAGAAAGAAAAGTTTGAAGTTCTAGAAGGAAAAGATAGTGAGGATGAGGAAAAGGCGAAAGGCATGCTGGGATTGGGAAGGATGATATCTTGATAGGAAAAAATAAAATGGTGGAGTTAGGATTAAAAGCATAACGGGAATGGAAACTCTAAAACTCAAAAAAACACAATCCTTAGATATTTGAACAACTAAACCCCCCACATTTGACTTTTAGGGATTTTTACAATTTCTAACATGTAATAGGCACATGTGGGACAATAAAAAACAACCCTTAGGAAAACCTTGACCAAAGGGGACCCAACAAGAGATGTCTTAGATTAGTTATTAGTACTGCGTAAACATGGCCAAAATGCATGCATGAATTGGGACTCATTCAAAAATTGTAACTATAGGTTTGAGTCTCAACATGATGTTCTAGTAATGTAACCATAGATCATATAGGATACTCAATGTATTCTCCATCTATGATAAGGGTTATCAATTTTTTTTTTACCTCAACATGACATAAATAATAATCCACACCCTCTTCATTATATTAATTTGTATCAAATGCATAACTATGACCCACATTGAATTATATAAAAAATTAATCTCAATAAATAAATACAAAAATATATAAATAGATAAAATATTTGTTTTAACTAAATAATGCATCTATAATAACTAGTTACACTAGATCTTATAAATGATCAAAGTTAACTAGTGATTCCGTCTCCACAAGTTGTAGTGCTCCTAGAGGTCAAAACATATCAAGTGGTCTTAAAGGTATTGTTATCTGCTGAAATTGCACCCTGTTGAACTCAATGTTCAATAATTTAGAGAAAACATGGGAAGAGCTCTAAAGCTATGGGTCACTTATAAACAAAGGTCAACCTAAAGAGAAGGCCGACTTCCTATGGTGTCACTTAAAACTACTGATTTTTGAGGAAAAGGGAGAAAGATAACTTAAAAAGATTAAACTTGGAAAAAAACTGAAACTTAAAGGGAAAATAAAGTGATACACCAAACTAAAAAGGATAATGAATCTAAAAAATTTGCACGTTTGGCTCCTTCTAATATAAATATAGTTTGCAAAAACTTGTTATAGTAGGCTCTTGCATAAATATTTCACTAAGAGGTCAAAACACAAATAGCTTGCAAAGGGAGGAGAAAAAATTTACAATTAACAAGCTATAAGTACTTCACAGACACAATCAACAACCTACATTAGCTCACTATTTGTAGTAAAGGTATTAACATATGAGACAAAACCACAAGGAAGATAGAAAAAACTTCACAAGATAGCTCGATCAACCATTTAAACATACATAAATATTGCAAGAACAAGATGACAATGATTTTCATTACCAAAAATGAGCAAGGTTTCCTTTGAATTCCATATCCAAAAGAGTTACAAAATGATGCCAATAATCTGTCAAAAGGACTCTAAGAGTCACTAACTCATAAAATTTCATATCAAGAACTAACTCAAAAGTGAGTTACAAAAGTGATTAAGTACACAACCCTAAGTGGTTCCACCAAAAAAGGTTCCAGAAACCACCTTGGGTTGGATGCCCCCAAAAAGCCAAAAATATAGCACCTAAATCTTCTCCAAAAGAGCTCATAATGGGTGAAAAAGTCAAGCATGAATTGATCAAACCATAAAAAATCCTAAATATTCTCTAAATGGAGTCAAAGAAACCTATATTCTCTCAACAAGGTGATGACAACACCCTACATCTTCTGGTGATGCAACTATGCTGGTATGGCCCTTAAATTAGATACATCAAAAGCCTATGATAAGGTTATATGTGAATTTATCCCTAAAGTTTTAATCAAGTTTGGGTTTGATCAATTTGTGGTCAAAATAATAATGGAATGTGTTACTATGGTTAAGTACTCTGTCTAGGTAAATGGGGCTCCGTTTGGGTTTTTCTCTGCTCGGAGAGGTATCGGACATGGTGATCCCCTCTCACCCTATTTTTTTATCATGATTGTGGACGTGTTGAGTAGGAATTTGGTTAGTCTACTGTCGAAGGGGTTGATAAATGGAATCAAGGCTGCCTCTTCTTTAGATATGATTGTGATCCAACAATTCGTGGATGATACTTTCCTATTTGGGAAAGCCTCTACGATTGAAGCCAAGAAATGGAAAATTTGTCTTAACAACTATGCTACTTGCTTTGGTCAGTGCATTAACTATAATAAAAGTATGATTTACTTCTTTAATAGCACTCCTAACCTACAAGATAGGGTGACTATTGTGCTGGGTTGGCTCCCTTCCTTTAGTTTACCTTGGTCTTCCCCTCACTGTCAAGGAGGTCACTCCTGAATTCTAGAATTCGGTCCTTGAAAGTATCCAAAGGAAACTGGCTAGGTGGAAGGGCTCCATCCTTAGCCATGTTGGTAAACTTCAAATCCTCTCTACTACTCTTCAAGGTATTCTTGTCTACTTCCTTTTTATATTTAAGATCCCTAGATATATAGCTGAGAAATTTGAAAGGATTCAAAGGAACTTCCTCTGGTTCGAGACCGAGGACAAGAAGAAATTTGCTCCGGTTAAATGGGAAAAAGTCTGCTAGCCTAAACATTGTGGAGGACTTGGGATAAGGATTGTCTCTCACACTAATAAAGCTTTAATGGCCAAATTTGGCTGGGATCAATTGAGGAACACTAAGGATTGGTGTAAAATTATGAATGCTAAATATCTTCAAAACAAACCTTTAGTTAACTATCTCTCGAAGGTTCACCCTTAGGGTTCCTTGGCTTGGAGGAGAATTTGCAGCTTGCAGGGTCTCCTAAGGATGGGGATGAAATGGAAGATTGGTAATGGTGATAAAATCAGATTCTGGGAAGATCCTTAGTTAATTGATACCCCACTGGAAATTTTTGAATTTAGAAATCTAAAGAGGCAAGCTCAACGGTTCTTTGGTATTTATATCCGTGACTATCTTATTGGGCCTCTTGGTGCTAGGAAGTGGAATGTTTTGGCTCTATTCTTCCCTTTATCCCCTGAATTGAGCCTCCTAGCTAAGTCTCAACAAGATTTACTCTCATTTACTAGACTCCCCTCAACATCCTTAGGGGATGAATTCTTCTAGTTTAATGATAAGCAGGGAGACCTTTCTGTCAAATTGGCTTACATTCTGTTGACGGACCGGGGTATTGTTATTGAACTTTGGAAGAAGGTTTGGAACTATCACATGATCCCAAAAGTTAACTTCTTTTGGTGGACTGCCTACCACAATAGGATTCTTACCCAGGACAACTTGAGAAAAAGGGGATTCCAGATCCCCAACAAATGTTTTCTATGTAAATGCAATGAAGAATCTGTTGACCACTTGCTGTTACACTACCTGTTTGCTGTTGATGTGTGGGGGATGGCTTTGGAATGCTTAGGCATCCAATGGACCATGTGTAAAGGTATTAAATCCTTTTTATTAATATGGAATGGTCTGTTCATTCACCCCCTACCTTATTGAAGGAGGTCTTTGGTATTGGTTCTCGGGTCATTGAGGAAAACATTTCTCTCTTCAAAGGGATAAATATGATTAAATAAAATTTTGAGAGAGAAATTTTAATGGCTAGGGCTTGGCATCAAAATTTGGATGCAATCTGCTATGAAAACTCCAGATCTCTGGCCAGAAGTAACACTATATGGAAGTCTCTGAATAGGGGTTGGTTTAAACTTAACTTAGACAGGGCAGCCAAAGGCAACCTGAGTAGAACTAGCATAGGGGGAGTTATCAGAGATTTCAAAGAAAATTTTGTGGCTGGTTATGCTGGGGGACATGGCTTCCAATCTTCTATGATTGCAGAAGCTCGTGCACTGCTCAAGGGCTTACAAATTGCTGCTTCTATGGGGATTGAGAACCTTCACATCGAAGGGGACTCTAAGTCTATTATTGATGCTATTAATTTTGGCCGATTACAAGGGTGGAGCACTAAGGACATCCTTTTAGACATAAGGCTTTTTGGGTCTAAGTTAAATTTAAAAAATATTACCCACATTTATAGGGAGGGAAATCGTGTGGCTGATGCCTTAGCCAACTTTGGTCCACATTTACAGGGAGGGACTCTAAGTCTATTATTGATGCTATTGATTTTGGCAGATTACTAGGGTGGAGCACTAAGGACATCCTTTTAGACATAAGGCTTTTTGTGTCTAAGTTAAATTTAAAGAATATTACCCATATTTATAGGGAGGGAAATCATGTGGCTGATGCCTTATCCAACTTTGGTTCACATTGAAATTGCTCTAAGTGTTGGTGCAATTTGGGGAACCTACCCCCAGGTATTCAAGGTCTAATCTTGAAAGAACAAAGCCCTTACTTAATCTATGATGATAACTAAACATCTGATTTTTGGTGTTTTATGGGGGGTCCACGTGCTTGTTGATTGGGCTATGAGATCAGGTGCTAATGTTGAGGTGGCCTACAAGTGGTAGAATTTGAAAAATCAGGTGATTCTCATCTCTAGAAAAAAGGGCATCATGAGGAAGTTTGGTGGGTACCTTGTGATCAAGGCCAGGTAGGACCGTCCCTTATGCTATCTCCTCCTGGGGATTGTGCTAAGCCATCGTATTTTCATAAAATCCTTTATTTTAAATACTAATGTGACATTTCATTATGAGGAAATGCTCCTTTTTGGCCCTATCCTTTCTGCTATTTTGTCTACTCTTCTAAAGGTCGAGCTCCTTGTTATTACTAAATTTGGCCCTACGACCATCCTGCCTAGCTTTTTATGTAAGAATGTGGCTGGAAAATCTTACTTTCCCATCATGTTTTGCTTACCTAGTCGCAAACGTTTGAAATATCCCATTAATGATACTGCCAATATTTCATTATGTGATTTTCCTCCTCATGTGTGCATTCTGCACTTTGCTTTGATTAACCAACACTGCTTTATTCAGCTAAAAATCCTAAGTGTACAAATGGTTTTTTTCCTAAACATTCTCTCTAACCTTTTACTCTCACTGGTTCTCTAGTTTTTCCTTGCACAAAGTGGCGTCATGGGTGATGATCATGTATGAACTGAGCTCGATAACTGTGGAAAATTTCGCAAAGACCCGTTGGTGTGGCATATTTGTGTTGAAGGCGGTTTGGCTCCCTTGATGGAGAGTCTGGTGGGTCATGACCCCAATTTATCTATGAGATTTGCCAACTCTTGGAAAGACAAAAGAGTGACTCTGGGTGGGATTTCCTTTGAAGTAAATGAAGAGGTGATTGCGCAAGCGACGGGGCTGCAGAGCACTAGTAAAAAGTATCTGAAGCATACCAAGACCTAGGATAATGATAACATGAATGCATTTTTCGTGGGGAATGAGAAGCTGATCCGTAACTAGACGAGATTTGAGAGAGAGGACCTTTCGCAGCCATGAGACCAAGTCTGTCTGGCCCTCATGAAGTATGTGACTGTGGAAGGTAGATACAAAACTTTTTTCTTCTACCATTTCCCTCTGTTAAATCACCTTAGGCATAAAATTATGTTAAGCTTTCCTTTCTTCTTGCTTAAGGAGTTAGAGAGCTCTATTGAAAAATGCATTGAAGCCGTTGGCCTTAACCCTAATGATACCCCTCCCCTACCATTGCACCAAGGTCTCATTGTGAGACTCTACCATTTCTATCTTGCGTTATGCCCACACAAACCAATATTTGCTATCTGTATTGAGGAAATTGAACTGCTTGTTGTGGCCAACATTTCCCCGGCCGATTCTAAAGGCCCCATCCAAAAAACCAACCTGGTTGCTGGCGATACTCATAAACCTAAACCTAATACTAAAAATCTTAAAGGAAATTTGGGAAATGCCCAGGCTAGTGTTGCGGCTAGTCTTTGTGATCTCAAGTTGACCCCAGCCAAGCTTGCTATCAAACCCACCCAAAGAAGAAAGGAAAAGAGGACGCGAAGGGTTTGAAAGAGCCTTCAACGAAGGAAAGAAAAGGTAAAAATGTGGTGGGTAAGGACTCTAAAGGGGACATGGTGGTTGCGGAGATAGTTGCGACGGGTGGTGAGACTATCATCAGAAGTTCTGGTAGATTGGATAAGAACAACAAAAAAAAAACATGTGGTTTTGGACTTAGAGGAGGAGTGGTCAGACAACAAGGATTGCAGGGATGAGGACGTGTTTGGGGACAAGGAGGAGGAGTATGCTAGTGAACCCCACTCCATCCCTGATATGAACAAAGTGCAGAAAGAGAACTTGGCTTCCCAATCCTCGGACCCGCTGGACGAGGAATGTGCGGATACTGTGAAGGCTATTGATGATGGGGAGGAGCATCATGTGTTACAGGAGAGAATGGATAGACTGGACAAGAAATTCTATGGCTTGACCCGTTTTATTGTTAAGTTGGTTCACTTTGTCACTAGCACTCTATCTGTTATTATAAAGGATGAATTGGACGGGAAGAATGCTAATGAAGATCAAGAATGGGTTGGAGATGATGTTGTTGATATCCTATCTAAGAACTGGGAAAATGCTAGTTATTTTTTTTTTTTTGGTGTTTTGTCTATTTGTTGTTGATCTACGGATTGTGTTTACTTTTTTGGCTTAGTTTCTATGCTTATTGGACTTGAAATTTTTGGCCCTTGTGGCCCTATGTGTTAAGGGTACAACACCCTGTAAATGTTGCTTACCTTATCAAAAACACCCTACATCCTCCATATGTTTGCAACCAACTCATTAACTCCCCTATATGCTCTCAAAATCATCAATAGTACAAAAAAAACTCCTCCTCAATCGACCAAGTCACTCTATTTGGATTAAATAATAACAACATAACCTTTAAGGCTTATAATCACTCCTTAAAGATATGTGTTTTACAAATGATAAACATGAAAACAAATTCTTTGAAAATCTTCAAGGCACGTACAAGCTGAAGTGGCACCCATGAGCTGAGGTGGCATTGACTCCTTCATGAGTTCAAGGGTACATGATGCTAAGTTTACAAAAATGTATAAGGCATTATATTTACCTAAGGTATAAACAACTCCAAAGGCCATGGGGTCATGCATTAGTTGTATTTTATTTTTTGATAAAACAATGGAAAAAATGCCATGTTTCTTGTCATCGACATCATATGAAGTAACAATGAAAATTAGAATTCAGAGGAAACCTTGCTCATTTTTGGTAATGAAAATCATTGTCATCTTGTGAAGATTTTTCTATCTTCCTTGTGTTTATGTCTCATATGTTAATACCTTTACTGCAAATAGTGAGCTAATGCAGGTTGCTGATTGTGTCTGTAAAGTACTTATAGCTTGTTAATTGTGAAGATTTTCTCCTCCCTTTGCAAACTATTTGTGTTTTGACCTCTTAGTGAAATATTCATGCAAGAGCCTACTATAACAAGTTTGTGTAAACTATATTTCTGTTAGAAGGAGCCAAGTGTGCAGATTTTTGAGTTTCATTATCCTTTTTAGTTTGGTGTATCACTTTAGTTTCCCTTTAAGTTTCAATTTTTTTCCAAGTTTAATCTTTTTAAGTTATCTTTCTCCCTTTTCCTCGAAAATCAGTAGTTTTAAGTGACACCATAGGAAGCTGGCCTTCTTTGAAGGTTGACCTTTCTTTGTAAGTGATCCACAACTTTAGAGGTCTTCCCATGCTTTCTCTGAATAGTTGAACATCGGGTTCAACAGTGTGCAATTTCAATAGATAGCAAGTATCTGATCATGTGTATTAACCCACTCTTTTGAATCACATTCATTCCAACAAAAAATTATAAATGAAGAGAAAAAATATGATATTTTTCTCACATAGATATCCATGAAACTACATTTGAAATTTTAAATGAGTGATTTACTCACTCAATCTTGTTGCTATAAAACACTCCTCATATTTTGTAATTTAAAATATAGGAACTATGGACTTATCTTTAGCACTTAGACCCATTATTGAGTTACACCACTTGATAATAGATGTTGCATCTACCAACTTCACACCATATTTTTACTTCAAATCTCCTCAAGCTAAGGCTATTTAACACATGCTTTTGAACCATTATGATTCCCTTTTCCATTCTAGTGAAATTCCAAATATATTGAAAACCACTCATTCTATATATCTTATTTAACAAGTAGAACATCCATGATTTATTGAATTGAGATTATAGTTATATGATCATATGATGTGTTGACCAAACATGATATTTTCATTACTTAAATTACCATATAACATCTCAAAGAAACCTTGTATGAATATTTTAGAATGTGTATGATCCTTAGTAATATAGAAATGATAGTCCCTCAAAGATATTTTTATCTTCCTCTATGTTATTGGGTGCATGAATGAATGTTTTATGCATAAATACAACAACATGAATATAGTCCTATTACTATGATTAGATTTCATTTGTAGTTTTAAAGTATATTTATTTGTAAAATTTATGATTGACATGATGATACTATTATCAACGAAGTATGCACTCAAAAGCTAAGCTATCAAATTAACTACCTGTTGACACATGGGAACACTCCTAGGCTTGTGGGTTGCCTAAAGCTTGGAGTGAACCTCTAGAGTGGGCTGGTTCCCTTGGTGAAAAACCTAATCTACCAGATCTTCGAGGAAAAGAGGTAGAAGGAAAAAAACTAAAAAAAATAGAGATCCTAAACTAAGGTGACTCACCAGTAATAAGAAGATTCTAACAATTTTTTCACTCACAACATTTACTCTAAATCTCTGATTCTCACAATCCCACCCTAAACTCATACTCCAATAGTGATTTTCATAGAGGTTAATTAAGCCTAACACAAAATGCAACCTGAGACATGTGAACCCTTGCAAAAAAACCTACAATGACAAGACATAAGGAGGATTCTGCATTCGAATCACAACTAACGTTAGATTGTGACTATAAATTTAAAAGCAAGTAGGTGAGAAAGGAAAATTTTTTGCTTTATTGAACTGAAGGAGTTACAATTCTCAGAATTTGAGTACAAAACCAGTCTACAAAACTCTCTGAGTGATTAGGAGAGCAAGAGAATTTCAATCTAAACTCCCAATTTTTTTATTCTCCAACTTATAGCCTTCAAGTGTCACAATAGTGAAAATAGCTAAAAGTCAACTTCACTGCATCTTTGAATAGCAACCTTTTTCATTTTTGAGCTCAAGGAAAAAGCTTGAAAAATAGTGTCATAAACTGCTCCAAACAACACCAAAAAGATAGAAAGTTTCCAACACCAAAAGGTCAATCCATAAAATCCTCAAAATTAGGTGCAAACAGCTGGAAACTAAAAATGGAAACATTAGTTTGCCTTCCTTTCTCCAAATTCGCCCAAGTGGAACTTGAATCGGAATAGAAACATCAGTGAAGACTAGAATACTACTTTTAAATAACAATTAATTAAGCAATTCATAAGAATATTGCTTAATTAATGTTTTACAATTTGTAGTTCCAAAATAGAAAGCTCTATTACATTTGCTTTGATGCTAGCTTGTCTTCAATTACTCTGATTTTTCGCAATTCAAAATCTCAAATATTTTTATTTTTGCAATTTGAGTGAAAATTTAATGTTTTGCAAAAATTAAAATATTTAAATGAGGCACCTATATAGTTGATTTTTCTATAAAAAAAATCATAAGAATTAAATATGGGTATATGAATTTATTTGATTTTCTTTAAAAATAAAAAAAGAAAACCTAGGGTAGAATTTCGACGTAGACACCATGTGACTTTATAAAAAGTCAAAAGAGAAGGAAAAATGCTAGGCATCGACCTAAGGCATGACCACTCATAAGGCAAGGCATTTTTGACTTAAAAGCATTTGTTTTAAAATGTGATAAAAATCCCAAGTCAAATTAGGGCAAGCTAAGAAACCCTAAGAACAAAATAACCGAGCTCCTAAACTTTAGCGTTTCATTTTGTTTGGCTAACTTTGAAAGAGGGAAAAGTTCTACTCGAGCCACCATGGGAGCTAGGGTTTTGACCTCGAATCTTCACCATTCGAGCCGCATCATGTCAAATCTTTGTTGAATCTTCTTCATTTTGATGGTAAGCTACTTGCTATCATTTTGATGCATATTTTTACTCCATTTTGAAGGCTTTGAGGCCTCTTGGAAGTGGCTATCATCATGAATTATGATGCATTTTGTTTTCTTTCTCTCTGAATGATATATTGCTTTGTTTGGCCACCATGAGGAACTTTTGTTTGAGCTTTTTGAGCAAGCTTGGCTGCGGGCTTGGACTGGTTCTCTTCATTCGAAGCCATGGTAAGCTCCATTTCCTTTTTCACATGATGCACTTCCCTCTTAAATAAAAGCTCAACTTGAGATTTTATCACAAAACAATGGGAAATTTGTGGGTAAAATCTGAATTTCTCTTGTATAGGTAGTGGCCATGCTTTGTTTATTTCTCCATTTTTGCAAAAAATAAGTTATTTTGGGCTCGACCCATGATGTAGAAATCAATGACATTTGAAAAGATAGAAGATTAGAGGAAGAATATGCAATTGCTTTCTATTTTTTAGAGTTTGCAGTCCCTCCATGGCCGTGGCCATTCATGTACTCTTCTTGCTTATTTGAAGGTTCTATCACTGACATTTATTTGAACCCATCATGATTCTTAGTATTTGATCATTTTAGACAAAAACCCCAAGTGGGTTTGTGATGAGAAATCTTTCTCTCAGGCCACGACAATGAGAGTACTAACTTGGGTTTCAATGCATTCTACATTTCTCATATATTCTCTAAAAATGTAGAATCCTTTATTTTCCTGAGTTGCACCTTTGGTAATGAGCTCAAAACATATTTATTTTCCTCTACATTTGTGTTTAGAACACAATACCCTAAATGGGTATCACCATTTGTGAAGAAATTCACTCTTAGGCCGTAGCCATGAGAGTTCAGTTGGGTCCATTGGGAAATCATGTATGAGCTTGCATTACCATTATCTCTACATTTTGAAGCTTTAAAATGTAAACCCACGTGGATTTCCTCTTAAGATTTCAAAATTGGGCACTATTGCATTTGTCTCCATTTTGAAACCCTAGCTTGCTCAATATTGGCTCACTGTGTTGAAAGGACAATGGTTTCATTTTTCAAGTTAAAATACATAATGCTATAGCTTCACTTGCTTGTTGTTGATTTGAAAATAAGGCATTATGTATGCCTGTTCACTATCACTCCCTGATGATGCACTCCTTATGATGTTTCACTTGGACAATTGATCATTTGTGATCTTCAACTCATTACACTTTTAGACCTGATTGTCCTGAATGGTCAATTTCTTGAGTTCTTATGACACTTGTGATGTACTCCTTGAGATTCATATCTCTTTTGAGCAACACTGAATTATTTCCTTTCTCAACCCCTCTATTGAATGTTAAGGGGAAACATGTCGAGCTCAACCCTTGTGGGAGCCCATTTTTCACCGCATGCTATAAATATTCAAAACTAATAAACAACATGGCTTTTCCTTACTTACATAGGAAACAAAGAATGTTAGATTAAAACAATAAATTCAAAGTTCTTATGATGTTTCCTTCTTTGTGTTCTTTTGCACACTTCCTTTCTTTTCTCAATCGATTAAATGCACCATAAGCAATGTTCTACATTACTGTTGATAGACCATGTAGGAGGCTTCATAACTCGAGCTCTAACAAAAATATTACAATCACTTGTAGGTTCACTTGGAGAACAAAATCAAAGAGGGATGCACAACATCGAAGGCAACTTAAAGACACATCTAGGCAATGATGGTTATGTTCCCTCTTATGTGTTCCTTTCTTTCCTTATCTTTAGTAGTGCATTCATTTCTTATGATTCATTGTTTCAGCTATTCCCATGGCTTGTGTGGGACAATTTTATTCTTCTTTTCATCCCAATGAATACAAAACAACCTTTTGTTCAATTCTTGTTCAATTTTGTACTTCTCTTTTTGCAACAAATGCATGAAACATTGTGTAATAAATAACTTAATACAAAATGAAAGCACTTTATTTACATTTCATGCACTATTTAATGCTGAAAATGATGAATGGAAAACTGAAACACATTGCACTTCAACAACTAAACACTCAAATATATGCAATGGTTAAAGCAATTGTAGAAATAAACTAAAACTCTTCACCTTAAAATGAACCTGAATTAACCAGCTCTGTCAATTTGAGTTGTGGTGAAAAATTGATAACAAGTACCAAAAGGAAACATGTCCTTGAATCACTTGAATTATTCATCTAACCACTGCACTCTATGTGCATGCCTTGCATACTCATACACTATATTCTCCAAAAAGATGGTTATAAATTTTGTAACATTTATTTCTTCACTCACTAATTCACACTTCTTGGCCTCTTTTCCATTTGTTAAAGTATACACCACTAACTTGTATTTCCCAAAATCTACTAGTTTATTCCCAATTATACACATTTTCTTTGTGTGCATACACTTTTCTAAATATTACAAACCACCACAACTATCATAGGTTCAATCTAAATATGATTTTCTATAAAAAATTTCAATCTCCTCTTTCAAAAAAAACACTTGAGATAAAATCTCTCTTTTTTTAAAAAATAAAGGCAACAGAGCCACAAAATTTATATTAAATAAGAAGGAAATTACATAGCGAGAGGGAAGCAGTAAGATGTGACATTAACTACTTAATCCAGAAGTATCCAAAAAAGGGATAACCAACAACTACAAAAATTAAACTAAATGCCTAAAGAAATATTGTGCCCTAAGCAACAATTACATGAAAAGCTCAATAGCTTCAACTTAGAATGAACAATAGAACCATGAAGGACCTAGGATAGTCAAGCTTTGAAGACCTTAGAGTGCAGAATCAAAAGATGAATGAGGAAACAAATAAGAGGAGGCGACGAGCCATGAAAAATTGAATAGAACCAAAACATCTGAGAGTCGGTTGCCATCAAGAACCTACAAAGAAGGGATAAACCCAAGGGGCTTCCATCCAAAAAACCTAACAAGTTGTCACCCAAAAAGTTAACAGAAAATTGAAAAAAAATGAAGAAGCTGAGAGACTAAGATAAGAGATTAATTGTTCCACAAAACAAAAAACCAGAGGAGTGAAGTGTGGAATCGTCAAGTGGTACTTTCCTCTGAAGTTGCAATATCTATAGGTGGTGGACAATGAGGTTCCTCGTGAGGTTCGATAAGAGTGTGTCTGATGAGAAGGCAAACTGCATTATAAAGCTCTTGAATGGGGTCACAAACATAGTTTCCATAGTGGAGCTTGAGGCTCATTAGATGCACATTAAATTCATGAGGGCTATCATTAAGTAATCCATGTGCCATGTCATAGATAAACCTAGAGAGGTGTTTATCAAATAAAACATGTTGTTTACAAATGATACCACCTACCAAATTCAAACCTTGAAGGATATAATAACTTTCAAAAGCCAACTGAAGAGAGGAAAGTGGACATACATGTGAGAGTAAATAAGTACCTGCTAAAAACTTTACCATTTCCACACACCACAAGACATCCATAAGATTTGATACAAACTGTGAAGCCAGTTAATATGGAAGTGCCATAGAGTTCAAGTCCATCCAGTTGAAACCTAAAACCACTTGAATTGCATCCATCACCTAAAGAGAATTCCCAAGTCTTAACTTTTCCTCCGTGATTGGAGAATTATCATGAATTTCATGAACTCTGGGAGGAACAAGAACCCTGAAAAGCCTGTCTAGAACCATCAAATAAACCAAAAGAAGCAAAAACCACAGGATGAGTGAGCTTGAAGCCATACAAAAGCCAAATATAAGGTAATTTAGATGGATGCCAAAGCATCATGTGCAAATCCACACACGAGCTTGCATTAAGAATTCATTGAATGAACAAGCTGAATCAGTACAATCAAAAAATATTTTTATGCCAAGTTCCATACAATTTTCCATGTCTTGGAAATTAAAACAAATAGAAAGAATCAGTCAGATTTGATTAAAATTTCACCAAAGATTCCACTAAATTCTCCTCTCTGATGTCCATCAACAAGAAATAATTCTTGCTAGCAAACATCAAAGAGGAGGATGATATTTTTTTTAAACCTTTCATATGCAAAACTTGGCACCAACGCTGACAACCGCCAAAAGAAAATTTTGTTTTAATTATCAATATTTAGCAAATATAACATACCTTCACCTCCAAACATTGATTTCCTACTTTTATTTAAGGAAACTAAACTAAATCAAAAGGAAATTTATAAGAAAATAGATCACACTAATGGTTAGAAGCCTAAAACAACCCTCTTCCTATGAGACTTAAGGATCACATGATTATAATCTATTTTTATATTAATTACCAAATTTTCTACTAGATAGAGGGGTCCAAAAAATATACATATCTTCCTCAAAAAATCAAATAAATTTAAGGAGGTCAAAAGGGAGAGTTGAGGGGATAGATCCGCATATTGAGAGACTAGGACTCATAGAACCACATAATCAACTCTCTAGCGATGTTGACTAAAGAAGGCACTAGCAATAGGAGTTGTTTTGAGTTGGGAAGAAAAAAGGGAGGATGGATCACCAAGTTGAAGAAGGAGCCTTGTAGATGGAAGTGTGGAAAACCAAATTAAAAAATAGAGGAGGTGAATATAGTTGGATCAACATCAAGGAAGAGTGCACAACCATAGGAGGAAAATTACTTGAAGAAATATTTATAAAAGGGGACTCTAAAATAGGACATTCTTCACGAGGATAATTTTATGAAGAAATGAAAACCCCAATTAATTAATAATGGTACTCTTCATCAGTCCACCAAGTAGAAGAGGGCCCCCTTTCACCTTTTTTGAGTATAAGAATTTGCAATGCGACTGTTATCACAAGGATTAGCACCCGAATGCAAAGCTGAGAGGCTCAACAATCCCGTGAAACATTGGAATACTTTCAGGTTGTGGGTACCCTATACGAAAGTAAACCTCCAGATTATAGGTTGACTTCCTTTATTATTTTCTAATGAATTCAAGATTTATATAGGAAAAGGGATAAAAAACCTTTGACATGAATGCAAAACTTAAGACTAAAATGATGGTGAATACTACTATTCAGAAAATGACTCACAACTATCTCTCAACGAATGCTTTTACATAGCTCAATTTGTGCAATCAAATCACATAAATGATTCATTAGGAGTCTTGCTATCTTTGATTCTTTGAAGGAAAACAACGTTTTCACGACTTAGAATACAAAATGAAACAAATACACAACTTACAACTTGTGACAGTTAATTGCTTTTATGTATATGTAATGAAAGAACATGACATAAACTTAAAGGTTTTATTAAAACACAATAACTTTGCATCGAATCATTCAAGACATTACAAAACACCTGAAACCGAGAAGGCAACTTGATAGTTCTGAAAGATAGAAGGAAATACTGCAAAAATATGAGAGTAAACTGCTACTATATCATTAATAACTATAAAAGTGAGTTACAAAATCAATCTCTTCTTTGTAGAAATGCAAAGTAAAAATCATCAAGAACTCCGAAAAAAAGACAAGTTTTTCCAATATATACAAAAGGAGGCTTCAATATGCATAAAAAACACTGAAGTGTAACTATTCAAAGTCCAAAAATATCACCACCTCCAAAGATCCATGAGCAAAGAAGAAAAGCCTCAGAAAAAGGGGTTGAAACTAAAGAAAATTGAGCAAAAATAGGCTCAAACTCCCTCTCACAACCAGTTTGACGAAAGTTGACCTCAAAACTGCATGAAATAACTGAAAATCAAGATGAAAAGCCTCTAGTTAGCCTCTAAATGCATGGAAATAACCCTTAGTTCCACCTCCTTGTATGATAAGTTGACTTGATCGAGTCTTGAGTTCCAATCCTCTTTAGATATCTCGCATGATTTAAAGTGGACATAAGCAATTTAAATAATATTAAAGCAATCAGTTATGAGTTACTTTAATATATATTAGATAATTGCTTTCTTTATTGCTTTTGCATGATATCTATTAAAGCAATTTCTAATTCATTGCTTTAATATTATTTACATTATTGTTTTTAGTTTGAAAACCATGTGAAAATCCTAAAGGAATAGGGGCACTTTGAGTTTGAAAATAGAAAGGAAGGCATGTGCAAGACATTACAAGGCGTTTCAATGAGTTTACAAGAAGATTTTGCATTTTGCAAGGTGTGCATGAATATAAGTATAGGTATAAGAAATACCTAATACATTAAATTTTAAATAATGCAAGGTCTTATTTTAAACTAAGGCAAAAATTTCCTTATGCTAATGGTTGACCATTTAGGGTAAATGAAAACCTAAAAGCAAAAGACCCGCATGCTTTGTATTATCTTCATTTTGTTTAGCAAAATTTTCCTTTGTTGGGCATCACCAAATGAAACTAGGGTTTGGAGCTTTGATGGCTGCTTGGAGATTTCCTACAAGAATTCGACACCTCCATACTGTTGGTAAGCATTTCCTTTGCATAAGAATGTTGTTTTTCCTTTTTATCTGTGGATGAGCTTCATGGCTAATTGTACTCATGGCTCACTGCTCCTTATTGTGACCAATACTCTCGATATTTCGTATGTCTTTTCCATTAGCACTGAGCTCGTGCTCTGTCTACAAAAAATATATGAGGAATTTTTTTAGGTTGCACTTATTTTTCTGTAGGTCGTGGGTTTCTTTTACACCTTTGAGGGTATTCCTATTTTTTGAATGTGATAAATGTTGTCCATCATTTTATTATGGAAACAAAAGAAAACCCTTTTCCACAAAAAAGCTACGACCTCTCAACTTCACCTTTTTTTGCATAAATGCAAATATTTCATATCAACCATTAAGGGGCCAGTCATCTTTGTATTTCTAGGTTGGTATTTTGTTTGCTCAGGAAAACACGAGGACCATTTATTCTAAACCCTAGCTTGCATTTCAATTGATTCTCCTTTCTGGGTTTGCTCACTTTGATGATAAATGAATGATGCCACTTAGAGTACCACTTACTTACAGAAAGAAGACAGATTTTGATATTGTGTCTCAGCTCTAAATGTTATACCCACTATTCATATCTTTGTTCTTAATGCATTAAATTTTATCATAGTGAACGTCATTGGTTTGACATTGTTGTTCTTTGCATTATTTCTCATATATGTTGGTTGCCCCTCACTATCATGGAATGGATAACATTTCTCTCACATATCACATTATCTCCTTCTTGGGATAAGGCTACTACCTAGTTCATTGTTAATCATGCCTTGCTCACTTATGCATCTTTCCCGTTCTTGTCATTTTCTCAATTGTTGATAGTAATATGAAGGAACCTATTAATGCTTCCTTCTGCCCTTAATCAATCCATTTGATCATTATATGTATTTGCAATGATGACTGTATATTCAATGTATATGCTTCAAACACACAAACAGTAAAAGACATAATGTGAGGCAACAATAAAAGGCTATGAAACAAGGTGAAACCTCTCAATCTGATTGTCATGAATGGGCAATGAATCAACTTTTCTTGTATTTTATTTGTGAATTTCTTCTACAATTGAAAGCTTCCTTTTGGGTAATGATTTTGTTTCCTTTCTTCTTACCCTTCTTGAAGTTAAGGGATAGCACGCTCGACTCAACCCTTGTGGGAGCCCATTTACTCCACATGCTGAAATGTCTTCAAATAAGGAACATAACTTTTCCTATACATGCATAGGAAGAAAAAAAAATAAATTAAAACAAATAAGGTCAAGTTGCTTTCTTTTGGACTCCCTTTTATCTGTAGCTGATCATATTAGGATATGTATGTAAGATTTGATTGCATGAACATAGACTTGTGACCCCAAGCTCTAACAACATTTTTCTCTCTCTTGATGCAGGTTCCTCTGGACACTTGAAGTAATTGAATATTGAAGATGAATTTGCAATACTACAATCAACCAGGATTCGTCATTCCAAGCAATGATGGGTCCCATTTCCTTATTCATCCTTCTTTCTTTTATACATTTTCTACTTTTATAGTGTATTTGTTCAGCTACCTCCCACGACTTGTGTGGGAAATATATCTTACTTTTATGAACAAAGAATGTTTTTGATGCAAAAATTTGTGTAATTTTCCTGTTCTGTTGAAACATTTGCATATCGTGATGTACCTTTCTTTATCAACTTTTAATTTCAGTAAGAATACTTAATCAAAACTCAAAATGTACCTTAGTATTAACTGGAATACATAACCAACTCTACCTGATTGAGCTAATAACGAAAATTAGGTAATAATAAAAATATGTGAAGCATCAACCATGTAGTAAATTTTTTCATAATATAAAGGTCACTTCCCCAACCTTTCCCTAACTTGTAAATAAATGTCTTCCAAAATGCTACTAGAAATACCCATTTCAACCAATAATAAATCATAATTCATGAGGGATTAGTTATTTTTCATGGGAAATAAATATGAGTCTTCCTAATGTATTTACAATGGTGGTCAAGCTAGTAGGCTATGCAAATGGAGTAGAAGGTGTGATATGAGTCTAAATAGTGGCTAAAGTAAAATAAGTCAAGGATAAGAAAAAAATTGGGAACCACAACTTCATACAAAGAAAAGTTTAATCTTAGTACCATGACTCAAATTTGAATAAAACTTGATAATTTGAGTCCTTTTATACATACATGGCAATGAAAAATCCTTGTACATATGGGTAAATATCCAAATCATCAAAAAACAAAGGATTTCATGATTTGGTATCCCATGTGTGTAGCTCTACTAGAATTGACTAGAGATTTTGGAACTAAAATACAAGTCCTATCTCTATATAATATTCTTCATTCTCAATCACCTCAAGCCCCATCACTACAAGAGGGATCTTATCCAATTTTTACACTATTCATGAGGAAACCTAAAAAATATAGTCCCTAGCAGGCATATCTTCAACTATAGTGGTCATAGATGTAGTAGTGCCCATCATAGGGCCATCTGAGGCATGTTGAGTTAAAGATAGGGCTATAATAGAATCTATGACCACTTTAGGGTTAGAAACAATCAAATCCTACATTGATCCCTCTGATAAACAAGACACAACCAAAGAATTTGGAGCCACACCCTTCAAAAATAGTTTTCAGCTAACAAATCATTATATCTAGGGAAGAATTCAAGCTCTTTAAGGAGATCCTACTAAATAAAAGGCCCTAAGAGAAAGAAGGATTTTTATCCAACATTAAAGTGTTTGGTGCTTGGGGTGAATATTAATCACTTAGATTCTAATAATAATCTTGTAGATAAATTTCTCTTCTTAATTTCTCATGATTACACCATATGGAATATACATCCTAAAGGATATAGGACAAATCTTAATCTCATAAACTCCCATGATGTGTATTTTTCCCACCTTACTAAGATTCTTCTTTCAATTACATTCATCTTCATATTTATTCTTATACTTTTAGAATTCCACATGTGCATTCTTCTCATCTCACTTCTTATCCATATTCCATGACTCCTACCACATATAATCCCTACAATATTTCCATTTCTCATATCCAACCTAATATTATTGTTCCCTCCTCCTATGTTGTATCTCCATCTTCATCTATTACCTCTCAAAAAATTGATACTCCTATCATATCCCATGTTGCCCAATCCACTTTCACATGAGATACTTGCTTATCCATTTCCTATGGGATTTATGGGGGGACTCATTTTAAAATCATTTGAAATCATTTGTCACACCCCAAATTTTTTATCGTTAATTAAATAAATATTTATAGGGGCTAATTAATTAAGGCCATTAGTGCCTATATTTTTTTGTCATCATATCAATTTTGAAATGATATGAGGAATTTTTTTATCTAAGTCAAGACAATAATCATTGATTAGTGACAATTATAGGTAAAGAATAGTAGGAGAAACATTATTATATTACTAAATAACAATTTTGATTAATGGATTATACTACTACTATCATTTAGCCAATATTATAGATGATTACAAAATTGATTTTTGTATTAACAATATTTTATTAGAAGCACAAACAACTCTTGGCACATTAAATTTTTGACATAAAGTAATATTACTAAGAAGGAAATAAATTAATTGACTGGACTGTGTGAGATAGTACACAAGAATCATAAACACATGAGGCTCCATCTAGCATGCACCATTGATAATAATTTTTTTTTTATGTATGACATTAGGACAAGCATTATATAAAGATATTAATCCATATTATTTTATACATGCATTCATTTTGTAGCACCCCTCCGTTTTGTTCATATGTTCAGATAGTGTGTTTCTTTGTTATGGTTATGTTTTCTGATAGTATCTTTATTTTGGTAGACCATGATACTTTGTTATTATTTGATCACTAACTTTGGAGCGACGTTGGTTTCTATATTATGATGTGAGAGTACATTATTCTGATGTTTATTATTATGACATGCTTTTGATTAGCATAGTGTTTATTTGAATTGATATTGTTATATGTTCATGAGTAGTTTATTGATGTTAGATTCATCGGCTTGATGTGACATTGTATTGGTGAAGGGAACGAGATTGCATCACTCGCTTGTGAGAGCCCTACGATTCCACAATTCTCTATTCACTGTGTGAATGCTTATGATATATATGCATGTTGGACATATGCTTTGATTGTAGGTTTACAGGTACAAGACATCAAATCCACCTAGATTCATAGGTTTGAGTGTGTCCATTACCCAAAGGTATTGTTGATTGGGAGATAGTAACTAGGTTTCCCTTGTCAAGCCACAACCCAGGTCATAGTGTATCATTAGTTTTAGTTGGTCATGTTTTGTTATCATGTTGTCCATTTTTGCCTTCATATTATTTATGTTGCAAAGTATGTTTAAGGGAAATAAATGCTTTAAATATTTTAGTTGATTATTTAATTAATCTGGAGTATTGTGTTAGAAGATTGTAATTTAATTTAATTAATTAATTAAATTTAATTGGTTAAATGATTTAATCTTATGATTAAATTTATTTTATTAAGTTATTAAATTAATTGAATTAAATTTAAATTAGAAAATACTTATGTGAGTTTGATTTTTTTTTTAAATTTTTATATAGATATGTGAGTTTGAATTATTAAAATGCATTAATATCTAGAAAATATCTAGAGGGATTAGTTGGGAATTTATTGAGAAGATATTTGATTTTTGACATGTATTGAGAAATTTTAATTACAGTTGTTGGGAAATTATTTCATGGAGAGAATATTTGCTTTTATGAATGAGGAAAGAGGTTACTTCATGGAGGAGGTTGTTAAAATTTAAGATTGGTTGTTGAATCTGGTGGTTGAAAATTTGGGGAAGGATAGTCTCGGGAAAATTCTTTGGCTCTGGAATTTATTTTGTTTTATGGAGGAAGCTTTGTTTGTTCTGGAAGAAGCTTTGTTCTTTGGAAGAAGCTCTACATCAATCTACATCCCCTCAAGCGTTTGGATTCAGGTTCCTTTATTATTTTATTTAAATTCATGTTGGAAAAGTTAATAGATTAATTTTCTGTCTAGAAAAAGATTGTCTGTACAGGCTTAGAAGCTTTTGAGTTTTTTTTGTAAAATTGTAAGAAGCTGTGTTTGGAACTTACTATGAAAGCTTCTGTATAAATTATTGTAAGTTTTTATTTGTTTTGGAATTATAGATTGTTGGGGAAGCTTTGGAAATTCCTGTAGGGATTTTTGTTAAACAATGAAGAACCCAAAAGAAAAACACAATAGGAAACTAGAAAACTTATGTTGGGATGAAATTATATTTCTTTGTAGAATTTTGTAGAAAGCCTCTCAGAATTTTTTTTGTAAATGTTGTCTCTAGAAATTCATTGTACTTCTTCCTATTAGATTTGTTATCTGGGAAAATTGAAAACCTCTGTGTTGAATTTGAGAAATTCTTTTGTAGAAAATATTTGTATTTTGTTTTATCTGGGAATTTTGTGAAACCTTCCTATAGAAAACCTATTTGTAAAAAAATTATGTGCCCGACTGGTGATAAATTTGTATATATAAATATATAATTATATACATACATATATATATATATATATATATATATATATATATATATATATATTGTAAGATACACACACACACACACACACACACATTCATATATTTTATTATGAAGTCTCTGTAATTTTTCTTTTAGAAAACTAGATGAGAAATAATTAATTTGGGATTTGTCCGTACACGATATTCAATGATTCGCAGGTTTGATTTTTTTTCATTTTAATAAAATTTATGTTGAATTGGGGGGGGGGGGGGGATTCGACATCTGCCCACAACCGTCCCCATGGGAAGGGAGTTGGCGTTGTAAGCAACCGACACCCCCCACCATGGGAGCCGCTAGTGTAAGCAACCAACGACCCCATAGTCTCCATCGATGCTGCCTTTAAGGCAGTCTCCCCCAAACCCTAAATGTCGTGCTTTACAATAAAAGGCTTCATTCGTCGAAGGTATATGCATTCGAATTTGTTGTGTTATATTTAATGTTTTATGTTTGTTAAAATATAAATATGTATATTTAAATTTATATTTTATAATTGGTTATAAGGATAAAATCAGTATATATATACATATATTTAATATATATATTTTGGATATATATTTTAGATATATACATATATATAAATTTTAATATTTAAATGTATTTTTGTAATGGGTGCATGCACATGCACAAATAAGGTAATATGTAAAATGATATGTTTTAAAGAAGAAATAAATATTTTTATTTAAAAGTAATTGAGGAATTGTAGTTATCAGATAGATTTGATTTCCTTTATAGTCTGCAAAGGAGATTTTTATTAAATTATTTTATTTGAGCAATTTATTACTGTGTTTCACTGAAGGGAAATTGGATTTAGGAAATCCAAAAGGTAGATGTATTTCCTGTTTAAATTTCCCCTTTGAATGTGATTTCTTTTGTTCATGCTTTTGGGGGAAATTGGTTAGAAGTGTTAGTTGTTATTTTGTAAGTCTTCCAGATAAGGTATTTTATTATTGGGGGTTGTATTTTATTGTCAAGCCTTTTGATTTCCCTTGGGTAGTTCGTATAGTCATATTCAGTTGATCACCCGGTTACCACGAAAGGGGATGCCATGTCTTTTATCTTTGGATTGGGAATTGATATTCGTATGTGTGCACTAGTTACCCTTGGGTTGTGGATTTGTTCACGTGCTGTATATAGGGAAGTGACTCATGATGGGGGCCAGGGCCTAGGAAGGTCTGCTAGGGTAACCCATATAGTTTTGTGATAATGCTTCGCCTATGACAATAGTTTGTTTGGTTAAGTGATGTACTTGATTATCATTTACTTTGGAAATAATCTAACTCTTATGCAAGTGTTGTATTTTTTGGTTAGTCATGTGATAGTTGGTTTTATCTAGGGTGCCTTGTTACTATCTCCTAGAACGGGGGGTGGGCCTTCAGATACCACTTGGTTGGGTGGAACGTGCACCTTACTCTGTTGGGTTCCCTTCTTATGTTCATGATGGCGGGATCTTCCAGTTAGAGAGCTCGTGTGTACCAGTTGTTATGTTCCATTCTTATGGATTATTGTATCAGTTGGTTAGTTTGTATATATATCACTCCTCAATTGTATTCGAGGAGGATTCTTGTAATTTGGAACATTATAGTATGATCTTCCTCATTCTAGGAATGAGTTTTGTAAACATTATTTGAAATGAATGTAACCTATGGATCATTTATGTACTTTTATCTTATGAGATGTAATTTAATGCTTTGAACGTATGTTCTTTAATTCATGAGTAATAATTAATATGTTATGAATGATTTATTGTTATATGTTATGTGATTCAGTTGTAAGCTTAGTCGCGTACCTTAGAGGATGCATGCATTAGTGTAGTGCACTATTCTTGTAATTAATTACACTTTTACAAAAAAAATTGTTTGCTTCCGTTGTAGTTGCATCTTCCTCTAGGGTTACGTGGCGGGGCGTTACACATTTTATTTGAAATAATTTCTCCATAACATGACATCTCACCTGCCATAGATCAAGGAGATAGATATGATCATAAAATTATCAAGAGAGAACTGCCAAATGGATTTCCTATGGAGTATCATATATATTAGGATAAAGAATATTTTATTTTTTCAAGGGGCAATATTGTTAATTCTAAAAAGTAAGTGCTCGATAGGGACTATATAGAAGAGACCAAACACCATCAAGTTAAGTAAAAAAACTCATCCAAATTCATCTCTAATATTATTGGTAACAAAGAAATCACATAGACACTTGACAAACATTACATTTGAGAAAAAAAAAAAATTTGGGTGGTCTTGTCTCCATGGGTATGGTTTTAGAAATTTAGGACCACTTATGGTTTTAACAAAGAGGGTGGAGTCAATGCAAGAGTTTCTCAAGCTGGCAGGGTAAGTTTTTATTGTTTGGGATGGATGCCATAGAGCTTCTTGCTCCTTTCAAAAAAATAATAGAATTGGAGAAATTTAACAACACTATGGATAAAAATTCCATAAGGTTCTTCAATGTGCTAGATTAGTTAAGGGATATGGCAACACCTATGAGTCAAGCTTCATCAACTTGAATGATAAAGAAGGGTACTTGATATAACTTTATGATTTTTTATAATATAAAATAAACATATAATACTAGTAATATAGCATGAATAGCTAGATTTTTATTATTATAAATTCCTATAATTTCAACCAAGTTTGTAATCTATAACCAAATGTGGTATACCACATAACATTTCCCCACTCATAGGGATCAAAATTTTATACATATTCAACTTTTTTGACATATATAAAAGGGAGAGGTACCTATCTATAAATATTAAAATTAATGATAAATCAATAATATCATAATAGACTATTATTTAGGCATATGAGTGAAGTATGTTCAAAGGAATAAATAATGACCCTTGATTGGAGTATCTCTTGAATTGAATAATTAGTGAATAATGTAGTTAATAGTCCTTTCCATTTAAGAATACTATAGCAATCAATATGTGATTGCATTAGTTTTATTATTTTTATTTATAAAGTATTTTCTATTTTATAGATTTCTAAAGTTTTTATCTAAATTTTCATCTTATTCTAAATTTGTTGCTTAATGTTTAAATGATATGGCATCATTTTCTTAATTTGATTGATTGTATTTATTATAAGAATTATCATTATTTTTTATTTTTATAGATTGTTCTTCATTATTATTAGGTGGATATTAAATGATATTTTTTGTCTACATTATATAGATAGGATATTGATAATAAATAATAATAAATATTTTTCTATCATTAAACATTAAAAAATAAATAGTTCTATAAGCTACCAATGTTTGACACTTTGACCCACTTCCTTTGTGATTTATATCCCTATATTAGATGGTCAACTTAGAAAAAATGAATTATAACAAGATCAAAATGTGGAAAAAAATGATGCTTGACAATAATGACAATTATATTTAAAATTGGTTTAGGTTTTTGAGGTGGAACAATTTCAAGTGGGAGAGGTAATGTTTTAGATCATTAATATCACATGCCCACCACTAAGCCCAAAGTATTAACCCTTTATATTTCCCATGAACACATGGATACACTCTACCTGTACTTTTCAATTAAGTGATACTCAATATCTTTGGTTTTCATGATTTCCTCTATTATTTTGGGTCTTTAGTGCTTGTTGATGGCTACATTCATGACTATACTCATGGCTAAAATTAAGCTAAAAGAAGAAACATGATTCTAGCTTATAAAATGTCAAATGCAAGTGTTGATGAAACCCTATTTATTCTACAAAACTTAATTGAAACCTTACATTTTACTTTAAAAAAATATTATAATATTTAGAGCTTCTAATCAATAAACACATCGTAGATACTAATGTTTTATATTGAAGTAGAAAAGAGAAATCACAAATATTTTATCTATTCATAGACTTTAGATGTTTGTAATATTCGAGTTGTCTATACTTAATGGTGTCCAAACTTCATGGAAATCATCACCAACAAATCAAGGCTTACCCAATGAACATTTCTAGCTACATTTAATATTGTTAAAGTGTTTGTCTCCAAAATATTTTGATATTTCCTCAACACATGTCATATGATTAAAAATCAAGATAAATTTCTATAATACCAAACTAGCATAGTAGTGCCTAAATCATTTTTGCAAGGTTGAAAATATTCCCATAAAAAATTATAGGTGTATAAAATTTTGTACAAGCTTTAGGATTTTGTTTCACAAAATTACTTCTAACTTAATGCAATTTCTAAAAGAAATAAGATTGAAGATAAATTTTAAAAAGACATCCCATATTATTTATCATTTAAAAAATTATTTGTCAAAAATATTCAATTGGGTGGTAATTTTTTTCTATTTAACCATTTCCTCTCCAATTTTTCCACTACAACCTTGCTCATGGCGACAACTTTGTTCTAATTGTAAAAGTATTTTATTTCACCATATGCTTTCTCAAAAAATGAATGCATTTTATTCATTCACTATGTCCACAATGTCCTCCTTTAATAAATTAAGCATTTCCTAGTCATCCTTTATAGCCATTTTATTGATTTTAGTCATCATGCTTAGAATTTGGTTGGGAAGGTCTTTAATAGTTTTTTTGAGAGGAAATTCTAGGTTCATGCCATGCATTAATATAAAAATTATCATGGCATGCATAGAGGTATGTAGGTGTAAAGAAGGAATGAGCTAGGGAATAGATACAATAACACATATATTTAAGGAAATGCTAATTGTCTTACTTTTATAAGTATTTATAATTATTTTTCTCACCTCAAAAAATTGATGTCATTACAAGAATGTTTGTGGTTGTGACAATATACATAGTTGAATCTCTATTCTTTGAAATCCAAATCAATTAAATCAATGTTTTTCTTTGTTTATGAAATATAATTCATTATTTTGACAAGAAAGATATTCTTCTAGTCTCTTAATGTTGATTGTATTCTTACTAAATATGCTGCATATCATAGATAATCTAAACAAATATCCAATTTATTTTCATTTAACTTTTTATAAAGAAAATGATAATAAAAGGAAATAAATGGCTAAACCAAAATGATGATTCAATAACATTATTCGTGTTAAGATATATTAATCCATCATGATTATTCTATTAGTCAATCTCTCACATGCATTTTGGAGTTATGTGTGACTTATTTTTTTTTTCTTAATTTTATATTAATACTATTATAAAATCAATTTTACTTGACTAGTACAAATGGAATTTAATTTGTACTTTCTATTTAGAAGAATAGATCATCATTCTAAAAATTATAAACCATTTCTTGGCCTTTGATAATCACATTTCTATCTCTAATGTAGAGCTTGTGTTGATCATAATCTTTATTTTTATTTGGTATGTAAATTTTATTAAATAGCTCTTATATTCTACATCATAACACCAATTTAATCCAAATTCTTATATAAATTTAATATATTTATTTTTTTCTCATAATTTATTTAGTCAAATTTACTCATATATCAAAACTAATTTTTATTATAATTAACAATAATTAATTATGATAGAGTGACTTAAATATCCAATCTAATTCTTATGTTTAATACTTAAATTATGTTAGAATTACTTTATGGAATCTAATGCATAGTATATTTAAAAATAATTGTGTTAGAATAGATTTTTGTAGCATAGTTTTATCATGGTATGTACTAAGTAAACTTTATAAATAAGAGAGATCACTTTCATCTAATTTTTTTATAACATACATTTTATAGTAATAACATTATATTTTTATATACTATATTTATAATGGTGAAATTTGCATATTAATAGGTCAATTCTTTTAAAGTGGTCTATTATTTCTTACAATGAAATTATTTTTGTAATTAAAGATAATTTCAACTATGTACTAAAGAATATAGACAATCCCTTGATGGAATTGCAAGACAACTTGTATACTTTACAACAAGAAATAATTAGTTCATATTAAGCTTATAATATATTTTTATAATATCCATGTATAACAATAACATTAGGTTAGAGTATTTTTTAGAAGATATATTTATTCTATTATTTACAATATTGCACATTATCAAATATTGGAATATAAAATGTGAATAATATTGTAAATAAACCTAATTTCTTTCAAGTTGAACAATCAAATTTATTGATTTCTTCTATTAATGCCATTTTTTTTGAATGTGAATATGTAAATTTCTTAATCCAAAAATGTGATAAAATTATTGAGTCAATTATTATTTTTTAAAACTTGTACTATTGTAATTTTTTAAAAATAGATAACTAAAACAAACAATATTTACTAATCCCTCTAACTATATATTATCAATTATAATTTCAAACATATTACAATAGGAAAGATTAATCCCTACTAACCCTAATTAAAAATTATTACCATTAAAAACCAATTTACCAGTTAGAATTAAGTAACCATGAATGTTTTTTATAACAATTACCAATCAACTATCACCTTAAGGGAATACGACAGGTGGGGAAGATTGGATGTAGAGAAAATAATGATTGGTAGCTTTGGTAGATAAAGAGCTAATAATTTTGAGTCATTTAGTGGTTTGATTAGTAGAACTTGAGAAAGGGAAGGGAAAGAGACTTTTGGAAACAATTAAGGGTTTCATAATAACAAAGTTTGAAGGAGAGAAGTGAAAGATTTAGGGGAGTGAGTAGAGGATATTTTGGCAACCTGAACCAAAAAGATGGAGGAACAAACAAGTTTTTCTACCCCCTATAATAAGGAGAATTTTTATTTTAGGAATGTGCACCCTAGATCTACTAACCTTAAAAATAGTAGTAATAGTTATAAAAATGGGAGGTTCTAGAAATCCAATTCTAAATTCGACATGAGCTAGGGATTAGATCTAGGAATTCAAAAGTTTTTGGTAACAAAAATTCTAATTCTATGGTTTCTGATATTGATCTCAATTCAATCTCAAGCCCTATAATATATCTAATGGACCTTCCTCTTCTAGATAAAATATAGGATTTGACAACTAAAGCTCTAATAGCGACATTTTAGAATTTGAGATTGTCAAAAATTGTCGTGATGAGTTGGATTAAGAACATTGGGGTTCAATTGTAAAGATTTGCTTTATTGCTAAAGGATTTTCGTTATTATGTTCACTAAGGAGGAAGAAATAAATAAGGGTTTAGAAGGAGGGGCTTGGTTTTTTAATGGGTTAAGGTTACATATTCAAACTTGGAAATGTAAATTTGATTTGGATTTTGAATTCATTAACCTTGATCCCATTTGGATCAACTTGCTTAATCTCCCAAAGGAATGTTGGGATCTAAGGGTTTTAGAGAATATTAGAATTTCACTAAGAGTCTTTAAAGATTTTGATGAAAAATCAAGGGTAGATGGTCTAGGTTTGTTTGCTAGAATTTGTGTTTTAAAAATTGTTAAAAAAAACAAATCTAGAAATCTAATTTCAAAATTGGGAGTGTGCACCAACCAATTTATTTGGAGAAATTTGATCTATTTTGCTCAAGGTACTATAAATTTGGTTATCTTAAGAAAAATTGCTTTAGTAAGAGCCTTTTAGAGAAGGAGCTAGAAGACATAACTATTCCAATTCAAGAAAATTGAGAAATGGAGGAGGGCTTGCTTGTTTCAAATGCCCATATAGAAAAGTAGGAGAGCTAGTCATGAAACAACATAATGCTAAAGAAATAATTTTAGAGAAAAGTAGGAGAGCTAGTCATGAAACAAATGCTAAAGAAATAATTTTAGAGAAGGAAGTTGAAAATTTTATTGTCAAAAAATATATGAGAGTTAATCATGGAACAATAAAATATTAATAAAAGTTTTTTAAAGAATGAAGATGGTAATTTTATTGAATCCCCACCAAAGATTTCTAAGGAGGTACTAGATCCCATGAATCTAGAAATAACTGATCATGAGAAAAGAATTGACTCAGATCTTTTAAAGTTAGCTACTAATTTGGGTCTATATGAAAAAAAATTGAATACATATTTTTTTGACAAAAATGGAAAGAAAATTAATTAAAGAGGTAGCAGATGATGTGTTGGTAGAATATTTGGAATTGGATTCATTGGGGAAATGATCTATCTCCCAAATGGATGTGATAAGGAAATTCAAAAATTCCTTTAATTCCCAACATAAGATAAAGGGAAAAAAATAAAACAAAGAAAAACTCAAGAGGAAGTAGCTATGGATCTTCAAACTACCCTAGATGGGAACTAATAATCATTTTTGAGGAGAGTTGGAAACTCTCCTCAAGAATAGAAGATCCTACCTTGGAGTGTTAGGGGCTTAAATTCCCCTAGCAAGAGACACTTAATTGTCATTTGGAGTTGTGTTGTGCTAACATTCTTCTCCTTCATTAAATAAAATTGTATGCAAAAAAATCTAAATTTCTCTTTGATTAGTGGTATCCCTGGCATAATTTTTTCTTTTAATCTAGTAGTATTGCAGGTGGATAAGATCTGATCTCTAAGAATTGTGAAGGTTTATATGATTTCTTCAAGCAATAATTGGATCCTTTGCAAAGTGTCCAATCTTTCCTCAAATCTATATATTTGGTTATTTAATGTTTATTGACCTTCTAATCTAGTTAAAAAAAAAGATCTATTAGAATTTTATTTTTGAGTTGATCGCTCCTTTGAAGAATGATCTATTTGTGATTGGTGGATACTTTAATGATATTTACAATAGTAATGAGAAATTTGGTGGGGTAAATCAAGTTTCCAAGTGTAACACCTCGCCACATAACCCTAGAGGAAGTTGCAACAACTACTAAAGCGTACACAATTTTTTTTATTTTAAAGTTCAATAATAACATGAAAGGTGCACTACACTATCACAAACATCCTCTAAGGCATGAGACTAAGATTACAACTGAATCCCATAACATAAACATTAACTCATTCATAGCATATAATTAATTTCTCATGAATTTAAAGAATCATACATTCAAGCATTAAACATCACATAAGATATAAGTACATAAAGATCCATGAGCTACATTAATTTTAAATAATTTTTATGTAATGCCCCGCCATGTAACCCTAGAGGAAGCTACAATTAACTACTCAAACACACAATTTTTTTTATTTAAAGTATAATAAACACATAAGTTCACTTCCTAATGCCAACAACCTCTAAGGCTATGAGACTAAGGTTACTTTTAAACACATGCATACATCATAATTATATCCATAGCATTTTAACTACTTAAGGAATTAAATGCTCATACATTCCATACATGAAAATTACATCATAACAATAAGAAATACAACAAGATTCCATATAAAATTAACTTAAAAAATAAGATTACATTACTCATTCCTCGAATGAGGTAGTACATACAAATGTGATTACATAATACAATCAACCACCTCAAATACAACTGAGGGGTAATAAATACAAGAACCATCTCAAATAATTACAAAGCATGAAATATAAATTGGAAACCACGAGCTCTCCAACTAGAAATCTCGCCATCACGATTTGAAGATCAAGGGGACCCAACGATGTAGGGTGCACATTCCTCCCAACCAAGTGGTACCTGTAGGCCCACCCCCTGTGCTAGGAGATAGTAACAAGAATACATGGCCAAACCTACTACCTCTAGACACAGGATGACACATACTGACTCAACCAAAGACAAGTACAACACTACAACACTAAACATAGGTTACATTGCTTCCAAATTTATAACGAATCAAGTATGTTAAAAGAACCATACACATAAAACCATGTTGTCCTAGACAGAGTTTCATCACACAACTCATCATGAGTTACCCAATGTGGATCTTCATAGGTTCCGACTCCCATTATGGGACATCCTGGAGACTTCAATTGATCCCCAACCCTCATACTTACTCATGCGGAGTCAAATGCCTCTCGTAAAGATAAGGTAGATGACCTTTGTCATTCCAAGCCTTCCCACTCATCCCAAGCCCAAACGAGCACTTGTGTCTATGAGTGAGGCTATTTATCTTATTTAGTGTGAAATACTACCCAATCCCTTAAGTACTTTAATTAAGTTTTCACTTGATTAACTACCTCCGAAGGTTACCCGGTCTTACCTCTGTAGGACTCTGGCCCCTAACAGAAGCCACTCTTCTACTTGACAACACACAAAACCACCAACCACCAAGGGTACCATAGTGCACACAAAACTGGATAAAACAAACACTCCAATCCTAGGAGGCAACATATGACTAATCCGTTCCAAACATTGGAGGCAACAAATCACACAATCCACTCCTAACAAAGGAGGCAAAACATCCCCATTCGTGGAAACCGAGTAAATCACTGAAATGACTCCATGCACTACCCAAGGAAAAATAATACGGCTGACATCACAATATGACAACCCCCATCATCTAAGGATCCTTTTGGAAGACTTACAAATTATTGACTAACACTTAACCCATTTCCCAAAATGAAACTAGAAGAAATAGTTACAAAAGGGCAATCAAGACGTGAATTAAATCTATTTGGATTTTGTAACACCCCTCCATTTTTCTCTTTTGATCGGACAGTGTTCTTCTCCTTTATGTTGTGTTTTTTGTTAGTACTTTGACTATGGTAATCGGTTATTATTTGATTGCTATTTGTAAAGCGATGTGCATGTTATATTTTGATGTGATGGTATTTTATTCTGATGTTATCATTATGGCATGCTTTAGATTATCATAGATTATATTTGAATTAATGATTTTTTATGCTTTTGATTAGATTATTGATGTTAGATTCGTCAGTTTGTAACACTATATTGGTGAAGGGGACGAAATTGCACCACTTGCTTACAAGCGCCCTACGATTCCCTCTTCACAGTGTGTTTTATTATGATATATATGCATGTGGATATACTCTTTGTTCGCAGGTTGACAGGTATAGGACATCGACTCCACCTGGTTTCATATTTTTGAGCGTGTCCATTTCCCAACGACATTCGATTGGGAGATAGTAGCTAGGTTTTTCGTGCCAAGTCATCACCCTAGTCATAGTGTGTCATCGATTTTAGTTTGGTTCAGTTGTTTTAATATTGTTCTATGTGCCTTGATTTTATTTAAATTACAAGTTAGAAAAAGATAAATAAATGGCTTATGTAATTAAGTTGTTGATTAAATCAATCTGGTTATAATGTGAGAAATGTTATTTAATTATTAATTAATCTAGTTTAATTAATAAAATAATTTAATCTTGGATTAGATTTATTTTATTGATTAATTAAATTAATTGTGTGAATTTAATTAAGTTGTTCATTTTTGGAATTGATAGATATTTGAATTAAAAATTGAAAAATGTTTTAATTTGCATTTTTTTTTGAAAATTTGAATGCAAAAGAAATTAAGATATTTTATGTTTTGTTTTGGAAAATTTATTATGGTGGTTGAATAGATATTTCATTTTTTGTTTATTATGGATTTTCATGGAGTTTTTGAGGGAGGAGGAAAAAATGGAAAATTAGAAAAAGAGAAGGAAAGAATTTCTGGTTTTGTGGGTTTTTGATTTGGATTTTGGAGGAGCTTAGTTGGATTACTGAGAAGGAGCTTGAATCCGAGGAGAAGGCTTTGCACCTTTTTGTCAATCTTGCAAGCACTTGGAATCAGGTTTTCTTTTTTTTATTAAATTAATTTCATTTTGAAAAGATTCACAATTTTTAATTGTTGTTTGAAAAATATTTAAACTTTGTTTGATTTGCAAGAAAAACCCATGTTAAATCTTGTTTTAAAATATTGAAACCTCTGTTTCATTTTCTCAAGAAAAAATTGTGTTCTTGACTGTAAATGATCATTTTAATTATTATTTGCTCAATTAATTTTGTAAATTTCTTGTGGGATATTTAAATATATATATATATATATATATATATATTATTTATGTTTTATATGGGGCTTATGCTGTTAAAGATTAAATTAGGAAAACTCCTGTTTAAAAAAAAATAATTTTTGGATTTTTAGAAAAATCCGCAGGGTTTCTTTTGTTAATTTTAAAAACTAAATGAAATTCGAAATTGTGGGAGGCTAGGGGCTCACCCCACAACCGCCCCCCATGGGAGGCGTTGTGGGGAAAGCCGCACCCAGTGCACCCCCACGCGACCGCTAGCACTGTCACACCACCATCTATGGTGGTCGGCTGTGCATAGCACAACCGTCGCCCCAACCCTAAAATATGCACGTGCCCCAATGAAAACGTGTGGACTTTGTAGTTTTAGTTTTTTTTAACAAAAAAAAAAATATATAATATTTATATTATATTAATATAATATTTATATATTAAGTAATTAAATATATGTATATTATTTATATATATATATATATATATATATATATATATATATTTAAAGGTGGATTTAATTGATGGCATGATTTAAATGTAACTGAGAAAATTTTAAAGTATTATGCTATAGTCAAGTTAATAGATTTATTTTAAAATAATATAGTTTGATAGAACAATATTATTGGATTTAAAAGTAATATTTTTTTATAGCAAGATTAATTGGTTTTAAAATGATTCATTTTGCAAAGGAGGAATAGTTGTTTTAAAATGATATGTTTTGAATCGAAGAAGTAAATGTTTATGTTATTATTACTTTAAAGCAATTAGGGAATTAAAAAATTGGTTTAAATTCTATCTTTGTGTGAAAGAGACATTGTTAAATTAGTTTCATTGAGACAATAAACTACTGAGTTATATTAAGGGAAATGGATTTAATATATCCAAAATTAGTTTATTTCCTCGCAATTGCTATATGTGATTATTTCCTCCATGTTCATGTTTGGGGAAATGGGTTAAGTGTCTTTAATATGTAAGTCTTTCAGAGGACTCTAGAGTATGGGGGTTGTTGTTTTGTGATGTCAACCGTTTGTTAATTCCCATGGGTAGTGCATGAAGCCATGTCAATGATTTACCCAGTTATCACGAATGGGGATTTGTGCCTCCTTGGATTAGGAGTGGATTATGTGTTTTGTGACTCCTTGTAAGGAGTGGCTTTTTTATGTTTGTTACCTCCAATGTTTGGAGAGGGTTTTGACTTATGTTTCCTCCTTGAGTTGGAGTGATTATTTTATCTAGTTTGTATGCACTTTGCCACCCTTGGTGATTGGTTTTGTTTGGTATGTTGTCAAGTAGAAGAGTGGCTTCTGTTAGATGCCAGAGCCCAAAGAGGTAAACTAGATAACCTTCGGAGGTGGTTTAATCAAGTGATAACTAAAACAATATACTTAGGAGATTGGGTAGTGTTTCCCACTAATCAAGATAATTGTGCCTCACTCATAGACACAAGTGCTCATTTAGGCTTGAGATGAGTGGGAAGGCTTGGAATGGCAAGGTCATCTATCTTGTCTTTACGAAAGGTATTTGATTCCGCATGAGTGAGTATGGGGGCCAAAATTCGGTTGAGGCCACCAGGATAACCCATAATGGGGGCCGGAGCCTATGAAGATTCCCAAAGGATATCCCATGTCGAGCTGTGTGATGACACTCTTTCTACGACAACAGTTGGTACGTGATTTTATGTGTATGGTTTTCTTAAACATACCTAATCTATTTTATATCTAGAAGCAATGTGACCATGTTAGAGTTGTACTTGGGTTGCACATGTGATTGGTTGTGTCAGTTTGGTTCAGTTATGTTTTAGCCTGTATCTAGAGTTAGTTGGTACTGTCTTGGAATCCTTGTTACTATCTCCTAGCACGAGGGGTGGGCCTTCGGGTACCACTTGGTTGGGTGGAACGTGCACCTTACTCCATTGGGTTTTCTCCTTGTTCGTGTTGACGAGATTTCCAGTTGGAGAGCTCGTGGGATCCAGTTTCTCTTTATGCTTATTTTCATTTCAATTGGTTCTTGTAATTTATTACCCCTCATTTGTATTCGAGGTGGAAGTTTAATATGTAATCGCGCTTATTGGATTTACCTCATTCAGGGAATGAGAGATGTAATCTTATTGATAAATTATTGTATATGAAATTGTATGGTATCTCTTATTCTTTGATATAATTTATCATTTATGGAATGTATGCGTTCTTAATTTCGTAAGTAGATAAATGTTATGGATTCATTTGTGATATTTGTGGGTTAACAAGTAATCTCCATCTCGTAACCTTAGAGGTTGTTGGCAAAGGGTAGTGAACTTGTATGTTAATTGTACTAATAAAAAAAAAAAAATTAGTACGTTTGAGTAGTTAATTGCAACTTCCTTTAGAGTTACGTGGCGGTGCATTAGAGATTTCCTAAATACATTCTCAATCAGTAGAAAACATTAAAATAATTTCACTAATTAAATAAAAGCCCTTCTTACAGATAGAGAAGAAACCCAATTTTCCAAACACTTCAATTCCTCGATTATTTTTAATTAAATAATATCAATTTTCATATTCAACTTCTAACACTTATAAAATTATCTTCAATGATCCTATACATGCATTAATTAAAATAGAACATTTAAATATAAAATCCAATTATATATATAATATATATTAAATTATACATAAACCAAAACTCAAATATATAAATCCACATATAAATCAAACCAATAAAAAATTGAACTCATCACATTAATTAATGACGGACGAAATACCACATAAGGAGATCGCTATTCCTTATAAAAAGGAAGCTTCTTATAAGTTTAGGGGGCGAGGGGTGGAGGTGGGGGTCGGCTGTGTTTAGGGGACGGGGGGGAGAGCGACTGTATTAACACAACTGACCCTCCCCCAATTACCTTGGGTGCAACCGTGTATAAGAGGGGAGGGCTGTGGAGGGGACTCCTCCACAACGCTGCTCCCATGTGGGGGCGGCGGTGGGGAGGCAGCCCCTCCCCAACCCCCAAACATATATATAAACAAAACCTTTGATAAAAACACAACTTCAAAACAATTTTTCTGACATTAAAAATTCCTGCGAAATTTCATTTCCAGGTACACCGTACGGACGATGAACTCAACAACCATAACAATATAAATTATTTCATAAATAATAAAATATATATATGTTGTATATAGGTATATGTGAATGTTTATATAAATGATGTATATATATATTTAATGAATTTCAAACAATAAATTTAATTGCGGAATTTTTTTCCAAAATGAACAGTTACAAGAAAAATATCCAAATTATACAAATACTTCCGAGATGTCAATTTGAAGAGAATTTAACTTTTAAGATGAATTTTCTCAATTACAACCACACGAGATTTCTTTCCAATTTTTCCAGACATTGAAACTAAAAGAGAAAAGCAATAAACTTCCTACAGACAAAATAACAATAAATTTCTTCTGAAGCCTTCATCCTACAGGAAACCAAATTTCACAAAGGATCTCTACATGTAAAATTTTCCCAAATCAAACACAGAGGATAACTTCTTGCTTTCCCAAATCAAACACAGAGGAAAAAAAATCTTGAAGAATAACAATAAATTTCCCTACCATTTAAATCACAAGGAAATTTTCCTGAGAAAAACCACTTACAGGAAAACTTCTTTCTATAGAAAAAAATTAAAATTTCTTTCAGAGGGGTTTTCTTTCCAGATCACTAAATATTTATTTCTCGGTTTCATTAATTTTCCCTATATTGTCGGACAACCATTAACTAAGGTTTTCCACAAATGATTTCAACATACAAAAGAAACTGCCTCTACAGAACAAAGTAATTATTTATGGAGAAATTAACTACGGCAATACAATCTTTCTCACACCAGACAATCTTTTTCTACAGAGAAGATGTAGTCTAAATAATGTTTTCAATTAATACTTAATAAAACAAAGGAAGGAACCTGTACACCAACGCTTGAGTATTTGAAGATTTGATGAAGTGCCTCCTCCATAGCTCCAAGCAAATGTTCCAAACAATAATGAATTCCTCCAAAGTAAATTGATTTTCCGATCACAAGAGCAATCCCAACACAGCAAGAATTTCCCAAACAAATTTCTAAAAATGCAAGAATTACAAAAATAACTACTATAGCAAATTATTCCCCAAAAGTTATCCACATCACAGCAAGAAATATTTAAATTCCCAACAACAAAATATCTCATGCCTTGTCGTGAAGAAGCTTTCCACTTCCTCACTCAAAGCCAAAATTATCTCCTGTGAATTAATTTTTCCCAACCAATTTATTAAATTTTTCTAACACTTGCTGGAATTTACTATAGACACATAAAAATGACCTAGACCCACAGACTCTTCTTCTAACCCTAATTAAGACATTTTAATTATGTCCTTGACTCACTCTCAACTATTAATTAGATAATTCATAATTATTTAATTAATTCATATCTTTTTATTCCCCATGATTATTAAATAAATAATATTGTAATTATTTATTTAATGTGTTACTAATTGTCTAAATATCCTCCTATAATTAAATAAATTTCTTAATTTATTTCCCCCTTTATGTCTTCCTAATTATTAAATAAATAATTTTATTTATTTATTTAATTATGTCACTAATTAAAGTCCTCTTCTTCCTAAAATTAAATAAATTCTTATTTATTTAATCCACCTTCCACTATAATTAAATAATTATATTTAATTATCTAATTATTCATTAGTCTCTTCTCTCATAAATTAAATAAATTTTATTTATTTAATTTGGTCCACTCTCCTAAATTTTAAATTAAATATTTATATTTAATTTAAAAGGTTCTATTTGTCACATTCCTCTAATAATTAAATAATATCTCTATTATTTAATATTCCACCTAAATTAAATAACCTTTTATTATTTAATTCCCCCTCTTTTATTGTGCTCATTTTAAATAAATTTATTTATTTAAAATAAGTCTCATTTAAATTCCCTCCTTTAGTAAATAATTTAATTTAAATTATTTACTGTCACATGACCCCACACTTTTTGAATTAAAATAGTTTTTAATTCAAAAAGTCAACATCTCCTCTTAAATCAAACAATTTTAAATTATTATTTGATTCCCCATGACTCCGTTTTCCATGCCCAGAATCTTTTGTCACATATTTTGTCAGCCATTGATTTGATTTTCTAAAAATCAATCTTGACCCTTTATTTCGAATCTGACCTAATGTTGCCCTAACCCTAATTGTGGGTTGCTTTATTGAATCTCGTCCATTGATTCTAGGGAATTTACTAACTTTCAATCTTGGCCATTCACACAAAATTGCCTCTTCTATAAAAGAGCAATTTTGGTCTCATTTTGAAGATCTTGCATTTTCATATTTTGTCATCTCACTTAGGAATTATTATCATCTTGCACTTTCATACTTTTAGCATTGTTAAGTTTCATTTGGCATAGCATTTTAGATTTCTTTTGACATAACATAGACATTTTTAGATGCTTACTAGTTGCAGTAGGGCATAGTATTGCATTTAGGTCATTTCAAATCCTTCAATATTTGCTTAGGGCTTGTCATCTTCATTGGCTTTCTCTTCTCAAATTTGAGGGCAAACTAAATCATATCTAGCAAATTAAGAAGGTGTAATGGAGGTTAGTCATGGAGGATGAAGACAATCTATAAGATTGTTCATCTATTCCTTTGCACTCCATTACTTACTTGGAGTTTTTATGTTTTGCATGTAATATTGCTAAACCATAGAAATTTCCCTTTGTTACATTTACAAAATATCTTCAACAACCCTCTTGGCATAACATCCTCTAAATTTCAAAATTAAATATTTTAATAATTAAAATATTTCCCCTTTTCAAATATAAACTATTTAATTAATCAATAAATAAAATAATCCAAGGATTAATCTTTCTATTAATAAAATTAAATTAATTAATTTATTAATTCAAAAACCTCTAACATTAAAAAAAGAAGCATAATCTAATAATCAACCTTTAATAATAAAATTCACTAAACCTCTTTTAAAGCATTTTACCATGATAATACAAAGCAATAATCAACATATTTAAACAAGCACAACTAACTAAACTTGATGACACACTGAGGCTAGGGTGTAGACTTGACACAAGTAACCTAGCTACTATCTCCCAATCAACTTTACCATTGAGCGGTGGACACGCTCAAACCTGTGAAGCCAGGTGGAGTCGATGTCCTGTACTTGCAAACCTATAAACGAGACATCAATAACACATGTATATAAACATCATCATAAAACACACCGTGAAGAGGAAGTCACGAAATCACACGACACTCACAAGCGAGTGATGCAATTCCATCCCCTTCACCAATACACTTATCACGAACTGATAGTTCTAACATAAATAAAATACTCATGTGCAATAACCATGTTATACCAAAACATCATTATACTAATCAAAGCATGTCAAATAAAACATCAAAGAGAGTACATCACATCACATATATAGTCCACATCACTCTAAAAATAGTGATCAAATAATAAACACCATAGAGTATATCAAAGTATATGAGTAACCAAAAAACAAAAGAAAGAAAGAAAGGACAGTATCCAATCCAAAGAGCAACATAGAGGGGTATTACATCCTCCCCCTAGGGTCAGGCTTACTCCTGGAAGCTTACAAATAAGTAGGGATATATCTCCCTCATCCTAACTGCATCCTGATCATTACCTTGATCCCTGAGGATGAGTATCTTGCACTACACATCCACTACCATAAGTCTCGACAATTGCTTTTTGATATCTAGCCTGGTGGTTATCAACTGTAGTATATGCTTGGTGAGACCTGCTTGCATCACCTACTATCGGCTCAGAAACTATTGGCTTTTGACAAAATCTAGTAGTGTTTCATTGCAAACAATTCCTAGCAATGTGGCCCTATTGGCCGCAAGAGTAACACCCTATGTTACGACCAAAACCTCTGTCTCCTAACGGTACACTAGACTACTGCACACTACCCCAGTCAGCCATAGACTACGAACCCTGAGCTGGTTGCACCTGATGATTGCACTTATTGCGCCACCAGCTCTGGTTCTTCCTAGGTGGAGAATCATAATCATCCTGATAAGACTCAAAATCCTTACGCTTCCCCAGCGCACTCTGCTACTGCCCACTCTGAGTAGGACCCTGCTGAGTCCTAGGTGATCCAACTCCCTAAGACTGACTCCCAAGAGCACTAGGCCCTACAACCGATCCACTACCGATCTGTACTCCTATGTGGCCTCCCAATGCCAACTCTAGATTCTCCTCCACTAACCTCTCTTTTTCTACAACCATCTCCATGGTTTTGGGTTAAAAAACCCGCACACCTCTGCTAATTTGGGTATTCAATCCCCTGACAAAGTGGCGAACGAGCATACCCTCGTGATCTATGATACCAACAAATTGTTTGAGCTCGTAAAAATGATGCTCATATTGCTCTACTGTCATAGATAATTGACACAAGGTGTGAAACTCATCGCCTTGGCGCTGACACTAGTGGTCAGATAGGAAACGAGCTCTGAACCTCTCAAAGAGCATATCCCATGACAGTGAATTAATATCTATCTGGAGCTTCTGCTCCTCCAACCTCCACCATGTGGACGCAAATCCCCATAGATGCATAATAGTGCACCGTGCTTTGGTATTACTACCATATGGGTACATCACAAAGCACCAGTTGAGGTCAATGAGCCATGTCTCTACCTCTAAGCCACTGCCTGCTCTGTCAAATAAAGGTGGACGTGCCCTGAGAAAGTCCCTCATATGCACAACTGCTATTGCCTCAGTCTATACCAGAACTTCCCTCTCTCCAAGATTACCCTGTACATCATCCTATCTCTGTCCAAGGAGAGCTAATGCCTCCTCTAGTATCCTATGCATCTGTGCACCCTCGATCCCTAGAGGATTCTGTAGTCGGTCTTCGCCCCCTAGGGAATTCTGTGACGCTGGTGCTCCTCATGATCTGAAACATGTGGATCCTAAGGAGGGGAATCATGTTGACTCCCTCCACAACTGCCTACACGGCCACGACCTTGACCTTGCCCTCTACCTCATCCGCATCTGGGAGGTATGATGTCTGTGTAGGATCATGCCAGGGTGTTAGACAAGGTACACACTTAAAAACCTATGCAACTAAAGCTTAATGGGTTCATGATAATCCCAAAGCACCCGGTGTTTAAACCCGAGCTCTGATACCATGTGTAATGCCCCGCCACGTAACCCTAGAGGAAGTTGCAATTAACTACTCAAACACACAAGTTTTTATTTATTTAAAGTATAATAAATATGTAAGTTCACTTCCTAATGCCAACAACCTCTAAGGCTACGAGACTAAGGTTACTTTTAAACCCATACATACATCATAATTACATCCATATAATTTTAACTACTTAAGGAATTAAATGCTCATACATTCCATACATGAAAATTACATCATAGCAATAAGAAATACAACAAGATTCCATATAACATTAACTTAACAAATAAGATTACATCACTCATTCCCCGAATGAGGTAGTACATACAAATGTGATTACATAATACAATCAACCATCTCAAATACAACTGAGGGTTAATAAATACAAGAACCATCTCAAATGATTACAAAGCATGAAATATAAACTGGAAACCACGAGCTCTCCAACTGAAAATCTCACCATCACAATCTGAAGATCAATTAAAACTTAATAAAACAAAGGAAAAAACCTATACACCAACGCTTGAGTATTTGAATATTTGATGAAGTGCCTCCTCCACAGCTCCAATAAAATGTTCTAGACAACAATGGCTTCCTCTAAAGTAAATTGATTTCGCGATCACAAGAGCAATCCCAACACAACAAGAATTTCCCAAACAAATTTCTAAAAAGGCAAGAATTACAAAAATAACTACTACAATAAATTCTTCCCCAAAAATTATCCAGATCATTGCAAGAAATATTTTTCCAACAAATTCCCAACAACTAAATATCCCATGCCTTGCTGTGAAGAAGCTTTCCACTTCCTCACTCAAAGCCAAAATTATCTCCCGTTAATTAATTTTTCCCAACCAATTCATTAAATTTTTCTAACACTCGCTGGAATTTACAAAATATCTTCAACAACCCTCTTGGCATAACATCCTCTAAATTTCAAAATTAAATATTTTAATAATTAAAACATTTCCCCTTTTCAAATATAAACTATTTAATTAATTTAATTAATCAATTAATAAAATAATCCAAGGATTAAACTTTTTATTAATTAAATTAAATTAATTAATTTATTAATTCAAAAACCTCTAACATAAAAAAGAATAAGCATAATCTAATAATCAAACTTTAATAATTAAATTCACTAAACCTCTTTTAAAGCATTTTACCATGATAACACAAAGAAATAATCAACACATTTAAACAAGCACAACTGGCTAAACCTGACGACACACTGAGGCTAGGGTTTAGACTCAGCACAAGTAACCTAGCTACTATCTCCCAATCAACTTTACTGTTGGGTGGTGGACACACTCAAACCTGTGAAGCCAGGTGGAGTCGATATCTTGTACCTTCAAACCTATAAATGAGGCATCAATAGCACATGTATATAGACATCATCATAAAACACACTGTGAAGAGGAAGTCACGGAATCTAGGGCACTCGCAAGCGAGTGATGCAATTTCGTCCCTTTCACCAATACACTTATCATGAGCCGACAGTTCTAGCATAAATAAAATACTCATGTACAATAACCATGTTATACCAAAAAATCATTATACGAATCAAAACATGTCAAATAAAACATCAAAGAGAGTACATCACATCACACATATAGTCGACGTTGCTCTAAAAATAGCGATCAAATAATAAACACCATAGAGTATATCAAAGTATTTGAGTAACTAGAAAACAAAACAAAGCAAGAAAGGACATTGTCCAATCCAAAGAGCAACACGGAGGGGTATTACAGTTTACAATACTCATTCCAGAATGAGGAAGAACGTACAATAGTGTTACAATTTACAAGAGACCTCCTTGAATATAATTGAGGAGTAATATAAATACAAGTGTCAAACTGATACAATAATCAAATGCATGGAATAAAACAACTGGCAACCACGAGCTCTCCAACTAGAAGATCTCACCATCATGAACAGAAGAAGGGAACCCAACGGAGTAAGGTGCACGTTCCACCCAACCAAGTGGTACCCAAAGGCCCACCCCCTGTGCTAGGAGATAGTAACCGAGCTTCCTAGACAAGACCAACTACCTCTAGACACAGGCTAACACAAAATTGAACTAATCAAATATAATTACAACACTAACACATTGGTTACATTGCTTCCAGAGTTATAATAATTGAGTATGTCAACTGGACCATACACACAGACCGTTGTCATAGGAAGAGTTCCATCACACCAACTCAACATGGGTTACCCAATGCAAATCTTCTTAGGTTACTGACCCTCTAACAGGTTAAACCATGAAAACCTCAACTGATCCCCAACCCCCATTCTCACTCATGCAGGATCAACTTACCTTTCGAAGGAACAAGGAAGATGACCTTCACCATTCCAGGCCTTCTCACTCATCCCAAGCCCAAACGAGCACTTGAGTCCATGAGTGAGGCTAACTTATCTGAATTAATATGAGTTTCTACCCAATCCCCTAATTACTTTAAATTATTATTTTCACTTGATTAACTACTTTCGATAGGTTACCCAGTTTACCTCTTTAGGGCTCTGGCCCCTAATGAAAGCCACTCTTCTACTAACAACACACAGATCAAAACCAACACCCAAGGGTAACATAGTGCACAAAATAGGATAACAAATTCCACTCCAAACATAGGAGGCAACACATAACAAATTCCACTCCAAACATAGGAGGCAACACATCAGAAAATTCCACTCCAAACATAGGAGGCAACACATCCCTGTTCATGGTAATCGGGTGATTCACTGAATAAGACTATATGCACTACCCAAGGAAAATTGAAGGGCCGAAAATAAAATACAACCCCCAAATCTAAAATGCCACAAATGGAATTCTTACTAACACTTCTAAACAATTTTCTCCCAAAACGAAAATAGAAGAAAATTACATTTTAAAGGGCAATTTTAACCAGAAAATAAATCTATCTTTCGGATTTCCTAAATCCAATTTCCTTTAGTGAAGTATAGTAAAATCATTGCCCAAATAAACTAATTAAATAAAATCCCTTTTGTAGACAAAGAAGAAAAAAAATCTTATTGTTAACTTCAATTTCTCAATTAATTTTAAATAACATACCAATTTCTTCTATAACATATTTCCATTATAATATCATCAAATTGTGCATTAATAACATGCACCTAATTTAAAATGAATATATTTAAATAAATATATTCAAATATATATATATATATATATATATATATATATATATATATATAATTATATATATGTATATATACCTATAATTATATATGCATAAAAAAAATATTATTTATTTATTTAAACTAAAATTTCTTTTTTTTAAAACCAAATAAACATAAGTTTAATTATATATAATATATATTAAAAGCTAATAAAATAATGATAAAAATCGCATTACTAAGCAGCCAGATTCCTTTTCAAAGGGTTCACATATGTTTGAGGGAGGCTGACTGTATACATACAACTGAGCCTCCATTGAAAGTGGTTGCAATCGAAGGTTTATGAGGGGGAGGAGGGTGCAGGGGGCTGTGGAGGGACTACCTCCACATCGCCGCTCCCTTATGGGGCGGCGGTGGGGGTAGCACCTCCCACATATAAACAACATTAAAAATAAAACTCCCAAACCAAATAAATTCCCAGCGATAGAAGAGAAATCGCCATGCAAAAAAAGCCATACAAGGTTTTCAAAAGAAATTTACAAAGACTCAATATAAAATATATCTATATATATATGTATATGTATCTTTCAATATATATATATATATACATATATATACATATTTATATATATGCAAATTTATTAAAACAAATGCCTTAGTCGGGCAAACAATTTTCAAAATGTATTCTACAGAAAGATACACAAATTTTACAGAGAAAAGTAATTTCAACATAGGGGTTTTTTTCTAAATTTTCTTCAGACAAACAAATTTAATAGGAAGCAATCATTTTCTACATAAAACAAATCCAATAGTAAATTGGAGCAATATTTCTCTATAGATAACTTTTACCCAAATTTCTCCAAAGGTTTATTTCTACAGAGAGTTTAATTTCTTCCCAACATAGATTTTTCCAGATCCCTAATGTTTTTCTTCTGGGTTCTTCATTGTTTACAACAATCCCAATTAAAACTTGCAAAATTTTCTATAGAATATTTCATTGAAAAGTTGCAGACATGACATTTCAATTTTAACAAAACTCAAAAGCTTCATAATTTGCACAGACAATCTTTTTCTAGACAGTAATTTAATCTAAGAAACTTTTCCGAAAATGAAATTAACTAGAATAATAGAGGAACTTGAATTCCAACTCTTGAGGGAATGTGGATTAGTGTAGAGCCTCTTCTAGAACAACCAGAGCTTCCTCCGGAAACAAAACAAATTCCATAGCACAAAGAATTTTCCTGAGACTGTCTTTTTTTTCCCAATATTTTAACAACTAGAATACAATAACAAAAATTCCTTTTTTAAACAACCTTTCCCCACAAAATATGCTCTCCTCTCTTCCGTGAAGAAGCTTCTCACCTCTCATGGTTACAACCATTAATCTCTTCATGAAAACATTTTTTCCAACAACCATCATTAATTTTTCAAACACATGTTGAAAACAAAATATCTTTTCAAAATTAATTTGCACCAATCACTTCAGATATTTCTAGAAATTAAAACATTTTAATAATTTCAAAAATATATAACATTTCTAATTTAAGCTTAATTCAATTAATTAATAAAATAAATTTAATCCTAAGATTAAATTATTTTATCAAATAGATTAAATTAATTAATTAAATTAAATTACAACCTTCTAACATAATAATCAAGATTAATTAAATAATCAACTAAAATATTTAAAGCTTTTATTTCCCTTTAACATACTTTGCAACATAAATAAAATCAAGGCAAATTGAACAACATTAAAGCAAAACATAACCAACAAAATCGACGACACACTATGACTAGGGTGGTGGCTTGACACGGGAAACCTAGCTACTATCTCCCAATCAACAATATTGTTGGGCAATGGACTCGATCAAACCTATGAAACTAGGTGGAGTCGATGTCCTATACCTGCAAACTTGCAAACAAGACATATATTGAACACACACATATATCATAATAAAACACATTGTGAAGAGAGAATCACGAAATCGCAGGGCACCCGCAAGCGAGTGGTGCAATTCCATCCCCTTCACCTATACAATGTCACAAAATAGACGAATCTAACATCCATAATATACTCATGAGCATATAACAATATTAATTTAAATAACCACTATGCTAATCAAAAGCATGCCATAATAATAACATCAGAATAATGTACCATCACATCATAACATAAAATCCACATCACTCCAAAGTTAACAATCAAATAATAACCAAGCATCATAGTCTATCATAGACAAGGTACTAACAGAAAACAAAGCATAACAAAGACACACACTGTCTGATCAAAAGAGCAAAATGGAGGGGTGCTACACCAAGTCTCAAATTGATTTTATGTAATTTGTTGAATCTAATGGTTTAGTTTTTGTTTGGTGTAGTAATGGTATTTGCATGTGGTCAAACATAAGATATAACTTTTCTCATAAAGCATAACATCTAGACAAGTTCATCTTTTCTTCTTCCTAGCTTCAAAGAAGAAAAATATTACAATTGTACCATCCTTCCTCATTCAAGTTCAAATTATTTCCCCATTGTTTGTTCAATATTTGAAGATAATGCCCCTAAAAAATACCCCTTTTAAATTTGATGTGGTGGTTTTGTGACCCCAAGTTCTTAGGTCTTTTGGAGTCTTGGTGGAATTCAACCCCATTTGTTAAAGGTTCTTGGATGTTTCAACTTTTCTCAAAGTTTAAATTCATAAAATTTAAGATCAAAAGTTGTAATAAATCCTCCTTTTAATTTTTTTTAAGGAAAAATTTGTATGGAGGGAGAAATACAAGCTCTTAATGATAAGGACATTAATCAAGAAATGGGTCAAAACTCATTCTTAGCTCAAAAGGACCCTTGCAACAACTTCAAGAAATACAATCCTTGAAAGAAATCTTCCAAAATAGAAGTCTTGAGAGTCATGGCCTAAAGGAGGAGATAGAAACACAAAAAAATCATGTCTCTACCAAGATACGAAGGGAATATAATCATATTACACATGTAGCAAGTCATAAGACAACCTAACCATTATAAAAATTATTGAAATTTGTAGAGAAGTGGTCCAATTTTTCAGAATTTACTTATAAGAGATGTTATGCTTGTTGATTTTAATCTAGAGAACCAAATCTTAAATCATATTTCCTTGTTTATTATCTAATGATCAAAATGCATCTCTAATGGCTCCCCTTTCTTAGGAAGAAATAAGACCTGTGGTTTTCTTAATGAAGGGGAAAATTCCCCTAGTTTAGATGGTTTTCCTCCAATATTCTTCTAGAAATGTTGGTCCTTTATTGGGAGATATGTATGGTTAGTGATGGAAGAGGCTAGAAAAAACAAAAAGGTCCTAAAAGAATTAAATATCACCTTTATAGCTCTAATCATAAAATTAAATAATATCAATTAATTTGTTTATTTTAGACCAATATCATTATGTAACACAATTTATAAGATTATAACCAAAGAATTATAAGTCATATTAGGTTAATCCTAAACATCATATCTTCAAAATAAGATGGTTTTGTCCCTTGTAGGGAAATCTCAGAAGGGGTCTTAATTGCTCATGAGGTGATTCATTCTATCAAGGAGAATAATATTATAGCTATGATAGTCAAAATATATATGATGAAGGCATATAATAAGGTCAGTTGGACCTTTTATGCTAAAATGTTTAGAAAAATGGGTTAAGCTATGATTGGTGTAAATTTATTGTGGCTTGCATCTCCTTATCTAGGTTTTCAGTTCCAAGGAATGACACACTTATATGTTTTCATTCTTTCCAAGGTCTAAGGCAAGGTGAATCCATTTCCCCATTTATTTTTATTATAATGACAAAAGATTTAGGTAGAAGCATTTTTCTTGAATCCAATCTTGGACTTTGGAGAGGGATAAAAGTGGCTAATAATAGGTAGATCCTATTTCTCATTGTTTGTTTGTTAATGATACTCTCCTTTTTGGTTTATCAAATTATAGTGTTGCCACCTCAATCAACATAATTTTGGACAACTACTAAAAGGTTTTAGCTTAGGCTATTAATCGAAACAAATTTAAGCTCTTTTTATTTAACACCTCTTCAATTCTTATAATTACAAGATTATTTGATTTTAAAAAGGAATATTTCCTCACACTTATCTTGGAGTTCCTCTTTTCTATGGAGGGATGAAAAGTAGTTTTTGGAACAAGTTGGTCTCCTTTATTCATGCAAAACTTGCATCCTGGAAGAGTAGATGTCTCACTTTAGCTAGTAAAATACTTTTGATCAAATTAATGCTTTTTATACTATCCCTATTTACATGATGTTGCACTTTCTACTGCCTACTAATATTTTATTCTCTATCAATAAAATCTTGAGATTCTTCCATTGGAGTGGGAAAGGGGATAAGGTTAAAATAGTATTAATGGCTTGGGATAGAGTTTGTAAACCTAAATTTGTTGGAGGCTCATGGATAAGATATATTGTTGTTCAAAATATTACTCTAGGAGAAAAAATAGCTTGAAAATTATACTCTTCCCATTTTTCCAAATGGTGTTAGAATTTACAACACAAGTATCTTCACACTTTTGGATAATACTAGAATCTTCACAATTTCAAATCCCCCAAGGGCTCTGCTATGTGGAATTTTATAATCAAGCATAGGAATATTATTACCTCAAATATCTCTTGGGAAATCTAGAAGGTGAAGAAAGTTCACTTTTGGCATGACTCATGGAATGGATATGAAATTTTGGACAATTGAGTTGACATCTTTGAAGCTAAGAAGTATTTTGGGATTTCTTATTCCAATAATATCCCAATTGTGACTTGGAAATATTTCTCCTTGTATTCATTTTCAGAAATCCAAAAATACACTTTAAAGGAAATTATTTCAAATAGGAAGATATTCTATTCAAATTGTGAAGATAAATTAAAATAGATGGGCTCTACCTTAGGTTCTTATTATATGTTAGTTTTTCTTATTTGAGTCCAAAAAATGATGAAGATAAAAATGGACTTTAAGACTTTGTCGGGATAAAATTTTCCTTCTAAAAGTAATTTCCTTTGCAGCAGCTCAAAACAAGATCCTTTCCATGGATAAATTGCAAAGGTTTTCCTTATTTGTGGATTTAAAGAATTCATTATGTAACAAGGAAGTTGAAACAATTGATCATTTATTTTTCCATTGTGAGTTTGCTTCCAAATGTTGGTTTTGGCTTTGGGATCATCTTCATTGGAAATGTGCCTTCTTAATGTCTACACTTCAATTATTCTCAAGTTGGCCATACCTTTATCAAAATTCCACATTTTCTTGTCAATGGAGGATTACTCCCTCTTTTCTAATTTGACACATCTTGAGAGAAAGAAACTCCAAATTTCTTAAAAATAATTTTTAATAAACTCCTAGGATTATGTTATTCTTAAATTAGAGCTTGTAATTTTTGAGACTGCGATATTTAATTTCACTCTTTCTTTCCAATTTAACATATATTTTTCATCTTAGTACTCAATAGTTCTTAAAAATTGGCCTTTTATAAAATGTCCTCCTTCTCTTAGTGTCATTAAAATGAAGAAAATGAAAAATATTAGATAAAATATAAGTTGGGTGAAGCCCTTCTATTCTTTAGTAAAACTTTACTTCAATGATGCTTCCGAGGGAAATTCGAGGTCTTTAAGTCATTTTATGTTCTTAAAGATTATAAAGGTATTGTGCTTAGAGAAACCTCTAAAAAGCTCCCTCATGGCTTAAAAACGAGGTAAATATTCATGCCCTTTCTTTGGGTTTGGGGCTTGCTCTTAAAAAAATCAAAGGAAACTCAATATGTGTGATTAATGCTATCAGAAAGAGGCAATTTAATTCCTAGAAGCTTTCAAATATGATGTAGCTATTTGGGATCTATTAAGAAAGTTTGTTTATTTTGAATGTCAACAATACTTTCATGAGGCAAATTAGCTAGCCTATCAAATTGTCTAGCTGATAGGGTAGCTAATTAGGCAATTGATAAGAAAATTTGATTCTTTGAAAGCTCTAACATAGGCAATTGAAAATACGTTTTTCTAGCTAAAATTTATTTGAAAAAAAAGGGGATATCAAAGGTGACAAGGAATAAATGAATCACTTCTTGACTCATCAGTGTTGAATAGGGGTTAGCAAATCTTGTTTAAGTTATATGATTAGGGATTCCATATTTTAGAGAGATTTGCACTTATCATTTTTGTACCTTTTAACTTCTCATCAATAGTGATGGAAGTTTTTTGGGTGGTTTGACATGTTCTAGCTTGCTTGAGCTTGTCATGTCACTCTATTTTTACTGACACATGTGTGAGGTTGTGCAGATTCGGTAATTGATGGAGGCTATTTGTTGAGGCAATCTTGTGCTAGTGGAGGAATCATCACTCTCTGGTGGCTTCACCATGTTCTTCTCCTCTTATCACTTCAATTTTGTTCTTGTGATACTATTTTCTACTTGTTTTAAAGAATTCTAGCTTGTGTGACCTTGAAATTTGAAATCATGTTCATATGTGCTCACTTAGAAGTTGTGGGTCCTTGTGGTGATATATTTAGATGCAATATTTTTTTAAAGCCACGATTTCTCATAAAAAGTATTTCATAAATGACAGTCTATATTCTAAAGTGTTTTTGGGAAAGAATGGATAATCATCCTTTTAATAAGAAAAATCTTGAAATGGTCTTTATTCTTCTATGTGATATGGTAGAAGATGTTATTTGCACAACTGTGAGTAAAGATCTTCTCAAAAACTCCTTCAATTCACTTTCTTCTCATATGTTGCATCAACTTTCCTCTCCAATGTTATGGACATGTTTGCTGATATTCAAACTGTGATTTATCTTGTTGCTAATTTCCTACAACCTACTATGTACTCCCTTGTTGGTTTGGAGGAGGTGCTTAAATCATATGATGTATCGAGTGACGTTGCTAATATTGGTGGCATTTTCCCACATGCCAGGTACTTTTGGACTCCCCCTATGCTCTACTTGCCATGAGATTTGATCTTTAGGATGGTGATGCAAAATTTACTCTCTTTATTTTGAACTTATTTCATTATGATATTGGTGATGATTTGTTCCACAAAGTGCTAGACTTCTTTAATGCTCTACATTTTTTGATCATGCATTTTGTAGAGAAGATCCGTAAGGGCGTTTTTCCATTACAATTTGTGGCCCTTGATGAGGCTAGTTCCAGTAGTAGGGGGTTGGTTTAGGTTGCATTTTCTTATTTTTGTTCAAGTAAAAGCTAAATTTTATTGGAAGCTAGGCCCTTAATGTTTGAACTCCTTTGTCCATGATGGCTCCATTTCTCTATTTTTTGTTGTAAAATCTATAATTATTAATATTTTATAAGTGGTTCTTTCTGCTTTTTTATTGAGTAAAAAATATTACCAATCAACAATCACAATGGAAAACTAATATGTATGAAAGAGTGGTATCCAAGCTTCAAGGAAGATAAAGCCATGGTCCCATGTAGGGAGGCTTCCTAAAATATCATAGCGGGTGTTGCCACAATTTTTTAGGAGTTTCTATAAGCATGAGGTCCCATGAATTTTTTAATAATGTAAAAGCTTAAAAATTTAAGCTCCAAAAATTTAGGAAGCTGGTGGTTTGATGATTATTTTTTAGCAACAAGGAATGCTAAATTTACAATTATATAGCTAAATATAAAAAAATATTGACAATAATTTTAAAAATATGGATGAATGATATGTGGGGGCAAAATTTTAGAAAGACAGTGATGGAAAATTTTGGCCCCACCCTAAAGACACCCACTTAAATTTAAAATCTAAAAACTAGGGGCTCTTATTTCTTTGCACAAGATTCTATTTTATCTTGTAGGATATTTTTTGCCTTCTTATAAAATCTCCTATTCCACAAAAATAGTTCTTGTAGCGATTCTATGGGACACCTTGCTAAGGGTAAGGTCTTGAGGGCTTCAGGATCTATTTTGAAGGAGCAAGGGATCCCATGAAGCAAAAAATAATGTTATAGGATTAAATAGAATATTTTCCTCAACAATAGCAACCCCTATTTTTTAGTTTGAAAATTTAAGATAGTGCAATTGAGGTGGAGCTAGAAATTGCCCCACTAGCTTAAGATTTTTTTCTACCACTTTTCAATCATATGGAGTTTTTATATTCCCACCATTTTTAAATTTTATATTTATTTACTCTATTAAATTGAATATGCAAAATAATAAATTCATGAGACCACTAGCTTCCATATAGTTAGGACCTTAAACTTTTAACCTTAACTTACACTACAAAATTCATGAGATCACTGCTTTAAAATAATCCTAAAAATTCTCAACAAAACCCACTTAAATTTTTCAGGAAGCCCCCCTCCATGGGACCATAGCCTAAAGGTGGGGTCTCATAGATGGGGGCTTCTTAGAAAAAAATCAATGGGTGCTGGTGAGATTTTTTAGGAATATTTTAAGTAGGCGGTCCTATGAATTTTTTAGTGTAGTTTATGTTTAAAAGTTTAAGCTTCAAATTTTATGGAAGTTGGTGCTCTCATGAATTTTATGATTTTGCATATTCAATTCAATAGAGTAAATAAATATAAAATAATAACGATCTAAGGTTGGGGTCCCATGGATAAGGAGTAGGGGTCTCATGAAGTAAAAAAATAAATTGCCCCACCAACTCAAGCTTTCTTTTTGCCACTTGTCAATCATATGAAGTTTTTAAAATTCCACCAATTAATTTTTTTTTTTATATTAATTTTTTGTGTTGAATTGAATATGCAAATTAATAAACAAAATTCATGAGACCACTAACTTCCATAAATTTAAAAGCTTAAACTTTCAAATTTAAACTACACTACAAAATTCATGGGACCACTCGCTTTAAAATATTTCTAAGAAGCCGCCCTCCATAAAACCCTATCCCAGCGACCAATAATTGTCCAGAGAGAAAACAATGGCATTGGACAGTTTGAATCATTTCAAAAGGAATGTAGAAACTTCTTTAACTAGGTTGAATTGCTTAGTAGAGGATACAAAAAGCTCCTACATTGAGGATTATAACAAGGCTTTATGCTCTCATTCCAGATGCACAAACTTGTGTTTCTCACTCCACAAAATTAGTTCCAAGTCTCCAATGCTTCCAACATTCAATTGAAAGTAATGAAAGCCTCATGTATTCTTACTCATTAGGGCAGAGCATAGTTGAGGGGGTGGGTTCAGGTTGCTACTGTAGTTGAGTAACAAGACAGGAATGTAGATCCAGAGGACTACATTCATGGCTGCCATTGTGGTCAGAGGAGCAGCCATTCTTTTATAAAGACCATTTTGTGCAATTGTGTGTTTCAAGGCATCTATGGTTTCCGAATTTCGACTTCAGACAAATTCACCTCCAACAATTCATCGTCAACAATTTATTGTCATGACAAATTCATTTCGTGGAAAATTCACTTCTAGCAATATAATATGAATTACTGGTGGTGAATTTTCCACGAGATGAATTTATCATGACGATGAATTGTTGAAGATAAATTTATTAACGGTAAATTATTGATGGTGAATTTTCCTAAAACTCTAAATTTCCATTCAAATTGTTTTGGGTTTGAAGTGGCACTATACAATGTTCCAAAAGCAGGACGAAGATGGTCATATGGGTATGTCACTTTCCAAAGATCTCACTTGAGTGGCCGGTGAAGGCCTCCATGATTACTTTACATCTTTGGCTCTACTGGTGCTGCCGTATGAAGACTGGCTAAAAAATGTGTTGTTGCTTGTGGCCATAAATATTTTATGAACGGATATGAAGCCTTACATTCCAGAACTTTGTCAGGCTTTCATCAATTTCTGTACTCACATGGGAGGAAAGGTGGTGATAAAGAAGATCGATTGAAGCTTCTGACTGATCGAATATTTGCTGGAGCCCGCGTGCACGGTTTTGCATAGACTTGGGAACACCTTAATTAGCATGGTGTTGTATAAGGTGGCATATATTCAGTCTATTAACAAAGGCGGTACAATTGCTTTCCTGGGCATTTGTCCAGCCTGGAATTTAGTGGGTATGGTGGGATGTTTCCTCGAACAAGAACGTTGTTATACTTTCATGGACATTAGTGAATGCCTGTACTTTTTCACTGACAATACTGAAAGCAGCCATAGTACTAGACTGAGCAGTACTGTGATTCCCTTATGGAGGAGGGCTCAATTGTGTTTCAAAAAGCAGCTTCTACCCCTTGGTTTCACTCTTCAATCTTAAGTTTAATAACTATAAGTTTTAATTTTTTGATAAGTAGGAGGTATTTATTTTTGTAATGTGTCAAATTATGATATTGATATTAAGATTCAATTGTGTAATTTTCAAGTCAGATTTAGTAACCTATATTTTATGAGTAGTGTTTCGAGAGTTCCATATTTTATGACAACAAATGTTCCACCTAACATTCATTGCATCTAGGTGATGCTCATAGGGGTGAAGCATTGAAACATTATGGGAGGTCACCCATCCTAGTACTACTTTGACTCAAATATACTTAACTATGAAGTTTCCTCTAAGATCAAACCTTACCCCATTTGCTCTCAATTTTTGTTGTTTTTAATAATTAATGTTGAGGAAGTTCACCAAAAAAAGTCAATGTAAATACCATAGAAAAATAGTTAAAGAAGAGTTTAAAGTACTTGTGTTTTGTAGTTAACATTATGTGGGGTTTTTTGTAGGGACCTTGGTGTCCACATAGAAAGTTGGGGTGTTGACTACAATGTACTAGAGTTGTTTATGGCTAGTGGATAATGCATCTTAGAAGTACAAAAAGTGATATAAGCTATTCTATTCAAAAAATACTCTTATTATATCTTATAATAATGTGGAGGATGTTTAATCATCTACTTGAAATTAACAATATGTCTAACTATTAAGGATCGATGATAAGTTATATGAGTGATACGATAATTGTATTTATATTGGTTGGAAAGATGAAAGGTAAGAGTGGTTAAGAATTAAATTCTTACAAAACTTGCACACTTGTCATTTTTTGACTTATGTCCTTTGACACAAGCAACATCAAAGCTATATTAGTCCTTCATTTATTATTAATAACCTACTTTACCTTTATTAAAATGTATTCACAAATATAAAACCCTAATTATCCCCTTCTCTATGCTCATTATTGTAGACACTTAAAAATGCCCTGAATGATATCATGCATTTGAATATGATATACTAACACAGTTTCATCCTAAAGCCCATCCTCTTTTTGCCTAATTGATTAAATTAGCCTAGTTATTTAATTAATCACATCATCTTCATCTATTAATCTAATTGACCTAATTAGGTTAATTCACCCCCTCTTGCACCAACCTTTCATCTCGTTAAATTGGATAAATCAAATTATTTAATTCAATTCCTAAGTCCCCTTATTTAATTAAATAACCCTAAACTATTTAACTAAATATCATATCACATCCCCTTTTTATTAATGAACATCATATAATTCCCCTAATTTTCACAATTGAAACATTTTTTTTAATTATCAAATTATCAATTAAATATAATCCTCCCACTTGCAAGGGAATATTCCTCCTTTGCACATTCCTCCAAAAAGAATATTCTCATAGAATATTCCTTCCTCCTTTGCACATTAAAATTTGGTTTTAATTAACTAAATGCTAATTTTCCTCCTCCATGAGAATATTCTCCCTTTGTACTCATTCAAAAAATAGAATATTCCTTTTTTGAAACAAACTTTCAACAAACTTCTTGAGCAAGCTTTGAAAGTGTGTTTATTTGGATGAATGTAAGCCCTTGATTAAATATCATCTTGCATCCTCAACCCTTGATGGGAATCCATGATCCATGCCTCCATCTTCCTTCCATCCTAACCATTAATTGATTCTTTCAATCTTGACCATCAGTTTCATTTTTCCTATTCTATAAATAGACCTTGCATCTATTGAATAGGGATCCACATTTAGCACACATTTATCTTTTTCTTTAAAGTTTAAATCTTGATCATAGTAGCTTAAAAGCATCCATTAATGACTTCCATGGTAAAACTTAGTTGCATTCAGTTAGTATATTTTTGAATCTAGAGCTTGCATATTTGAATCTTTTGCACATTTAGAATAGCTTTCCATACACTCACATCGATCATCTTAGCTTTGGTCATGTTAATCTAGCTTTAATCATGCATTCATTCATCTTTTTCATTAGTTTCCATCGATTTTAATCAATAAAATCGATTGGAAAGGCTTATTATCCAAGGGATTCGGAAAGGGTCGTCATTCCACATCAATGCGACACCACTCCCCCAATAGGATAAATTTCAATGTCTTAGAGTAGATTTTTATCAAGATTTCATGTTTTAGAATGTTAGTTTTAATGGCTTCTTTCAGTTTTATGCACATTGAATATCTTATTGGGACCGATGCATAGTGGCTTAAATATGCTTCAAATTCATATGTATCAAGTGTAGTTAACCTATAATACGACATTGGTCATAATTATTGACCTTGCAACCCAAGGTTTCAAGCAAGAATTTTGTCTAGGTAGGCGAGAGCACAATCTTGTGTCCCACTAGTGCCCCAACAATGAAAATGTGGATGTAAATCCATTAGAAACACATTGGATTCAATATAAGGTGGATTCAACCAAAGTATTGTAGATGGAGATTCTTTAGTAGTCACGTGGTGTTGCATGGTGGGAAGGCTTCAATCTATGGGCCCTTGATTGAAGCCCCCCTCAACTATACATACGAGGGTCAATCACACTTTTTTGTCAATTTGGACAATAATCCTCTTGAGTTGACTCCAATGTAACCTACTCCTCATCACATGCCAACTTGGCTCACTTGTCCTCCCAACTATTTCTTTTTAAAGTATTTATCTATTCTATTGTTTTAAAAAAAACTTCTTATAATTTAAATGTTTTGATCAAATTTTTTCTTTATTTTTTATTTTTTACTAGCTACTCATTTTTTAATTAACTTTTTTAATATTCTCATCTCTTCATCCTTACAATTCTAAATCTATATATCGGTGTGGATGAATTCTATTCTATACTTTATCTAGGCATTTATGTATCCCCTTTAATGTCTCTCTACTTGGATTTCCTTCTAATTGATTTTATTTGAAATGCTTCAAGGTGTTTATTATTCCCAATTATGACGAGTTTACAATAAATAGGTCCATGGAGCTAGAAGCAATGACATTTATTGAAAACATATCAAAATATATTAAATATGAATTTTAAATCAAATGACATTTGTGCATGTGGTTAAATGAATTATCGTTGTAGATTCAATTTGATTCTAAAAATAACGTATCACCATTATGAAGGAAGTTGGCATCATGTTATTCATCAAGTTATGGTCATGACTCATTTTTCTTGCTCCATGTCAAGGACATTTTATGATAAGATAGTGGTTCACACACAATTGAACCGATATGTTAAAAATAATTTTAACAATTGTTGAAGTATAAATTTATCTTGCCAAAAGAAAAACATATAATTTAAACCCTTAGAGTATAATCTAATGTGTTAATGATATAGCTTAGGTTAATTCTAAATTGCTCTCTAGTATGCTCAATTTTAACATGCATGGCATCATATATTAGACATGAGTGGTTAGTCAAAAATCAAAAGCAAGAAAGCATGATTCTAGGGCTTATATTCAACGTTGTAATAAGAAAAAAAAATTAGAAGTAATATACGTTAGAAGAGGATATCTATAAGATTCCTAAGATGGTCCAAATATCTTTTCAAATACATTGGAGGATATAGATGCATACACATTGGGTCCTATATCTATTAAATCTATATCTTACACATTAAAAATAGAAAATAAGTTTAAAGTTTTAAAATCTTCAAATATATTATGAAATAAATCTAGACCTAGTCATGTTGTATTAGAGCCAAATTATCATACAAATTGGACTATTTTAATGCTAATCTAAGAGTTCTTTTTAGTTGAATGTTCACACCCAACATCATATAAGTGGTCCATTAAATAGTGACTTGGCAAGAGTTTGAAGATTAGTTATTGGATATGTATTAAAAATAATGAGGACATTTATTTGCCTTGGAATTAAAGAGGGTTATTTGAGAATCTAGTGAAAACTTTTGAGAAAATAACCTTGCTTTCATCCTTATACCTACAAGCACCAAAGCCCTACAAAATTTGAGAGGGAGAGCTCATATGAATCTAAGAGTTGTTTTTGTTGAAAGATATATTTTGAGTTTTGGGTTGTGTTTTTGGTTAAACAATAGTGGATTTTTAAATTTTTATATATTATATTTATTTTTATCTTTTGAATATTACATCTATTTTAAAATATTATGTCTAGACTTGGTTTTAATTTCTTACTATTGATGTTCTCTTATTTTGGGCATATAATATTTTTTAAATCACAAAGGTAATGAATGAAAAAATTAAGGCTATGGATCATGGTTTGATATTGATAATGGTAAATGTGATAACTTATTCTTGACTTGTAAAACATATTATGAGTAATCTTATGAAAGAATTATAATATGTTATTATTGTATTGGTTTGCATATGATTGTCTTAGATGATGTGAGTACATAGTTTTATGGTTTATTTGGTTTATTGAAGTTTTATTATTCACTTTAGAGCACAAGCTAATTTTATTTTGACCATAGTAAAAGGTTTTTTATAGGCTTTTGTTGCAATATTATTTAGATTCCATATCAATATTTTACATCTTGTTTGGTCTCTACAAGGTTCATAGTCTTAATTTGGAATAACATGAAAGTCTTTAAAATTGAAAGTCTAGATTTCACCATGATCTATATTTTTAAGGGCATGTCAAGGTTCAAAATGTAAGCAATATTGATGTTGTAGACATTAAGCATGTTGTTCTTAATTCTATTAGTAAAAAATACTCATTCAATTGTCTTGCTTGCTAGAACCTATAACTTGATGATTTTCTTTAGTAAGTTGATCAGCTTTGAGTGTGCCATTAAACAAAATCCCTCTCTATAAGGCCATATTTTTAGTCTTTACCTAGAACTATGAAGTTTTAAAATAAATGCTAATAAAATCATGTTCATATCATGCAAATGATTGTATTGATAGTTATGTTTAGTTTTTTGGCTATTAATAATATAGTGATATATAATGATAGACTTGGTAGTTGTGTGAGATTATTAAGATGATGTATTTCACCTTAGTGTCTAAGAGGGTGCATTATTGTATTTCCATTTTCATTTGGGTCCCCCATCTAAGTTTGTATTTGAGACACGATATTAGTCTTATTTTAAGCCATAAAGGATCTTTAATTTAAACTTAAAGTCTTTTAAGTTATGTGCGTTAAAATTTTGGTCCAACTTTAGTGGGTTTTTCCAAGAATGTTAAAAGATTACTTGATTAGTTGTCTTAAAATATTTTAAAATAGAAAATTTAATTGTATAATTGATTTAATTTTGATAAGGATATGAAGATCCTTTGCTAAAAGAGGAGTTTCTATAGGTACGAAATTATCATTCTAGAAGTATTTCATATTTGATATTTTGTTTGAATATATTTTGAGTTTATCATTTACTTTTAGGATGTTCATCAGTACTTGAAATCATGATGGACTATTTGGATTGAAGTAGATATGAATATCTATTTTTTTTTTTTAATTCATGCTAATTATTTGATCATTGCTTCAAGGTTGATCATCATCTAATGATTATTGGATGTTATGCAGTCATGGCGATTTAATATTTATGAAATTTTATTTCAAATGATAGGAATTCATGTTGGGAATAACATGCCAATATTTCTAGTTCTTTTTTAAAAATGATTTATCAAATTTAATGGGATTATTTTCTTTTTAATTACATTTTATATTTCAAACTTCAAGAATATAAATATTTTATTCCAAATTTTCATAAAATATGTTTTTTATACAATGTGTATTTATTTAATGTATAGTGCTTGATTGTCTTTATTGATACTATAATTACTTTATGTAGAAAATCTTGTTTAGTTGTACTATTTATTTTGCATTTTATTGTATTTATAATAATTTTATTTTTCACAACAAAGCACTTGAAATTAAAAACATAATTTAAAGAGCAGATCTTATTTCAATCCATGTAATGTAGTGTTAATTATTAACACATTTGATTTTTATCTAATTACATAGTAGTTTAGTTTTTTGGGCTTTATATTTCATTCACGGGTGAAGTAATTTCATTAATATTTCTCTTGACATTTGAATCACAATACAGTTTCATGTTTAATTATTTTTCAAAGGGGGCCTTCCTTTATTGCTTATTCCCCTCGACAAATTGAATCATCTTGATAACAAAACATTAAAACCAAATTTCCCAAAATTTATAAGGTTGGATACACATAGACACTTGCAATTACTCATTTTTAGTAGTCAAATTATGATATATGCCTACAAATAGTTCTTAGTTCTTAAGGATCTCTATAATTAAATTGGTCCAATTCCATTATTACTATCTTGATAGGAAAATGGGTTGATTCATTGAACTGATTTTTTTACATCAATAACCCATCTTATATTTTGGTCTTGTAAGTACCCAAATTTGAATTGGTTAAAATAAGAATTTGATAATTACTTGGAAATCTAATGCATGACCTATGTGGTGTACTTATTTATTCTCAACCTATTTTGGCTTGACAAAATTCCTCTAGTTTTCTTGCACCCTTCCTCAATTATTCTTCCCTTTCATTTTCATCCTCCTAGCCTTCTCAACCTTCTTGCCACCTAAAAGACCAAATTCCTTCCATAAGTTGTAAGGGCACTTGGGAGACCTTAGGGTCACCCAAGCAACCCATGCTAAGTTGTAAGATTTCCTAGACAACTCATATTGGGAAAACGGGTGACCTATATCCCCACAAGGGAAAACCTTTTTTTATTTTGGAACAACTTTGAGTCATTTCAATTTACTTTTTCTTTCTCTATTTTCCTTCCCAAAACTCAATTTTTTAGAGGGGGATCACGTGTTTTTATTTCTTGCTTTAAAGTTGAGAATTATTTATTCTTTGGATTGATATTATCTTTCCTCCTTTCATATATAAATCCCATTTTTTATTTTCAAGGCATATAATTGAAGGCGAGAAATTAATACACACAATCTTTGAGAAAAATTGAAGAAAATTTTATCCCCAAAAGATAGAAAGATTAAGTTGCCTTTGCAATTCTTTCAAGTACAAGCTCTACATACTCTCCCAAGCATCAAATCACCCTAGGAGATTACAACCCTGTCTATATAGACTCAATCCTAAATATTATTATTTAGTTACAATAGGAAGCTAATTCTATCTTCTTCACATTTGCTCATCATAGGAAGCTAAAACTATCTTTGTCATGAATCCCAAACTTCCCTTTCCATCAAGCAGAGTACCCTAAGGCTCAAATAAGAGAAGATACTTCAAATACAAAACTTGGACACTCTAAGGAAATCAATCACGAAAGTCACAAGACATCTAATTGATCCTCTAGGTTCTTTTGTTTCAAATCAATTTTATTTTCTTAGTAATTAGATAACCTATCTTTCCTAAGGATTATAACACTCTAATATTATTTTTTAGTTTAGTTTAAATGCATTTTTTACTTTCTTAGGAAACATTAGATCCATATTACTTTCTAATTTTAGTAGATTAAAGTTTCACTTGCTTTCAATTGCATATCGAAAATAAAAAATCACAAAATATAAAATAGTTTGCATACATAAGTCATATAAGTTAATTAGAAAAAAAATCATTTTGAAAAAAAGAAAGAATCAAATTAGTTTCCTCTCTTGCATTCATATAGTTTAAGTCTTCATAGGAAAATGCAAAATAAAACTAAACTAAAAGTCTTTAATTTCATCACAAGGCCATCAATGATATTAATAAATCACCAAATAAAAAAATAAAAAATACATCAATAGAATCATAAAAAATAATTGCAACAAAACAACATGCAAAAAGAACTCCTATATCTCATTTGGATATTGTATAACGTGTCATGGACTAAGGAGGATTGAATAGAGAGAGTATTAAATGAACTCCAAGAAAAGAAACCCATTATCAAGGTGATTCAAGAATGTAATAAACAAAGATGATTAAGAGAACATCATGAAAAACAAATGCTATTTGTTAGCAAAACTCATTAAAATCATTGAGATCAAGAATCACAACATTAACAATCTAATGAGAAACAACAAAATGTACAAACATACAAATAGTTCAATGCCCAAACACATGAAACTACTCAATAATCCACCATTCGACCCTCCTCCCTTGCAAAGTGAAGGAGCCTATTGGTGTGGTCCACATTTAGGATAACACTATCACTCAATAAACTCCCCAAGTTTTAGAATAGGGTAGCTATCTCAATATTTTATTGCTTGATTATATTTTTCTACGAGAGTAGGAGCATACTAGGTCTTGGTTATTAAGAAAAGGTGCAGTAAAATGTGATGCTTTGGGTCCTTTTCATCACTTTTGTGGTGAGATAGATTTATAATATTGTAGGTTCTAGGCTAACCTTACACAAATCTTCATAATTTGATGTTATATTTATGTATAAAAAGACATTCAATACATTCAATTAATCAATTGCTTCTATTGCATGAGAATATAAAAACATCTATCAAACTCAAGAATAATTGAATCTATATCTATCATATATGATAATACACACATCCTAGAGAATTACCTAACGATCATTCTAGAGTTCATTTGCATGTTTGAAGCCTGCTACCTATCAACATATTTAAAAAAATACTAGCTTGATAAAAAACCTTGAGAGTTTTACTGAGAATATTGTTGCCTAGAGATCTACTTTCTTAAGAATTCATAGGTAGAATCTCAAGATCATCAAATGTTGATTTCATAGGTATAGAGTGAGTTCACAGGTGTGAACTAGATCTAGAACAACAAATTCAACTTAGCATAAAGTAGAGAGTAATATTCTATTTGTTATACATGAGTATTTAGGGAATCTCCAAATTTTGAGGTGCATGAATCTCACCATCTTCATAAATCGATACCTTTTTGGATACAAAGCTAAACAATCTATGTATTCATTAATTTTTATTTATCAAATATTTGTACTTGCTATCTAGTGTTATTTGATCTTATCTAATCTATTTCAACAAATAAAGTTATTCTAGGTCGATTTCTACCTAATTGTTGAATTCAAATTAACCAACTTAGATTTCCACATTAGAAAATCAAAATTTTCATTTTAAATTTATATAAATTTTAAAATATCATATATTTTTATTAAATTTATAAAAATATAAAATTATAACTCGTTAAATTATAAAGTATAAAACTATGGATTTAGCTTTAAAATTATTAGTATTATAAATCACAAAATTAATAAAATAATAAAATTCCCCCATTCAATGGGTAAGAGAGAATGTAATTGGTAAAGTTTAAAGTAGGAAAAGTGGTACAAATAGTTCTAGGTTTAATGAGAACCAACTTGTGAGGGATATGTTAATCAATGTTTAAATTTTCTTCTTATAAACAACACCTAAGTGTGCTATCAAATGGTTGATACACACAAATATTTAAAATATTTTTGGATAAGTAAAACATAAAATGATTCTAAAGATAGAAATATATAGTGCTTGGCTAAAAAGGTTATAAATATCTTATCTCTTTGATTCTCAAAACTTGTCCAAGGGGGTTTCAAGGTTTGTAGAAAGAAGACACCACATTTATGGAAGAACATCTCAAAAATTTCTTACTGATTGATGTAGTTTATACAAATAATATTTGAGTATCTAGATTAGGCTTCCATGACAAATCCCTAAATTAATATTTCCCCGTATATAAAAATCTATATTTTATGCATATTACATGTTAATCAAAATATAAATTTGTAATATTTTTGTGCTTGGTTGTTGAAGGTTGAAAATATATATATATTTTTAATGAGTATGTAATGTAATAAGATAAATACCTGACATACACTACAAAAAATCCTTGTGATTAGCTCCCTTTTTTGCTTCCACCCACTATTTTAATGAATTTTTCTCCAATTTTTTGAAAAAGTCGGTGTTATTTATTGGTATGGCGCTATTTTTGGCATTTTTTGCTCCGATCAGAATAGGTAGGTGTTAAATTAGGTGCAAATTAGCACCTAAATTAGTGCCCAAATTAGTGCCCAAATTAGCACCTAAATTAGTGCCCAAATTAGCGTCCAGATTAGCACCTAGATTAGCACCTAATTTAACACTAATTTAGCGCCTACTTTAGAACCTGATTTAGTAGCAAATTTAGAGCCTTCTTTATCTCCTAATTTAGCACCTAATTGAGCACCTAATTGTTTTTATCTAGCAAGGATTAAGGGTTAAGGGATTAGGTGTGTTAGAACAAAAAATCCTTCCCCAATATTCACTGGCCTTCAATTGCTTACCTACATTTCACTTGCATCAAAAGATCCCTCAACCCTCAACCCTCAACCTTAAATCCTAAACCCTCAACCCCTATACCCTCTACCCTATACATTTGACCCTCTACCCTAATCCTTCAACAATATACCTTCAAACCTATACCCTAAATTCTCTACCCTCAACCCTTAACCATCAACCCTAAACCCTAAACCCTAAACCCTTAAACCTTCTACCCTCTACCCTCAACCCTATACCCTCAACCCAATACCCTAAACCATCAACCCTATAGGTCTTCAACTCTATACCCTCAATTCTCAACCCTCTACCCTATGCATTGGATCCTCAACCCTCATATATCTCTATCCCTCCATCCTCTTCTCTCCTCTCTATCTCACTTCTCCCTCCATATCTCGCTCCATCCCTCCCTCCCTCTCTACCCTAATCCCTCAACCCTAAACCCTAAAACCTTAAACCCTTAAACATTGAACCCTAAACCTTAAACCCTCAACCCTTAAACCAACCTCTACCCTCTACCCTTAACCCAATACCCTCTACCCTCAACCCTTAAACCCTTAAACCCAAGTAAACTCTCTACCCTAATCCCTCAACCCTCAACCCTTAATCCCTCAACCCTTAAACCCTCAACCCTCAACCCTTAAACCCTAATCCCTAATCCCTCAACCCTTATACCCTCTACCCTATACCCTCAATCCTCTACCCTCAACCTTAAACCCTCAACCCTTAAACCCTCTACCCTCTATCCTATACATTAAACCCTCAACCCTCAATTCTCAACCCTCAACCCTTAATCCCTCAACCCTCAACCCTTAAACCCTAAACCCTCAACCCGTATACCCTCTACCCTATACATTAGAACCTCAACCTAATCCTTCAACCATATACCCTCAAACCTATACCCTAATCCTTCAACCTAATATTTTCATTGTATTTAACATGAAATGAAACAATTTGTGTGACAAGATCCATATTATCACTAGCATTCCCTTTGTATATACCCATTTATTCCTCCAGATTATCATAATAGAAGCAAAATTTTCCTTTATTACAGTACCATAACATCAAAATAAATGCAACACGAGATGGCAGGTTCTAAGCTGAGAAATAAGCCTTTACCACCATACTACCAAGAGATTATATAGCTTGCATAGTAAAGCGGTAATCACCACCACCCCACGGGGAGAATTATAAGGCAATGTGGTAATGTGGTACCTACCACCATCCCGCATAAGGTGATTCAAAGGAGTGCGGTAAGGTGGTAAAAAACAAGACGATAAAGCATACACCACTATACCACCAGGAGGGTGAGCAACATATGCGGTAGAGCGGTATACACCACAACCCCGCAACAAAAAGTCTTGAGCAAGGTGGTAGATTGATAAGCATTGGAAGAAAAGTGGACACCATAGTACCGTGTGAGGTGGTTTTTCTCCATCAATAATATCTGATGCTCGTTCTTCATCCCAGAAGCATGTCCCATCTTCAAAATCCTTAACAAGGAATTCACACAGGAAGAAAAATGCTAAATTAGGTGGACTTTGTGTTGCCTTTGGTGCCCAAAAAAGATTACATATTTTAGGGTTGAAAGTCGATGCTAAAGTTGGCATTAACTATGCCGACTATAGCATCGAATAATGAATAAAAAATAAAAAATAAATAATTCCCACCTATGTTGAAACATACCACACAACAAAAAAACACAAAACAAAACTTTCTTAACTTGACGAAAATTAAAAATTCCCACCTATGCTAGAGTTTTAATTTGTTCGCCCGGTTTAATTTTTTTGCGAGATACAAAGTAGAGGATAGATGGATAGAAATCAATCCCATGATTTCACTTTAAATGTGAAAACCAAGTATGTTTTGTCTTTTGGTTCATGTTAACTCTCAAATCTGCACCCCTGCTAAGTTGCAAAACTTAGTAATTTGGAGCAACATGGGAACACTCCTAAGCTGTGGGTCACCTAAACTTGGAGTGGACCTCCAAATAAGGTTGGCTCCTAAATGGTGTCACCTAAACTTATCTAAACTAAATCTTTAACATAGAAAAGGGTAAGAAAGTAACATAAACTAAAAATGATTAACTCCTAAGGTGATGCACCAAAACATTAACTTGACCTATAAAACAACTCAAGCACATAGTTCAATCAAAGGAAAAGATTGACATACAAAAATCAGTATTTATATGTTTCTCCATAAATGTTTCATAAGAAGTCTTTAATGCCAAAAACTCTTAGAAGGAAAGATATTTTCACAACTAGAAGCATCTGCCTTTAAACACAACTTATAACCTGCAACAAACACATTTTTTTGTAAGAGGTGCTAACAATGAGACAAAAACTACAAGGGAATAGATATCTTCACAAGTAATTTCATCAATCATACCCTTGCACACAATAGAACATAAAAACTGAAAAGGCCAAATAACTTAACTACAATGATATCTAAGGTATCCACTGTCATAAATGTCAAAAGAGTTACAATACTGCTCCTGCTGAAAGATAACTCCAAAAATGAGTTACAATTCTATTGGAAAGAAAGAACTCTCCTCCAAACTAATGTTTGAAGTTACTTATGCTTTTTTGAAACCTGCCTCACACAAATCCTTCTAGAAGCTTCTTGATCGTATGCAACATAAAAACCCTAAAAATAACCTCCAAAACCTCTCCAAAATGTCTCCAAAGTGAAGAAAAAGTCAAGCTATGACTTTACCCATAATAAAAGCATGAGAAATTGCTCCAAGATGCCCTCATTCCCTCCAAAACTCAGTAAAAAATAACCCACACTTTCCACATGTTGGTCAACTTCCTCCAACTTCCCCATATGCATGACACAAGTCATTATTATTCAAACATGTCTTCAAACTGCTCTGACTCACACCTTTGGTGTGTTTGCAAAAGCACATGACACAACTAAACTCATAAAAGCACTTGGTCCTATCAACACATGTTTTTATATTTTGCATTAAAAATAACACTTTTACTAGATTTATAATTATATCACTTAGTAAAAATGTTTTACATTTTGGTTTGATGCAAAATATTACATTAGCACATTTATGCTTTAAAACAAAGCAAAAATGCATAGGGGACGTCTCAAAACACTTTAGCAAGAATGCAGAAGGGAAATCAAAATTTCATTAGAAATGAACTCACCATGGGGATAGATTAGTCTCATGCAATATTTAAAAGATAAGAAAAAAATGCCTTTTTCACTTATCAACCATTTCAGGGTTTTGGAAACCCTAACTCAAAAATGTGGGCAAAGCACTCCTTTCTCATTCCATTTTTACTTTGCACTACCTAGATTCTTCAAGGCACCGTCATAGGGTTTCGACTGGTGCATTCATGGAGGTTTTTCTAGAAATTTTGAAGGCTCTCCTATGAGATATCAATCAAATGAGCTTAGGTAAGCTCTCTGCTAGTGTAAACTTGTTTTTCTCTTCCATTTTTTGTAGAAAAACATACTCCATTCGAGATTTATTTGCAAAAATATGGATATACTGTGGTTTTTGTATTTATTTGGCATTTCTCCCTAAGAGAATGGAGGAGAACCCCATCTCCAGGCACGGATCCATGCCCAATTCTCTATCTTTGCATTTTCAATTTCTTTCTTCAAGGCCACGACCTCCACATTTCCTTTCAATTGTTTTGTTTTTAAAATAAGCATCTTTACTTTTATGATGCCATGTAATGGCGGCCAACAATGTCATAATCCCCTTTTTTATGATAAAAACATGCAAGATTATAGTATAAATGAGTTTTCAATCAACTGTTCCATAAGGAAAATGCGGCCTTGTGAAGAAAAAAATGGTTTGCAAAATGATTCAATGCCATTGCACAGTACGGGTATAAGTCAAAGACTCTATGCATCTTTTCTATTCGTTCATGAACACTACCCTTATTTGGATGCATAGGGGCACCTTCTTCTAACATTGTATGCCATGTTTGAGAAATCAGTCTTTTAAATCTACCCTGATGCTTTTCTCATTATTTTATACTGTGGTCGACCTTTCATCACTTGGACCATCACTTTCCAACATAGAAATTGCTCTTGTTTGTGCAATCAAAACTTTGTATATTGTGGCTAAATGCATATCATTACTAGGAAGATTAAAATGTGTAAAGAAATCCAATAAATTACTCATTGGCACTCCTAAAGAAATATTCCATAAGGATTTGTAAAAGAGACTCCTCTAATAAAAATTAGTGAAAGAATAATAGTCCCTTAGATTAACCAAAAAGCAACCTTCACATAGTAAATCTATGTTAATATAGTGAAAGAATAATAGTTAACAAGATGTATATTTAGTGTTGTTTAAATTAAATTTGGTAATGTATGAAATTTATTAAAGTTATCATGGCATGAGAACTCTGTGCTCTCCTTTTTCTTTCCATTTCTTAATATCATTGTGATCTTAGGATGCAATATTCTTTTTTCCTTCATTCTTTGAATGTATTTGTATAAATGATATTGTGGGGACGGTTGAAGCACAACTGTGTTTTACATTTATGGTTTAGTTTTCTGTTTGTAAGCAAGCTATGACATGCAACAATACTTGAGCATACAAAGAATAGTTCTTCAAGACATTTTGTACTTTGATTATACTATTTTTAAGTGACCTTTGTAAAAAAATCCTTGTACCCTAATTATTATTGATTTTGTTGAGTTAAATAATCAAGATAAGAAGCTTTTGGGTGGCTTTATAGTTTATTAGTAGTTTACTCTCTTTAAAATCATATTGAAGCATACAAAGAATAGTTCTTCAGGACATTTTTTACTTTGATTATACTATTTTTAAGTGACCTTTGCAAAACAATCCTTATACCTTGACTATTATTGATTTTGCTAAGTTAAATAATCAAGATTTTTTTTTTTTGGGTGGCTTTATAGTTTATTACTAGTTTTCTCTCTTTAAAATCATATTGAAGCATGTAGATTTTGTTTTGAGCCAATTTAAGTCTAAAATTGAATGATTCTGATTTGGATTTGATGTGGTTGAATAGTACTAGGTAGCCACAACTATAGGGGAGATACATTGGCACAATTGAACCCTGCTCTCAAACACCATACTTCTCGATGGAATTGTTATAGGACTTCTATTCTTATGAAAAAATTTCCACCATCATGTACAACTAAATTTAGTGTCCCCACCACTTCATAGGATGCATTTTTGTGCCAATGTAGTGTGTTCCTAGAAATAACGTCATCAATGGTTTAACCTCAAAATCCTTGACACGTAGTAGGATGTAACAAAGGCATTTCTTCTTATTGAATAGACATATTGACTAAACCATATTCATTAAGTATAAGGTTATCAAGTTGTCTTAACCTCACACTTAAACTGGGAAAAATACCCTAAACCTAGCTTGAAATACAAGCTATTGCTTTGTACATTTTATTCCTAGTTCCCATAATGTCTCTGATGTCTTTAGTTTTGGACTTGGGATGATTCAATTTATTAACTATCGAAGTTCATCTTTAAGTACCTTGAACTCACTCACCAAAATGGTATTGTAACGATCAGTTAATTTTTCTGCTCTTATAGAATATAAACAGTGATTCTCTTTCTCAATTAAATACAAATAAATGTGGACTTTGAAATTTTATTATGGTATGTGCACTTTGATATGATGTAATATGATTATGGTTTCGTTTCATATGTTGTAATATTAGATATATAGCAAAAAAAAAAAATTATTGCATGAAATAAATAATAACTTTTCATTTTAAATGTTTTTTTTTGCAGAACACGGGTCTTCTAGAAGATCAAGATGATCTTCATGATATAGATCCAGAATATGTTGGTTCTGGTACAAATCACATGGCAGAGGATGATGATGACACAGATACATAAGATACCGAGGCCAATGACGACGATGACGACGACGATGATGATGATGATGATGGTGAGGCAGTTGCTGGTAGTAGCTAGTGATATTCATGATCATATAGACTGCATCATGGATCATTGCTAATATATTGTTATGATGCCTCTTTTCATGGTTACTATCATATGTATCATTTTCACGGCCTATAGTACCATATTATTGAGTTGTATCATTTTGACATGTATTATTTTGACTTATATCATTTGGACATTATCATCTTGACTTGTATCATTTTGAGTTACATAATTTATCATTTTTACTTATATCATTTGTACATGTATCATTTTGACTTATGTCGATTGTTGGACATGTATCATTTTGACATGTTATTGATCTACTAGCATATTTGACTTTCACTTGTTTTAGTTATTTATGATGATGAGCTTATCAATATTGACTTGTCACTTTATATATATTGAAAGTGGTCGATGATTTTTGGATGTATATTTATTACGTATGATGATTTTAATTTACTGCTCAGGATGAATGTTATCAAATTTAATTAAATTATAGATATTTAACTTTATAGATGATGATTATGTTACAATAATTATCTTTTTATTTTAATCATATGAGTTAAATAATTAAATTACTTACTCTATAATTATATGTTATTTAAGAGGCATGATATATTTAACTAATTAAATTGAAATAAAACATATTATTTAATTTACTTACTCTATAATCATTTGAGTTATTTAAGAGGCATGATATATTTAACTAATTAAATTAAAATAAAATATATTAAATTAATAAATGGAAGCAAAACGAGAAACATTTTTAGAAGCAACAATGGAAGCCAAACTAGAAGAAAACCAAAAGAAATCTTGGAAGAAAAACTTGGTGTTATCTAGGAAGCAAAAACAAAAGCAATTCAAGTAGCAAACAAAGAAGTAATAATGGAAGCAATTTTAGAAGCAACAAAAGATGCAATAATAGAAGCCATATTAGAAGCAAAAAAAGATGCAAAAATGGAAGCAAAGCTAGATGCAACAACCGACATTATATCGGAAGCAAAATTGGAAGCAAAATTGGAAGCAAAACTAGAAGCAAAACTAGAAGCAAAAATGGAAGCAAAATTGGAAGCAAAATTGGAAACAAACTTGGAAGCAAAACCAGAAGCAAAACTGGAAGCAAAGCTAGAAGCAACACAAGAAGAAAAACCAGAAGCAAAATCAGAAGCCAAACTGGAAGCAACAAAATCCGATGCAAAATCCAGTGCAAAAAATGACACCAAAGTGAACATGTAGTTTGGCATCGAGTTTTGTGCCGACAGAAGTGTCCAATTCATGAACTCAAATACACTAAATTCTGGTGCTACTTTAGGCACTAATTGCTTGTTTTGTTATAGTGATAACACATTCTAATTCTATAAAAGTAGGTTTTGATAATAAAAAAGCATTTAAAACTTTTATATGTATTCAATAAGCAATAATACATGTAGAAATGTGTATACCATAGAAAAAATAACTACTCTAATGAGTTATAACAATGTGTAGAACACATAAGATATAATAAATATTTTTTAATGAAAAATAGTGCACTTTTATATAAAAATATGATACATAATTTGCATAAAAAATGGGTAGAATTGAATCGCACCCCCAAAAAAATAATGTCAGCGCCCAAAAACAAAACAAAGGGTTCAAACCATTATGTAGAAAAATCTATATTTGGGATCTATCCTAGCCATCATGAATGGGTTCCCAAATTGAGATGGTGTCTTCTTTGTGTTTTTATTCTTTTGGATCAATTGGAGTTGTGTGAACATTAAAAACAACAAAGTCTAGTCGAGGGAACTTCCCATTTTAATGCCAAAAAGGGAGGTTCCAATCATGCTAAGAGGTAGAGACTAACCATGTGGTGGGAGAGTCTATCCATGAAGTTAGAATTGAGGGGATCCATGATACCCATGAGATCCACATATTGAATAAGCACTATGGCTATGACCACTGCAATAGCCATGTGGAGGGGAAGCATCCCTAGTAATAAGAGAATGTGACAATTGAACAATAGTACATAGGCAATTGACTTGATGCTTAGTAAGTATTTGCAAGTGGGAAACCTCCAGAGAAATTTTATTGGTTTAGAACTAGGTTTGTAACATAAAATTATAACATAAAGACATTAATAAACATAGAGAAATAAATATCAATAGTAGATCTTGAAAAGAATGTAGTATTTCTATATTTCTATATGCTAAATATAATTTCCACTTTAATGACATGCCAAACTTAGATAAATCTTGCATGCATCTTAGGCTAGTCATCTAAAAGAATCATATGCTAAGAAAAAATATTTGGCTATAAAGGCTCGAAGAAATGATGTATCTAATTCCATATAGCTTGGGCTTGTGGGTATTACCACAAGAGATGCTTGTATTTTCCAAATGACCCTGTTGATGGTGTTTTCTGCACAACAACAACTCAGATATAATATAGTATTCTATCTCTCTTGAAAGGTTGATCTATATGAGAAAAGAGATAACCCCAAGGTCTCTTGGGTGTCAGGTCATGACAATGCAGTGGAACCACTCAGTGATAAATGTGAAACTGTTGGTAATCACAAAAGGACCTTATAGAACAAATGCTGGAGACTCTAAACTTATTAGACTTTTTTGCATTATAATGATACTCGAATCCCTAGTTTAACCAAAGTTCAAACAAATAACAAAAGATAAAGGGGTTTAAGAAATCCTAAGATTAATATTACTCCTAAAATCAACAATACTAATGAGGAAATGCTTGGAACAAACCAATCCCTCAAAAGTAATTTTTGATCAACCCAAGCTATACTTGCGATCTCACAGAAACAGTGCAATCTTCTAAGGAATTAAAGATTTTCAAATCATAATGGTCATTCATTCAATCGAATTGGATAAATGCCCACAATTGAACTAAGCACACAAATATCAGGTACATGTTGACTTTGCACAACAAACCCACAATCAAGAATTTTCCCAAAGTATGAACCACAAATTGCTACAACACTCCAAGCATTAAATCACAAGCATCATTAAACTATTTAACTCTAAATCTAAAATGCATTAAGATATTTCCAAGCAATTTCAAAGATAGAATAAGAACCATGCGAGATTAATCAATCCAAAGAAGGCACCAATAATAACACAATATCTTCACTTGTATTGAATCACCAGTAATAGTAACAATTTTGATGTTTTGTATTACAACACTTTCTTGAAAGAATAAAACTAACCCCTCATTCTAACTTCCCATTCTAATATTCTATCTAATTGTCTAACTTCTAACCTATTTTTCTAACCTATTCAACCAACAACCCTTTCCAACCAACCAACCTACTTTTCTAACCCTTACAAATGAGGCGAAATTCCATACTTATAGAGATTTCATCTTGTGCGAGCCCAAGGTAGGGTTATAGAGAAGGTCGGCCACCAACCAAATCAGCCCAGACAGCCTGCAATAAATCACCGTCTTGCATTGAATGCATGAGGTGCCTTCCTCAAATCGACCTGTGATCTCTACAAATCTCGATTCAGACAGGATGAACCTCGTAGGTCCCATCTGCCATTAATGCCCCACCCATGTGAAATAGAAGAACGACAACACGCGTGCAAGACAAGTTTGAATACGAGCCACCGATCAACATCTGAGCTGGGCATATGAACGACTCCGATCGAGTCAAACCAGTTTGAGCTTTCCACGTCATGTCCACCTCAGATGAACGACCATCCAACGCGTTGACCTTTCGTGTACGGATGAGTTTCACTTGCCCGCGGTCACAAAATGTACCTGACTATATCTCGTGGATCTCACAATATCTTCAAAGTATGCCCATCCTTCCTTTGGCCCTAACAGCAACAACCTACCCGATCCAATCTGCATTCAAAAGGGCCATAATTAATATTCAATATAGCATCCAAATCCAAGTTAATCCACCAAAGTCCCTAAGGCAAGAAAACCACGCACAAGCCCAGGCGGAAGCAGAACCAAAACTAGACGGGAGAAAAACCAAAACCAAAATAGAAACAAAAATAAAGTAGGTGCAGGCAGATGCAAAATCGATGGAGGTAGAACCAGAATCGGAATGAAAACTGAACCGTGATCTTTTTTAAGGTTCAGAGTTTAGTTTCATCTTGATTCTTCCTCCGACAAACAAAAGAAAAAGGAAAACCAAGGAAAAACCTAAGGGAAGAAACCAAACTAAAGGTCGAAGACAAGCAAAACAATGAAGAAAACACGAAGCGGAGTCGAAACCGGAATGGAAACCGAACTGTGAATTTTTTTAAGGTTCAGAGTTCAGTTTCATCCTGGTTCTGCCTTCGACAGAACAAAAGAAAAAATGTCTTAGGAGGAAAAGAACAACTTTGAAGACCCAAAAAAAAACACCAAGGACAAATAAAAGGAAAACATAACCACTTCCAGAGAGGACATCCACGAGAATCCATAACCACTAGGAACTCAACACAAAGGCACCTCACAACCAAGACAAGCATTCAAGCATAGAGAAAAGTAACCCAACCTCATGACCAAAGGACCAAAGCACCAAAGACCAAAATCCCATGATTTTCAAAGACAAGCTCAAAAGGCACAGCCACAGAAAAGGGCCACAAGACCAGGCAAAAAAGGGGGGGTCCCCACTTTCAGTGGGGCGTGTGTGCAAAATTGCACAACAAATGGCGACTCCACTTGGGAAATGCTCCAAAGAATTTCAATGACAAACTGGAATCAACCCAAAATCTCTGGTTTCAAAGACCAAGCATTAGGTTAAGTATGGACAAGGTTTCAAAAATCGTAAACAAGAAAATCTTTCTTGTACTTGGGTCGAAGTGCGTGTGTATGCATTCATTTCCCTTTCCTTAGTTGTAATAGGGACCAAACTTAGTCCGATAGGGCTACATAAGGATTCTAACTCCAAAAGCAAACTAGATAGAGCCTCGCTTCCATTCAGGCATCCATAGCCCTGATGAGGTTATCACTGTGATCCTCCCTAGCATAGCTCTATTGCTAGCTAGACGTCCATAGCCCCATTAGATATACTAGGATACCCCTGATAAGGTGAAAATTTGTTTTGATTTTCAACATTTTATTTTCCTTTCCTCTTTTGATATTCTCTTTGAAATCTTTTAAACTTTCTCTTTCACCTTGCAAGCAATGAAGCCCTCACTTAGGGATGAGAACCACAGCGGTGCTGGAGCAGAATATAATATTTTTCACCCAGTCAGACCTCATAAGGACCGTATGAAACCCTGGAAACCCTAAGATTTGTGTGTAAGTATGAGACCCAAATATATTGCAAAATTTGACTCAATCAAGTGACTCCAATTCCAAGTATATGCAACATCAGATAAAGGGAATCCACCAACTGACTTCAAAAAGATGATTGAAGTTTGTAAAAGAAATCCTCAGAACAACCCCATGCAAGCAACCAATTATACAGATGCAACAAGCCCAGAAGAAAGCAAGAAAACCCAAAGCAGGAGCAAAGCAGAAAGAAAAACCAACCAAAGTAGACCTACTCAAACCACAACAACATCAAACAAAAGGCCATCTAAACCTAATCCAAGCAAACTATTCTTAAAGCAATCTATCCTAAAGAAAACAAAACAGACTAAAGCAAAAGAACATCAAGGCAAGCTACATTTATTCAAATGAAACTATGTACAAAGAGACTTGAAATGACTCATGATTAGACAAGGTAGACTGAGACCCATCCCAAAATGGCTCATCAATGCACAAACAAGCAACAATGTAGTGGTAACAGTCCTCAAGAATGCAAATTCATCTTTATGTTCAGCAAAATAAGGCTCAATGATGCAACATTCAAACTTAACCCCATTGACAGGAATAATTAGCAATTGAGGCAACTCATTAGGACCATGATCAATCCATATGCAAGTTGTCTTTCCTAAACTTCCATAATCAAATTGATAAGCTTCAAAATTCACAGTAAGGAAAGAAACAACCTGATTTTGTACTCCTGTGGAGTGAATATTGTATTCATCATTTCCCAATTATGAAGAGTTGATCTTAGTATCATCAGGAGGTCTCCATTTATGGTGCAACATTCCGGTTTGTGTTTCTTCATGAAGTATTAATGATGAAAATGCAACAGCTTCATCATGCACAACAAATTCCTCGACAAGATGTGCATTAAGAGGCATCGCGGACTAGTCTTTAAGCATATTGTGATCCAACTCATCAGTAATGACCGCAACATTACTATTTTCAACATCATTCATGTTTTCCTGCATATCAGTATGAACCATATTAGCTACCTCACCCTTAATACATAAAATTTGTGAATTTTCAGTGCTTAATTCATCAACAGATAGAGAAGAAACATAATTTGATAAATGCGAGAACTCCTTGAATTCATCTTTTGTTGGCATTGGTTCACACTCTTGATCACAGTAATCAGGAATGTTGACCACTCCATTAAGTGTTTCCTCATGTTCTTCAAGACATTTATCAACAACTTGTTGAAATTCTTCCATTGGAGACTTGTTTGATGTATCTTTTTGTATATCTCTTATATGTTGCAGCAACTGCACTTGTTCTTCCACCTCTTTTATGACTGTCTAGCACTGGAAATAGGTGAATTCATAATTTTCTTCCTCATGTATCCTGCACCAAGTTGGTAACAACAACTCCTCTAGGAATACTCTATAACTTAGGCTTGACCAATCCTTCAAAAATCTTATCACAAACTCATCATATCTAGTTTGTATTAGATATTCATCATGAACAAAGGAAATCTGACTTAGCTCTTCTTCCTGTTGTTGTTCACTCTCAACTACATTTTCCATTTTAGACACTTGGTTAGCCTCTATAGGACCAACATCCATTGTGTTTCCAAGTTGTTCTTCACTTGAATGCTCATCAACTATCTCCATTGCCTTAGATATTTCAGACTCTTCCTTCTGGCATGTTGCTTGATTCGTGGATGAATCAACACTTGTTGCACCTTCTTTAGATCCATATTTTTTCTCCTCTATAGTACATTCTTTAATTGACTACTCTCTCCATTCCATACATCTCCCAACTTTAATGATAATATCCACACATGAATGGCAAGTGAATTCTGAATGAGATGCACTATGAACTTTGCACCATTTAGATGAGATAAAATCTTGCAAACACCTACCACTACTGAGTTGATCTTTAACTATCTCTATAAAGGCCTCAACTGCAGCATCAACAAACTCTAAATCTATGGAGGCCAGTGGTTTAGGCAGGTTTCGTATGAAAATATCCCTTTGCAAAACCATCTCGATTTTACCCAAAAAGGTTAAGCATTCAAACTCATTATGCCTGCAAGTATTATGAATTCTACACTGGTCTGATAATGCATAGTGATGCAAACCCTTACCATTCCAGTGATCCAATCTCTTATTTAGAGACACACAAAGTTGAGGGAAATCAATTTGAAGCCTGCTTCCATCATGGAAAGCATAAGGTTTCTTTTCCATCTAGACTCAAAATTTGTACTTCAAACTTAGAGATCTATCATATCTCAAATTTTCAACATGAAAGCTCATTCAACTTCCAACAATGTTACCCATGTTCAGGCCCTCCTTCTAGCGTCAATCTTGTTGATGGTGTTTTCTACACAACAACAACTCAGATATAATATAGTATTCTATCTCTCTTGAAAGGTTGATCTCTATGAGAAAAGAGATAACCCCAAGGTCTCTTGGGTGTCCGGTCATGGCAATGTAGTGAAACCACTTAGTGATAAATGTGAAAATGTTGGTAATCACAAAGGGACCTTACAAAACAAAAGTTGGAGACTTTAAATTTATTAGACGTTTTTGCAATATAATGATACTCGAATCCTTGGTTTAACTAAAGTTCAATAACAAAAGATAAAGGGGTTTCAGAAATCCTAAGATTAATATTACTCCTAAAATCAACAATACTAATGAGGAAGTGCTTGGAACAGACCAAACCCTCAAAACTAATTTTTGATCAACCTAAGCTATTCTTGCAATCTCACATAAACAGTGCAATCTTCTAAGGAATTAAAGATTTTCAAATCATGGACATTCATTCAATCAAATTGGATAAATGCCCACAATTGAACTAAGCACACAAATATCAGGTACAGGTTGACTTTACACAACAAACCCACAATCAAGAAGTTGCCCAAAGTATGAACCAGAGATTGCTAGAACACTCCAAGCATTAAATCACAAGCATCATTAAACTATTTAACTCTAAATCTAAAATGCATTCAGATATTCCCAAGAAATTTCAAAGATAGAATAAGAACCATGCGAGATTAATCAATCCAAAGAAGGCACCAATAATAACACAATGTCTTCACATGTATTGAATCACTAGTAATAGCAACAATTCTGATGTTCTATATTACAACACTTGCTTGAAAGAATAAAACTAACCCCTCATTCTAACTTCCCATTCTAATCTTCTATCTAATTGTCTAACTTCTAACTTCTAACCTTTTTTTCTAACCTGTTCAACCAACAACCCTTTCCAACCAACCAACCTACTTTTCTAACCTTTAAAAATGAGGCGAAATGCCATACTTATAGAGATTTCATCCCGTGCGAGCCCAAGCTAGGGTTACAGAGAAGGTTGAACACCAACCAAATCGGCCTAGACAACCTGCAATAAATCGCCGCCCTGCATAGAATGCATGAGGCACCTTCCTCATATCGACTTGGGATCTCTACAAATCCTGATTCAGACAGGACGAACCCTGTAGGTCTTGTCCGCCATTAATGCCCCACCTGCGTGAAACATAAGAACGACAACTCACGTGCAACACAAGTTTGAATACGAGCCACCGATCAACATTTGAGATGGGCATATGAACGACTCTGATCGAGTCAAACCAGTTTGAGCTTTCCACGTCACGTCCACCTCAGATGAACGACCATCGAGCGCATCAACCTTTTGTGTACAAATGGGTTTTAGCTACCCGTGACCACAATATGTACCTGACTATATCCCATGGATCTCGCAATATCTTCAAAGTACGCCCATCCTTCCTTCAGCCCTGACATAAACAACCTGCCCGATCCAATCTGCATTCAAAAGGGCCACAATTAATATTCAATACAGTGTCAAAATCCAAGTTAATCCACCAGATTCCCTAAGGCAAGAAAACCACGCACAAGCCCAGGAAGAAGCGGAACCAAAACCGGACGGGAGCGGAACCAAAACCAAAACAAAAATGAAAACAAAGTAGGTAGAGGCGGAACCAAAACCGATGGAGGCGAAACCAAAACCAGATGGGAGCGAAACCAAAAACAAACGAGAGCGAAAAAAAACCAAAATAGAAACAAAAACAAAACAAGCGGAGGTGGAACCAAAACCAGATAGAGGTGAAACCAAAACCAGACGGGACCCATTGTAAAGTACCGAGTTTAGTTCCCACCCTAGTTTTAGTTCCGACAAAGGAAAGGAAGACCAAAGTAGACCCAAGGGGAAGAAACCAACCCAAAGGCCGAAAATAACGAAACAACAAAGATGCAGAGGCAAAATAGGAACGGGAACGGAAACTGAACCGTGAACTTTTTTAAGGTTTAGAGTTTAGTTTCATCCTGATTCTGCCTCTGACAAACAAAGGAAAACCAAGGAAAAACCTAAGGGAAGAAACCAACCCAAAGGCCGAAGACAAGCAAAACAACGAAGAAAACAAGAAGGCAAGAACCGGAGCTGGAACTGAAATGGGAGCGGAAACCGAACCGTGAATTTTTTTATGGTTCAAAGCTCAGTTTCATCCTGGTTTTGCCTCCGACAGAACAAAAGAAACAAGGTCTTAGGAGGAAAAGAACAACTCTGAAGACCTAAACAAAAAAACCAAGGACAAACAAAAGGCAAAGGGAACCGACTTCCAGAGAGGACATCCGCGAGACTCCATAACCACTAGGAACTTAACACAAAGGCACCTCACAACCAAGACAAGCATTCAGGAATAGAGAAAAGTAACCCAACCTCATGACCAAAGGACCACAACACCAAAGACCAAAAGCCCATGATTTTCAAAGACAAGCTCAAAAGGCACAGCCACAGAAAAGGGCCAAAAGACCAGGCAAAAAAGGGGGGGGTGTCCCCACTTTCAATGGGGCGTGTGTGCAAAATTGCACAACAGACCCCAAAAAGAATAGAAGTTGGACACAACCAATTTTATAAGACTAAATCCAATGTGAATGCCTTGATATAGGATACACCAAGGGAAATGAGCTAGCTTGTGCTCCAAAATGGTAGAACAAACTATTTGAAACCTACGACCTGCTATTAAGTGGTAGTGGACTAGAGTTTCCACTTGACATTGAGTTTCTAAACCAAAGGTAGGTGAGGAGAAATCCTAGAATACCTTTACGAGGGTTTTTATTTCTTAAAAAAAGTGTATAGAAACCACTTACAATCCTTCCACCAAGGTTTACTACATCAAATCCCCACTTTATGTAGAACTTTGGAGACACATACTCTACAATAGTTTTAAAGAGTTCAAAATCTTAATTTCCAAGCTTGTGTTTAGATTTAATTTCTAGCCAAGATAGATAATTCTTAGTGACTCTAGAGAAGAGGTCTAAAATAAAATGAGCCCCTTGCTTAAGAAAATTAATGGATGAACCTAGGGAACTTTGGCAAGAGGTTGATCTTAGGAAGTAATTACAAGAGCACCGAAAATGTTACTAGTTGATGGAGACCCTAATATTGAAATAATTTCCATTCTAGATAAGCCACTTCATGATAATTTCCTAAGCTTTCCATATACTTTTGGCAACAAAAGTTCCTTTAATTTACACAAGCTCCTTTATAATGGTGATGGAGTGAAAGCACAAACCTTTCTAGGTTTTCTTACCATGAGAAAATCTAAAATTAAAATAATTCCTTAGGAGGATTTTTTAGGGCTCATTATCTTCTAGGGTGTGAATTATCCATTTGACACAAGGCCAAACCCTATATGGGTGTATCAACATAAGGAAAAGACCATTAGATTCATGTAGAAGGAAATATAATTCCTTGGTGACTTAATAGAACCCTTTACCTTACTTTGAGGAATACTAAAGAAAGTATTTAGCTAGTTTCTCTAGCTTTTGATAAGAGACTCTTAAGGGGGCTCAAAAGGAAGAATATTAAACATGGATTCCCACAATAAGTGAAACTTCTTCTAAATCTAAGTCACAATGTCATTGCCAAGGAGAAGTAGAGGATGACTAGAAAGGAAAGGGAATACCCAAAAATAAAAAAATTCTTTGTGGTTAATCCATTTCCAAGAAAAATAATCAATATAGGAGGGTTTGGACAAGAAGGATTGACAATAGAATTGATTTTTTTCCATTTAATATTATAATTGAAAGCAAGGAAAAAGGTATTTAGATATTGTAGGGTATGGCTCACACCCAGAGGATTATTGTTGACCATTAATGATGAGACAATCCTATTGTGACTCAATCTAATAGTACCAATTTTTTATTGAGTCCCAAACCATTTGTGTATTTAGGATTTATTTTACACCTCACATACAACTAATATGATAAAAAAATTGTGAGTCTCCATTTATCAAAATTGCCTAAGTATTATTCTTTGTCATCTCTCATGTGCTTATCATGTGTTAGAAATTGCAAAGATCCAAGAAAATTTTGTAAGGTGTTTTTTGGTCATTTCTCTAAGTTTGGGTAATTGTTAGAATTTTAGAGTTTCCCTTCCTACCATCCTTTTTAGAGTTTTTCATCCTTACATACATTTTCCATGGCCTTTCTTTTTCCCTTTCCTTTGTTAGTATTTTGGTATTTCTCTTACTAGTATGCCTTTCATCTAACTCCCAACTCCCTCATAATTTACTCTAAGTTACCTTTTGGAGACATAGTTTTGGTCATCCCTTTATTTGCATACTTATTCCTTGGTATCCTCAATCCATAAATTTTAACATTTCTTTCAATATATTTTATTAGAGAAAAGATGTAGGGATATATTTGAAGTGGTATTTCCAGCATAAGTCATGAACACTCCTTGATTCCCAACATTTTTCACTATGTTATCTCATCAATATCATAATTTCAAAAAATATCCTTATTTGGTTATCCCATAAGAGGTATTCCCAACTCTCAGTCCTTGAATTTTTACACTATTCAATTTTTGGGGCTCTTAGGTTTGGACCTATCTTCATTTGTATACCTTATGGGATGAATTACTTGGTATCCCTAATCCTCAACCCCCAATAATTTCCTTCACGTATCCTTTCAAAGTCAAAGATGTGGAGATACCTTTACCTAATGAAGTATGTCATAATCTCAATCCTCAACCCTTAAAAAGTGGTATGAGATGTGAGGTATCTTTGATCCTAATTCAAAAAATTCTAAAACTCCTTCCTTTTACATTTTTCATCCCTACCTACCTCCTTGCATCGAATATAGCACCATTGATGACTAGTTTTGAAGCTACAATTACTCCAAAGGGATTTTCCTGCATAGAAATAGTTCATCTTAAGGGCATGGATTATTATGTAATTTCAAGAAATGGAAGAGCAAAGTGACCCATGCAATTACTAATACAATGGTTGATTTCTTGACATGATTTCCTCCACAAAAATCTAGGTCATTATTTTATCAAATTTCATGAGATTTCAACTTGCCTTATACGCAACATTCAAGACCTATAGTTCTTTCTCGATTCCTAAAGAAAATGGGAACCCAAAATGAAGTGCTATAAATATAAATATATTTTTTAGAACAAAGGTCGATCATTTCTCTATTTTTTATACAACTATAATGCTAAACAAGATCTAGGGTTTCAATCCTTGCATGTCTAGTCACTATTAGATTAGCTCATTTTACAAGTTATGAGGAGATAAATATTATGTAGTAGATGTTTATAATTGGATGTCTCCTTGGATAGTTGTAGATTTTAAGGAAGGATTCCAAGTGAAGAATGTGTCAAGTATTCCTAGCTTAGAGTTTTCTTTCACCACAATTATTGTTATGAATGTAATAAGAGTTTGATAAGTGTGGCAACACTTTAATGCATTATGTATTATCATTTGTAACAGTCTTTTCCTTATTGCATGTAGATTTGTGGAAGTTTTGATAGGGATTATTAAGCATGTCATGTTATTAGTATCATATATATATTTTGTTATTTTTGTGTAGTTTTATTTGGTTTACTACCACTATGTAACCCAATGTAAGGCATCAATCTTGAAAGTGTTTGATCCTCCACACACCTTAAAATAAACAATATCTCTAACTAGTAGTGCAAGAATAGGAAATAGAGTTATATGAATTTCATGGTTCAACATATTAACTAGAAAAACATCTCCAATGAACCTAAAAAGATTCCACAATAAGGGATCCACATCCTACATACACACATGTCTTGTAGCCTTGCAATGATATTTTTATTTGATTAATAAAGGTCATATCAAAAGTTTAATCTTTGATCTAGTGACCAAATTTGATATCAGAGTGTATATCTAGATATTACTACAGTTTGTCTATAATGGATATCTTTAGTTGTGATTAAATCTTGTTAAATATTACCTCTAGGAACACCCTCCTAGGTTTAGTTGAGCACAATGTGAAGGGGATTTCGTCCAGTCTCAACAATTAGATTGTCATCACTCATTCTTTATTGATGAGTTGGTCTATCCACCTTCAAGAATGATGTACCCCTAGGCTTGAAGTGGATTGATCTCTCTAGAAGTTTCAGAAGAGATTTTAGGACCTAAAAAAGCCAAGGCATCTAGAAAGAGCATTGGTATTGATTGTAGAAAATTAGAGCCAAATCCAAGAAGCTTCAACAATGACTAGTACAAATAACCATTTAATGTGGTTGAAGGATTTAACAAAGTCAATCTTGTTTGAAAATAGCTTGTGCTAAGAATAAAAAGTCTATTTTGTAGCTTCCCAAATAGAAATAATATTGTTTAGAATTATATCTACTTTGATGAAGCTAATTTTTTTAGGTCAAACAATAAGTTTAAGTAATTAATGTGAAGTGAAAGGGATTTGAATGATCTTATAGTAAGTATTAAATAAAGTGATCAACCACCAAATGTAAATTTCTTCAAGATCGTCTATCTTAGATACGGATTTAATATTTCTATTTCATTTGTGATAACACTAAGAGAATCTACAACAAAATCTTCCAGGTATGTCTAGAAGAGATTAGGTCCAATAGTGTTTGATGGGGATTTATTGAACTCAAATGAAAAATCATCAAATCTAGATCTTTCCATTAGCCATAGAAAAATTAACTTCACAAAAATCCACCAATTTTTGTCATAGAGGGTTTGCTACATAGTGGACGGCCTACAAGGGACCATATTCACACTATTGAAGGGTTGTCTTAGTCTTTAAAGAAATAACATATCCATAAAAAACTTGCTAGCAATTGTAGATGAAATATTAAAGAATATGAGGGAGCTTGGAGAAAACTTCTTGTTGGCCTTCTTTGATATGCTTGGTTTTTTGAGCAATTTGGAAAACTTGAAGGGATTAAAAAAATATTATTTAGAAAATTCATCCCAATTTTAAGCTAATGCAAATAGGCCTTGATTTGAAATCCTTCAGCTGTATGATTATTATCAACAGTTTTCTTCTACTGACAAAGCTAAGCAATATGATTGTAAAATGGTAGAGAATGAAAGCACCTCTAACTCACTGGTCACACAATGAAGCTTTGAGGTGGTCATCTTGTATGAGTAGAAAACACTACCAACTAACAACTATACATTCACAAAAATTGAATAGTTTAATTGATGGAATCATTCCACCATTGGATCTAGCCAATTCTATGAGTAGGTTGTGGCTCAAGATTTCAATTTGGTTTTAAATATGGGCCACCATGAATTTTTGACTAAGTAGTAATGACATATTGAGGTAAAATTGAATTTTGGGTACTTACTTTGATATTGTGCTTTCATGGAATACAAAATTGGATTAAAAAGTGATCTAAGAGGATAATATCTAACAATAACTCCACTAATAATTGAAATCACAAAGCAAGGGAAAATATAGGTTGTTTTAACAACATGACCTTATCAAGACATTTGATAATTATTTTTGTACTTGACCATAAATTTTTCTGCATATGCCATGGGCAATCCAATTGATGGCAACCAACATTTAGATAAAAAAGACCCAATTCATTGAACATGTAATATGAAAAAACTCTTTTACTACTTGTCCATTTCATAAGTAGATGTAATTTTTTTTAGATGTCAAATCAACCATATTGAAATCCCCACATAAAATCCACGAGGTGGTGGGAAGAGGATCCATAATTTATCACTAGAAAAAATATCTTCTAATAACATCAATGGAAGCATACTATTAACAACCCTAAGAGAGTGGTTATCTACATTAAATAGTTTCCACAAAGCACAAATGGGGCCACATCCACAAGTCACTATGTACCACTACCACTTTGGTGAAATGAAAGTGGCAAGTCTTCCATGAACTCTAGATCATGATCAATATGTAAAAAGTAACTTTTTGGTCATATGGCAACAAATGGGAAAAAACATGAAACCTACTTTTTTAACTCTTGTAAACAAAAAATATGAAGTTTAGAAATTATTTATCAAACATCCCACACAATGCATTTTTGTTTGGGATCAATAAGACCCTAAACATTCCATGAGATAAAATTCATGGGAGATGGGAATCAAGGGGTGTGTTATTTTCATTGAGCTCATGAAGAGCTTCATAAGTGTTCTTCAAGAAGTCCTTCTCGAGTGTCACCACATTTAGGGATGGAAACACAATAAATGGTATCTTCTTATTTGACACAATCTCACCTTCCTTTGTCTCGTGAGCTAGACTACAAGAACAATAATAGGTAGGAGGAGAAAATGCCTGCATGATTGATTATATTGAAAGAACACTGGAAAGAAGCGATGTTCTTTTAAAAAAAGTGTTGAGCCAACTCTAATGCCTAATTAACTTGGTGCTACCAGTTATGCACATGGATCAGAGGACTCGAGGATCCTTAACAAAGCAGTTCATCATTCATAAGAGGGTTCCATTAAATTATCAACCAAGGAGTCGTAAAACTTTAGATAGTGCTAGAAAATTATATGCATTCATGGATTCTAGACATCCCACATTGACTGAGTATAGGAAAATAAACACATATAAATACAATAAACACTTTAAATCAAAATAAAATGTTAATTCAAAAAATAGGGTAAAGGAATACAAACAACTACCTTCTGCTACAGGTACCTAATGCTTAAGACTGTAACCATTAACCATTACACTACAGTGTGTTCTAACTTAATTATCCTCCAAAGTATGAAACACAACATCAATCTATAAAATCTAATTCATGAATTGTAACACATTCATAAAGAGATAATTAAAAACTACCAATTGAAATTCATAATGCATCATCTAATCTAATAACTAAAATTGAAGAGGTTTAGCAGTACCTCAAGTGGCCCTTGCTTGAGTTGCTACTTCCACAAGACTTTGTTTGTCAATCACTTACTCAAAAAAACATATTATCAAATCAATTCTCTTTCATTGCATTTAAAACACATAACTGTTACACAAAATCTACAAGAAATCTACCAGAGATCTTATTTAATAATACACATTCTACTATTTTGATACTATTTCCACTACTACTAGATCTCCTCCTCAATAGGGGATCCTACTATATACGGTCCATGAGGGAGTCCCATTATTCATGAGTTGAAAATAAACCACATAACATATGCCAACTTTTCCTTAAGAATAGGAAGAGGACCGATTCTTAAAATAAAACAATATTAGTTACTACAACAATAGTATAGAAATCAAACAAGGATTCTATAGAAATAAAAATCAAGAGTATAAAAATCAAACAAGTATTCTATGCCTAACAAAGTTAACCATTTGCAAAAAAAACATGCTCAACAAAACAACTTCAACATAGCTCGGCCCTTTTGAAGATGTATTTCTTTTCCTCCTAGTTGTCTTATTGGCAAGTAAGAGTATTACTAAGTGACTCACAAAATGATTAGTAAATGATCTCCTTTGTCTTCCTTTGAAAGTTTGTGCCCCAATCATTTGACTTCTCCTTTGCAATGAACAACAGTTCTTATGCTATGATTTTAAAAACCCGTTGCTATGGGTCAACAACCGTCTCTACTACAAATGTTAGTCATGTTTCCTAAGGCATTCTCATTATCAATGAAACATACTAACCCTTCAATGAAGTAAAAATTTCTAAGTTTTCACCTTGCAAGTAAATAGACTATGTAACAAGTCATTGCAATAAAAAAAATTCTTTTCTTTATTGAGAATATAAATGTATACATCTAAAAATGATCACAACATATTGAGTCTTATAATTAATTAAATACGAGTTGTTTAATTAATCTTCTAATTCCATCTACATATAAATAAATTTAATTATTTATTTATATTGTTCATTTTCTAATTCTTCTATTATAATTAAATAAATAAGTTTATTTAATTATTATTATGTTTCATTTTTCCTTTTAATTAATTAAATAAATTTTATAGTTTATTTAAATTAATTATCCCATTGCTTTAAATTTGAATATTTAATTCAAATAAAGTAAAAGTTCTTCAAAATCCATAAACTATCATTATTTCTTTAAATTCCCATTTTACATATAATTAAATATTTTATTTTAAATATTTAATTAGGCACTTCTTATCCCCCTTTTCACACATAATTAAATATTTTTAATATTTAATTATGGAAGCTTCTAAATCCACATGTCACATATAATTAAATTATTTAATTATTTAATTATTGAATTATCCTCAACTACCAACTAACTTCTAATAACTAAAAATGACAAAAGGCCACTTTCCTTCATTTTTGAATGGAAAAGGTTTTGCAGGAGGAAACATCTTCCTTATTTTTCTCTAGCTTCCATCTTTCTCTCCAACTTCTTGATCTTCTACCGTTCATCTTACCTGGCTCGATGTCAACCTTTGATCTTTGCCAACTAATATTTTTCCTCCAAAAGTCTATAAATAAGACCTCTTTGTGCTTTAAAAATCATCTAGTTGCATAGCGTGAGAACTATAGTTGCATTATCAAGCATTTAGCAATCTTAATATCCTAGATTTCTTGATCATAGCATAACATCTTAGTTTTTATTGTTTTAGCATAAACAATCATGGTAGAATAGCTTGCATAATATGTTCTTAGTTTCATTATCTAACATCATTTAGCATAAGAATGCACTTTGCATATCATCTCATTCTCTAGGTTATCATTTTGTTGAGCTTTTTCTTACACAAGCTAAGAGCAAGCAGCTTATAATGAATCCTTGGAGATAGAGGACAATGGGGTGACTTTGAAGAATTTGCTGAGTTTGGAGTTTATTTAGCTTTAAATTATATTTTTTTGATACAATGTCTCATTGGTGTGTTTGTTTAACTTATTAGTTGTTTCCACATATTTACATACATTTTTGGCACCCACCGTGGGGCCCTTGCCCCGTTTTTAATATTTTATTGCAGGTTTTCTAGCAAGTTACAAATTGGAGTCATAGTTTAGCGCATACGAGACCCATTTTAGCGCATACATGGGATAGTTTAGCACATACGAGGCCTATTTCAGCGCATTCATGAAACTATAATTTTTTATTTTCGTTCTAACGTGCTCGTGGACAGAGGTTAATATTTCTATATAAGGTTAAAATGAAGCAATCCTAGGGTAGCCATATGGATTAAAATAAACCAATCTTAGGGCAGTCACCAAAAAATTGATATATCTTGGATAAAATGAATCCCATGTCTTTTGTGAAGCAACATCTTCACCTAGCTTAGCAAATTGTTATTTGGGATTAAAGTTGAACAAGATTGTTTGTTGTGATTGGACGGTGATAGGCCTATGATCTCCCCTTAACTAGGTGATCAAAATGCCAAAATCATCTTTTAATTTCATGCACTTTATGCTTTGTTAAAACCTTTAGCAGGCCTACTCTTGTGGGAAAAAGTACTCACCCAAGAGGAACAACCTAAGTGGGAACGCCTAAAGCCAAGGATTCCAACCCACTATAATCAAAAGCGAGTTGTTGATGAAAATCCACTCGACGTTAGTGTGCAAGATAACCATCCCCAAAGCCTAAGTTCTAAAGGTTGGGAGGTCTCCTAAGGGAGTTTATCATTTGCCGCATTGAACAAAAACCCTTATTACGAACCTTAGTGTATAAGCTAACCGAGTTAGTAGCCAAACATTATAATACTCATAGTGCTAAGGGAGGGAAGAATCTACCCCCAAGATACTCACCATATATTTTCCAAGGACCGTTTGCTCAAGGGATCGAGAAATTTAACTTTGAATACACACTTGGAAAAGACAAAAACACGGGCACGCTTTAGGGGGTGACACGACTATGTGAGTCAATGTAATTTTAAGATGTGGTATGTGATGATTATAATGACCTTTTTGACCATTAAGAGTGAGTCTACTTGAAGTGTTTGTTTCATTTAAATACCCATGGGAATTTCAGAGAACATACACTTATTGTTTAGATTCTAGGACTTTAAAAACAACTATCTTCTTATTGCATGTTGTGTTTTTCAAACAATACTTCAGATAAAGATCATCCAATTCAGTAAATTATCAAAAGCATGTATGTTAAGCGCATTGACTTGATCTTTTAGCGAATTCATGCAACAGTCTAGCGCATCCATGCAACAGTCTAGTGCATTCATGTAATAGTTTAGCGCATTGATATGATCTTTTAGCACATTTATTGAACAGTCTAGCACATCCCTGGCACAAAGTAGCACATCTATTTTCCTAGACCAACACAGTCTTCTAACACAATCTACCACCAACAATCCTTTAAGCATCACCAATACTGATCTTTTCTATGCTTAGGAATTGGAAATCTATAACATTTGTCAAGAATTCTCTAGGGAAAAGAGTGAAGAAATCAAAAAATCAACTTAGCTACAAGAATCTCTTGAAAATGAGACATTTTTTATATCAAAGTACGAAAGTCTTGCTTGAAACATCAAACTTTCATCCATAGATATCATGACTTTTCTAGGGGATTTATTGATTATTTTGCTTTAGAGCCTTTATATTCGCAAACTTATTTCCAACGAAGAGCTCTTTCACAAAGGCATAATCATAGTCAACCCATTCGTCATTCTCACATTCCTCAACCAACAATACAATATTCCAACCATTCAAATCAGTTATTGCAATAGAGAAACTTGGAAACATTAGGCTTTTTGCAGAATCCTCATGTTTTAAACTAAGATCAAAACATCTTAAAGTGCATCAATTTCACGTTAATTTTTGATTTTTAGTTTAATTCCCATAACAAGATCTAGCATCCTTCATCCAGGGAATCACAATCTAAAAATTAGAAACTCCTTAGTCATATCAATAGGATCCATCATTCTATTTGGCTAAGGCATCCAACAAATTACACTCCCATTTGTGATCAAAGTTAGTACAAATTGTGTACAAGCATATGCCTATTGTCACAAGGTCTCGAAAAAGAGAAGAAGACGAAAGTGAGAATCCACTTTGCAACATGGGTGATAGAGATATGAATCCTTTCCATAGGCTTCATGGGAATAGTTCAAATGATGAAATAATCGATTAAATGCTTCAAGAAGCTGAACAAGATCCACAGTTTCACTTAGCCATGGAAAAGCTCTTAGAGCGGAATAAAGAAACATGATTTCTTTTATTGGAAAACCAAGGTGCTAAATTTCCCTCTGACTATGATACAGAGAAAATCAAAGAAGATCCTGAAAGGATTGAAACTCCTTTAAACAATCTTAGTGCTATTGCCCAACAAATAAAAGCACTACAAGGGAAAATCAAGGAAATATAAGGAGGCACAACTAAGAAGTATGCTTTGGAGGATATTTGTCCATACCCATTTGATAGAAACCTCAACATGATTCTATTTCCAAAGCATTGTGAAATTCCAAAATTCGATAGATACAATAGGAAAACAGATCCTATTGACCACGTGAGGGAATTTCAAAATATGAGCCTTGAATTTGCGCACGAAGATACATACTTGATGAGATTGTTCCCACAAAGTTTAGGTGGGAAATCCATGGAATGGCTTTCTAAAATCACTCCACCCATCAAGAAATTTGAGGAGTTGATCAAAAAATTTATATCCCAATACTCCTACAACATTCAACATCAAATAACTATGCTTGATTTATGCAAAGCAAAGAAAAATACTGGAGAACCCTTCATCACATTCCTGCAAAGATGGAGAAGATTATTCACACGATATTCTCATCCAGTTCCTGAAAAGGAAAAGATGGATATATTTATTGACAGTCTTAATCAAAAAATGAGTTATAGGCTCAACCTTCATTGTCCTCCATCATTTGAGAAGTTGATTGAGAATGAAATCACTATTGAAGGAGCCTTAGTCAAGAGAGGAGTGATAAAACTTAACAAATATAGTCCAAATTTGTATAATCATAACAACAACAATGACAAATCAAGACTTTGGACTAGAAAAAAGAATGTTGTCAATGATGGTGTGGTAGATGCCAACAATGTGAAAGCAAAACCATCCATCCTTAATCTATTAGGTACCCCACACAATAGCACCAATCCAATAAATTCGGCTAATCAAGGAAATAACAACTCCAATCAGCGAAACAACACCAATCAAGGAAATATGAATAATAATCGTGGTAATTTCAAGAATAATCTCGACAACACTCAAAATTCAAATCCGCCCAAGTCACAATTCTTCTCAAATCAACGGAGTTTTACTCCTTTGGGCCAATCTCTTGAATCAGTTCTCAAAGAGCTTATGGATAAAAATGCCATCACTTTACCACCTCAAAGAGATTATGAGACGCGAGTCAAACCACCATCATGGAATGAATCGTATTATTGTGATTACCATAGATGAAAAGGTCATAGGACAAATAATTGCCAAGGTTTGAATAATTTAGTCAAATATTTGATAGAAAACCGCACAATAACAGTTGAGGGACATCATGCCAATGAAGATCATCAAGCATTTAAGGACCCTCTTCCAAACTATCAAAAGGGAGAAACTTCAAGTGCAAAGGCTAAAATGTAAACCATGTTTATGATACCACAATCAATCACATCTACACGGATGACCAACAAGTTAATGTTATCAAGGTCAAAGGAAAGAAAGGATATCAACAAGTTAATGTGACAATGAGGGGACAGGATAAAATTGTCTTAAAAGGAAGCTCATCCAAAAAAAGTGTCCCTTCTCCAAGGTAGTATAATTTAGTCGATCAATTGCAGAAAACATCGGCTCAAATCTCTATCTTGGAGCTTCTCAAGATATCCCCAACACATAAGAACATTTTGGAGAAGGCTCTCATTGGCACAACTGTATCCACTGGTTTGGATATTGACAAGTTTCAAGCCATGGTGGAACACTTATCCTCACCCACTTGCCTATCATTTTCAAAAAAACATGATGCCTCCATGACACATCCACATAACTCATCACTTTATCTAGAATTCATAGTCCATAAAACCCGAATTAGGTGTGTTTTAATAGATGGAGGAGCCAGGTTGAATATTTGTACTTTAAAGTTGGTCTCTGCCTTAGGGTTTTCTGAAGATTCCATTGATCAAAGAAGAAAGATAAGAATTAAAGCATATGATGATGAAGAGAGAGCTTCCAAAGGTCTTATCATGTTGCCTATCAGAGTGGGACCTGTTGTAAAGAATACCTTTTGTCAAGTTTTAGATTGAGACCTTTCTTACAACATACTTTTGGGTCATCCTTGGATCCATGAGATGCAAGCAGTACCATCAACATACCATCAGTGTCTAAAATTTCCTTATTAAGAACAAGAGATAACTATACCGGAAGATCATAATAGTAGCCAAATTTTTTCTAATCTTAGAGCGACTTAGGACACTTTTGTACCACATAATAGAGAGGCTCTTGTTGTTTCTACTTCAAAACATAATGACCAATCAAAGGAATTGATAAAGAGCTTTGGCACAAAATTGAAATTGAAGGACAAAGGGGTGGGAGAATATTCATTATGTCTCTCTAACTTACCTATATCTCCAAGATCACATGGCCAACCCACAATATCCAAACAACAAGTTGCAGCAACTTCCACATCCAAGAGTACAATCTTCAGTCCCCATCACCATGTTTGATGGAAAATTTATCAGGGCTAACACTCAAGAAGATGAAGCTAAAGATAGAGCTATTCTCAATTGGCTATATAAGGATGAAGATGAATCTGTTCAACATATTAAATTACCTATAGAACAATATGGTAAAGGCTATCTATAATGCAAAGGATGGGCTATGAAGGGACTGGTCCCATGGGTAAAAGAAAGGAAGGAATTATGGAACCCATTCAACCTACAATAACACACCCAAAGGATGAAACAAGACTTGGGTATGGTGAAGATACAAAAGAAGCAACCCAAAAGAAATCCCATGAAGAAATAGATTCAACAATTCTTAGATTGCAAGATAACTTTGATACTGAATCAAATGAGTATGAATGGGATACAATTTATGATGATGAATTTTGGAGAGATAAAAAGGTTGATGTCATACAAAAATATACACCCATACTTACACAAGGAGAAAGTTCAAGGACTCAACCACTTGATTATGTTCTTCAAAACGACAATGACTCGAGCGAGGACGATTCGGTTCAAAACAAGATTGATAATTGACATGAGGATACCATCATAGATCTCCCCTATAGCGAGAATATTAACCATGTCCATGTCATGACCTTAACAACCCTTGACCTCACTCAAGAAGATGATCATTTGCATTTAATCCATCCTGAGCTTATTGATTGGGATCAAACTGAACCTATTGATATACCCATATTCCAAGATGATGAAGCCGTGGTAAAAAAAAAATTCTCTTCCAATCTTGAAACAGGTTCCACCAGCGAATCTCATGATTAAGTTTTCAATCAAGAGAGTGCCAAGTTTCTTAGATGAAAAATTAACAATATAAAAGATCGATCTAACAGTGAAAACCAAAAAATGACAATGTTAGATCATGAAAAAGGAAAAAGAAAGAGTGTATCTGACGGTGAAAACCTTTCAAAGGCACTAAAGGATGAGAAACTTGACACTCTCCCAGAACACTACCAAGAGAGATCTTCTATTTTGATTGAGCCACCGGAAGCAATCAACATAGACACTGTAAAACAACCAAAGATCCTACAACTTGTTATGTCATTGACAGAGGAAGAAATACCAAAGTTCACAGAATTCCTGAAAGCCAATCAAATTAATTTTGCTTGGTCATATGTGGATATGCCTGGACTGGATCCTAATCTTATCATGCATCATTTTTCTATAATGTCAGGGGAAAAACCAGTAAAGAAAAAACTTAGAAAGATGCATTTGCATGTCGCATTGTTGGTCAAGGAGGAATTGAAGAAAATGTTAGATGTAGGGTTCATTCGATCTATCGACTATGCAGAATGGATATCTAACATTGTACGAGTATCAAAACCGGATGGGCGTATCAAAATTTGTACAGATTTTTAGAATCTAAATAAAGCATGTTCAAAAGATGATTTTCCTCTGCCTAACATTAACACAATTGTGGACCTGACAGCTAGGCACACCATGTATTCACTTATAGATGGATTCTCTGGGTATAATCAGATCAAGATCGCACCTGAGGATCAAGACAAGACTGCTTTCACATTTCCCTGGGGTACTTATTATTGGAATGTGATACCATTTGGACTCAAAAATGTAGGTGCAACCTATCAACGAGCAATG